>JAOQML010000008.1:17114792-17126163 GCA_027568935.1 Erythroxylum urbanii
TTAAAAAAATATTTTATAGTTTTATAAAATTTAATGATCTAGAACGACCTGTAACAGAGCTAAATCCAATTATCAGCTCGGTATTCATAAACATTGATTACGTTGCAATCCGCTGAAAACCCAAAACATCCTCTACTCTACATCCTTGAACCCTCTGGAAGCCTCTCAACATGGTGGTCTAAATACCATGGAAAGCCATCTTCCACAACAGTTGACAATGGTGAGCTACTCCTCTTCAAATTCAAAACTCTCATGTAAAGTTGACGTTCTCTGACTGGTTGTGCTCTCATTTGCAGGACGCGAGTCATCAGGAACAGGCGGAGCAGTCTCCCTCGCTCGGGGATTGCTTGAAGCTGTTGAAAGGGGACAGAGACGAGCAAAGGCTTGCCGGTTTGCTTCTGGTCACCAAATTTTGCAAAGGAGACGACCTCGCCTCTCTCTGTACCATCTACGACGCTCTCGGCTCTGCGTTTTTGCTTAGGCTCTTGAGGACTGGTACCCTTCTCCGACTTATTCTTTTTAGTTAACTCATGACCATTGGAGTTTCTAAGTCTTTTCATTTCTCGCAGTTTCTAAGGTAGTTTCGGTTTCTCTTTCTTTTGGCTTTCGTGGTGAATACTTATTAGGTATGGGTAAGGGAATCGCCGGTGGCAGTGAAGCAGAGAATCGTGAAGCGTATTTGCAATTGGCAATTACAGTTCTGGCGGCATTTTGTCGCGTTCCTGATATAGCTTCTTCTGCAGATATGATTTCCATGATTCCACTCATTCTGGAAGTAATGTCTCAGTAAGGTTCTTATCTCTAATTACTTTTAAAACAAACTGGTTACTTTAAAGAACAATACAAGCGCACGCATGTGTTTAAGCACTTAATTTTAAAAGAATAAAGTTCATGTGTTGTCATTATTTCTAAAATGACAAAGATTTTGTAGTTTGAAGCTTAAGAGAAACACAAAAGGTAGCTAGCAAAGCAAACTTGTAAGATTTGTGAAATGATGATTTGGAATCGACGAGAACTTTACCAAGAATGTTGATATTTGGCCACTGCATTTAGCATCAGTTTGGAGCACATAGGAGTATTGTAATGGTTTGGAGATGTGGAACATAGATAACTCTTTGGTGGTTTGAGGAATAGGCTGACAGACGTAGGAATTACTAGGAATGCACTTGTCAATTTTTTGGGCATTAGAACATGAAAATTTTCTATGTGAGTTGTGGAAACTGTTACTGGATTCAATATTCATTGATGGAAGGAAATTTTGATAAGGATTTGGTTTCATTGTATATAGACTGCTTAGGGCTGTTGTATCATCTTGTCAGTATTTTATTTGTGTCTTCATGTATGCTAATAAGTTTGTTTTCCCTAAATCATAGATCAACTTCACCTGTTCTTGAAGAATGCTATGAAATTTTGTATCTGCTGACAGCTTCTTGCAAGGATGGAATTGCAAAATTTTATGAAACAGGAGGCATGAAACTGATAGCTTCACAGATTTGCACTCTTCCTGATGGTAAATTCTTTTAACAGTGTGTGGATAGCAGGGATTAACAGGCCTGGTAGAAACATTATTGTTATCTTGGTTGTCGCGGTAATGAATATCTATAAATTGAATTGGGATCTGTTTGGTGCCTAGGGTTTTTACTGGCTTTTTCTTCGTAATGTAAAAGGCTAAATGTGTTGTTCAGTCAGTCAATGGGCCTGTATTTGAGCTATCTGGGGTTTAGTGTCGTTACTAGAAGCTGAAACCTTGTGATATGAATGTGCTGCAGGTTCTCCTATGATGGAGCTTGCTATGAAAATTGTACAATTTATTTTAAATAATCTGTCTCAGGAAGTATTTACGTGCAGCTGTCTGACAGAGCTTGCAATGATAGTGAGTCTATACTTTAATGCTCTTTTTACTTATTTTTCTTTGTTTACCAAGCTGTTCATGTTTGCACCTAGTATTGTATCTCGATGATGAAATCTTCATGAAAGAGGTATCCAGTTGATCCAAGTTCAAACTATTGAAACAATATAGAGTTTTGAGAATTCTTTCCTGCTGCAGGTAACTTCTGTAGCCAGGCAATTTGCTGTGCTGCACAATCATATGAAATTTGAAGCACTTCGCCTTCTTTCCCAGATCTTCTCTTCAGAGTACTCGGTATGCTATCTCTTCTCATGATGTATCCTCATAAGTGGACATAAGATTGTGAAGCTTATATAGGAGGATGACTATATTAAGAAAACACTGGAGTCTCTCTCAATCATAGAATTTTGCTGTTGCATCAGGCAGTTTAGTGGCCAAATATGGCTTATGTGGTCTCATCATTGTATTTTCTTGCTACTTTCAGGATGCACTCCATGATGCGTTGCGTCAACAGACTGACAGCAACTGTTCTGATTACATGCGTGCTGGCATTGTGGCCATTTTACAGAATCGCGTAGGTAATTCATTGAATTGATTGTCTTGTGTTTCTTGCTAGAAGGATGGTGATATTGATTTTCAGATAGCATATATGTTTTGAGGACAAAAAGAACTTTGGTTATTCGGTTGGGAATGCAGTGGTACAAAATATCTTTATCTTTCTGGGCTCCTTCCTGCGTATTTGCCCTTGATTTTTTTTTTTAATATTTGGTTGGTTTTTATGGTTGTGAAGGCCATACCAATGCTAAACTTTTGCAGAAGAAAGGATTGTCAGATGACCTGAAGCTGTGAATTAATTTTTGGTTAAATCGAAATAATTGTAAAGCGAATGTATTCCTTGCTTGAACTGAAATAGGTAGGATTTGCTTTCTGCCCTATATTTCTTGAACAATTAGGCAAACACTTAACAATGTACACACAATTGTATTGGATTCTATGTGGAAGCACTCCTTCATATCAATGTGGTTCACAAAATCATTCCAGTTGAAGAGGATTAGTTTGAAGGTGCTAATTTACTTTTGACTTGAATTTGTTCAGTATCTTCTAGTTGTGGTGGAACTCTCAAATTGATTGGAATATAAAGTGCCTTTTCATTTGTCTTATGTAGATAGTTTAATGAACAATTTACTAAAATATGTGGAGTTGCATGCTACTTGTTTGGTTTGGTAGTTGCTTGTTGTCAGTAAACAATGTCATTCCTAGAGACATTGTTGCCATGTCTTACGCTTCATTTTTTAGTTAATTTTGCATTTAGCTTTAAGTGCAAGGGCGCATTTCATACCAATGTTGCAGTTTTGATTATGTAATACACATACAGTTGACCATTGAGCTTACACCTTTGTTTTTCTTCTCTTGTACTTCTCTTGTGGTGGCATCAAAGGAAGAATGGTTTTCTGAAGTATCTCTTTGCATATTTTCTTTCTCCCTTTTCAATGAGATATGTTGTTATCTTTACATATTCATTATGCATGGTTACCTATCTTAATATTTCTAACAGTATTGTTTTAGCTTCTGAATGAGTTTTCTACATTGCAATTCCTATTATAGTGGCTTTATATTGTTTACATCTGATCGTAACATCTTTTTCTTCAATACTGTTTTTGATAGCATTCTCAAGGTATAGCAAAATCCTTGGTTTTGTTATTGTGACCACATCTACAGAATATCCATCTTAAGCGTAGTTCACTAATCTTATTTCCATTTGATGACAGCGCCTGCTGAAAAGTTTTATGCCTTAATTTTGGCGGAATCTATGATGTCTATATGGGGGGAAACATGGCTGATTAGCCAGACTAACTTACCTGATCTGGACGAAATACCAGCTGATAGGTAGGCCATGTGACAGTTTTTCGATTTTATTTGAGTTTTGGTTGTGACTTTTGTGCTCTTTCTTCATTCCATTTTTAGATGTCTCTTACTTGTGTTGGAGTCATCAAGGGTTGAAATTGCCGTTTTGCTGAATGAGATGGCCTATTTGAAATTTGAAGCTTCCAAGAATATGTCATCTACTGATGAAAATATTCTCTCAAAACAGAGGAATATTGCTGTTGCCTTTTCTTTGGTAGAGAGGATAATTAAACTACTATCAACTATTGATGGAGGTGAAGGTACGTGGATAAAAAATTACCAAGCTTGTGGGTTAAAACATTTGCAATTCAAAATAACAATCCTTCTTAAAATGTACTATGCAAATTAACCATTAAAAATGTATTTAATATGCATAGTGCAAACTGGTTATCTTCCTTAGGGGACCTTCTGCATATGCTCTACATCATGAACAATTCACGTGGCTAGCAATTCTAGACATTGTTTCATTTGTTTGTTGAATTGTACAGAGGAAATTATTGATGAAGGCCTATTTGTTAAGGTGATCAATGGGCTTAATGAGACAATCACCGTTGTTCTAGAATACCTACAAGATGCAAAGGTATTGTAACTGTAAAGATTATTGTTCCATGGAATTAAAGTTTACTATAATTTCTATTACATTGCCGATTATGACTTTGCAGGAACATGGTCAAAACAAGGGGAATGATCTTCTTGCTTCAGTACGTCTTCTTGGGAGGTAATAATGTCTGTCATCTTCATTACACTTCCTTGTTAAAGATCGTTATAATCTGATAGCACGGTAACTTGACAAAACCTTTATTTTCCATTTACCATCCATGAACAATTTACCGTCGATCATTTGAGTTGGTGGGTTAACTTGTTTTGGTTCAGTTATCTTGCAGAAACACCTTATGCAAGCGAAGAGAAGGTGTTAGATCTTTTGGAGTATCTGCTGTCAATTCAAGGAGAAGATGAACCAAGGTTTGGTAACTTTGTTGGTTGGATCTGTCGACAGGTTAATGATTTCTGATTTTACACATAATAATGTTAAATGAGCTCTATTTTGTTGAAATGTCAGCCCTTTTCATTCTATATGTTTTATGCTCCCAATGGTGTGCCAAATGACAATGCAGACCGCTGGATGCAAGGCTTTGATATCTTCTGGGGGGCTCCAAGCTGTAAGTTGTTACGAGTGATATATTTCCATTCACTATTCAAAGTTGATGTATCCTTGGCTGGTTTTCATCTTGTAGATTATACTTGTCTATTCAAAACATAAAAAGGTGTCATTGTGCATCACTGGGTTGATATGAGACCTACGCATTTTTTCATGGTATTGGTATTGACTATGGAGATGTTGGTTCCATTTTCAGGTTGTTGACTGCCTTATAAAATTGATTGGACCAAGTAGATCTATGGCTGGGGAAAATGGTTCCATATTTTTGGCATGTGATACAATTATGAATGTACTTTTGAAGGTAGTAATTCATAACAAAAGCTGATAATACAAACTATGCTAAATATTGACAGCATCTGTTCTGTTTGTTTGCACATGATACTAATAGATGGAGCAACTGAAACTTCCAATGGATGAGTCAACTGCCATCAATCTTCTGAATGCATTGGGACACTGGGCAGGTACTAGCTTGTGTTTGTAATGGCACCTTTATAGTTTTTCATAGCGCCAAACATCAAGTCTTTAAACGTATTTTATAAGTTCATCCACATTACTCTTGTTTTGATATTCAACGAGTAGATTAGACAGACTTATAACCTGCTTAGTTCCTATTTAGTAAACGTGTATAAACAACTCTTGAACAGATATATTAAGCATAAAGCTCTATCCTCGTATTTCTTAAATAAATCCTTAAGACCATATTTTCATTTCATTCAACTATCTGGACTTGATCGTTTTACAGAGAATGCTGATGATCCTTCAGTCCTTATGATGGCTTCTAGCATCTGTTCGCTGATCCTTGATCATACATCTGAGGCAGCTCTTTTAAAGCATTCTAACTTTGACAGTAGCTCTATCAACAGTTTGGCACGTGTCATAGCAAGAAGTTTAGCTTCTTGGCAGGTAAACTTTATTGTGTGTCGCACAGTAACTCTTACATTTTTATGGCGATAATTGATGACTGAGGCCTTGACCATCTGAATTATGACATTCATGTAACTACCAGAGATGTGTGATGAAAGTGACCAATGGGTGACTAACGCCTTGGATATTATCAGAGTGGCACTTTTTTATACATAAATCAATAACGATGTTGAAAATCATAATATTTTGGAGATAAGAAGAGTTTTTCAAAAACTGCTGCAAAGTCTACAGTAAGAATTAAGAAGCCTTGATCTTATGGTTTTAGCTCCTAGTTGATGAAGTAAAGTTTAGTTTCTAAATTCAATTCATTGCAGGGCATGTCTGATGCAGTTAGAGCAGAAATGGATCTTCTGGAGATAATTACTTCAGGTCTGTCAACTTTGGACACAATCAGTTCATCCAGATCTCTTTTGGGATCTAGTAGCTTCCTCTTTCTAATTTTTCGTTGAATTTTGATTCAATCTCTGTGAAAGATATTTGGATTTGAAGCTTTGAACCTTTTGCAGGATATTCAAGATGGGCAGATAGGTTTCCGCGTGTAAAACAGATGGTTGAGAGAACTTGATTGACCATAATTAGGTCCTTGTTACAGTTGAGTTAAATGAAACTGTCCTCATCTCGTGGCATTTTAGGTTGTTGCTCGGTGGGAAAGTATATTATTACGATCCCAAACGGCTGGCTTGACGTCATGTAGCATATTTTTAAACTTTTGATCGCTCTTTCACAAGAAAGAAAACAAAAAATGAATAAATAACACGTTTTGAACTTAGCTTATTAGTTATCATCGAAACGTGGTGAAAGAGTTTAATTTTCTGTTATGGTTTCATGCATTTCATTAAAATTTCACGAAATTGTTTTATTCGGTAAAAAGTTTAGTTGTTTTAATGTCATGTCTGGGTATATGGCATTTAACGTTAAGAATCATGTTAATCTTATTGTTGGAAAGTGACCGAGATAGTAAAACACAGGGATATGTTTATTTCTTATATGTATATTTGATGATAATAGAATAGATAGATTGGATGGAAAGGGTAATGTCGTGTGACTTGTTCACAAGCACTTTTCTTTTTGTTCCATCAAGCACGGAATTCCACTTGCAAGTTACAATGACCGTCTGCTGAGTCAGAGATGGGTTGAGCATAAACTCCATTGGATTTAGTTGGGCTGGATTAACTAGTAACTTGATTGGGCTATCTTGTGCTCATCTTTAAGCTCAGTCTCAGGGTTTGAGATTCAATTCATACCAAGGATGGGGTTGGCAGCGATTTACCTACTCTATCGAAATTTATTATATGTTTAGTTTGACCTGATCCTTTTGACATTTTGGAAATAATCATAGTCTTTTAAGTTTTTGACGATTAAGAGTTAATGCAACTTAAAATGCTACAAATCAGTACAAATTGGTCCCTCTGTTATTTATTATGTAACATTATGTATGATCATTGCACATTATGCCGTGCATCACCAATCGAATATCATGTTACACACAATAGGATGGCCAGTCTTAAAAGAGAATGAAAAGGATAAAGTATCAGCAATTTACATTTAGAATATTTCATGAGTAAAAAAAGAAAATCTTACAAAGTTAAAGAATTTTTAAATATATGATAATAAAATAATATGATATTATATATATAAAAAAAGGAAGGATTTTAAGGGTACAACTCTATGTTCGACAATATGTTCAGGGCTCTAATGCGTACTTGTAATTTTTTTTTAACATAGATTTTAACATATGAATCATCAATATAATGTATAATCTTTAATATAATTTATTTAAATATTAATTAACATGCTATTATTACTTTAATATTTTACAAAATATTTAAATAAACTGCTATCGTTATTTTTGTTATCACTTTTACATCTTATTTAAAATATAATGAGCACTACTTTAATATTGTTAAGTGATCAACAACGATATATCTTTGTAGAACTTAAGCCATGACTTGCAATATAAATCTTTGGCAGACCTCTTTATTATTTTCTTACGCGCTTTAAACTTTTTTCGTAAGAGTCGTTCGTTTTATAAATAACCTTAATATTTTGATTAAGCAGTACGTCTCTCCAAGTTATTTAGCTTAAGTAATTTTTTACTTATTCTATTTATTTCATTATAATGACTAATGTGATTTATTCTTGTATTTATCTTTTTTTTGTCTTAGTTTGTGTATTTATTACATATTTATCTTGTATTGTTAACCTTTGTCATATTCAATATGTATTATATTACATAATTTTATATATTTAGTTATACGTATTTATTGATATTTGTATTATTATTATTAATTTGCACTATATGTGAGTCTATCGGGAACGGTCTCTCTATTATGCAGAGGTAAGATTGCATAATATTATACTTCTTCAAATAATGCATTTCAGTAAAACTCTCACTGAGTGTTGTTGTTGTTGTTAATGTACAAAATGATAATAAAAATATTACATTCGCCAATTATAAAATATTAAGGTGTAAATTATATTTATGACCTTTTGATTAAAAAAAAGTTTGAGGAATTTTTATCTAGCAAGGGAAAGCTTTCTCTTTTGATTAAAGATCCATTCAAAGCAAAACCATCATTTTATGACATTAATTGACTCGACCTATTATATATCTTAGAGCAAGTTCCTAAAACTATTGAAGATGTACCACACGACCTGATATTTCTCCTTGCATTTTTGTTCTGTATCAATAGCTGTTGTTGGTTGTCATTATATCTATTAGATAATATGGTGATATGTCAGTTAGTATATCTAAATATATGATGACATATATAGCAGAGTTAATCATCTATGGAGATCCAGAAAGAAAAAGACAGAGACTGCATGTATTGTTTGTACGCCTTCAATTAAAAATGTATGATTAAGGAGTATCCTTTCAAGTGTTCCTAAATGAATCCCTAAAGACATAAAATAATGGTATTCACCGCTTCGCCTAACCTACAACATTAAATGAAGGCTTTCCAACCTCTAAAATGCAAATTAATATATAAAATCAGTTATTGCAAGCCATTAACGTTTTTAATCATCAATTGAATTATAAAATACAGTATCTATAAATTTCAAAATACCATGAAATCCGTTAGAGGTGGGAATCACGTACCCATAGTTGGTGAGGTTAAAAATATATGAACACCTTAATATAAAAATTATCAAGAAATTATATTTCAAAAACTACATAATATTTTTAAATTTTAAAGGTCAATGTACTTTAGTTAAATTCAATAAAAAACTCTTATCAGATTACTGTAATTTTTTTTCTTTTACAAAGAAATAATTATATAATTTTTTTAAGGAGTAATAAAAATAAATATATACAATATATAAATTAGTTAAATGTCAAAGTAAGGGATAATTAATTATTCATAAGTTTTATGATAAATTTATACTTGTAACATTTGCCTAATTTTATCTATTCTAAGGGATGTTAAATTAAAACCAAGGTTTTAAAAACTGGACCGGACTAGCCGGCTCGACTGGAAAAGATCTGAACCGATCAGTGGTCTGGTTTGGTTTTAACCAAAAAAATCTGTCAGTATGAAAACCGACCGGTTTGTTGGAGAACCGGTCGATTTTCATCGAACCGGTTACACCGGTTCGGCGAGACAAAGACCTTGCAAAAATACCCTACTCTTCTTCTAGTTGGCAATGTTTGTTAGGTCGAAGAATGCCTATAGTTCAACGATTTTCCTTTCCTGCTGCCATTGCCAAAAGATCGACGACTTCCAATGCCTGCAGCCGATCTTACCTTGCCTGTTGTCATTGCCAAAAGCTCGACGACTTCCAATGCCTGCAACTGATTTTCTGCAGAGATCGACGGTTGCCTGTACTCAAGCGACTCCCAACTAAAGGTATAGCCCATGTAGGCATATAAGTTCTTTGACCATTTTCTTGTCGAGAAAAGATGGGAATGTGATAGAAATTTTATGAGAAAGTATGGAAAAAAATGATAAATAAGTCATGATATTTAGTAGAAATCTCCGTTCTCATCTGTAATGAAATGAGATTAATGTCTAATTTTCTGCAGAAATCGACAGGTCATGGGTGTCTTTGAACTCCGACAACTCCAAACTTCAGGTATAAATAAGGTAATGAAACGAGATTGACTCCTTTGTTATTTGTTTCACACTAGTTACTAGAAAATGTTTTTCTTATAGCACGGTAGGTGCTCGATAAAACGCTTTTTACGAAAGCTGAAATAGGGAAAGGGAAAAGTTAAAATTTTTGCCTCTACTGGTATCTTACACTGTTTTGCAAAAAGTGTAACCTCAGGTATGCCAAAATTGAACAGTTTCATGGAAGAGGGTAGCTTGGGTGATTGATCCTCTGCAAGAGGAAGCTTTTCACCTTCTCATGGCACCAGTATAGAGCATTCTTGCGGTTTATGGGTGATGATGATGAGGCAAACTATAGCTATAGTCTCAAGGTTGGTGGGAATGGGAGGAAGATGATATGGCAAGGCTTGTGATAGTCTTGATGGACTTATTATCCAGCATAATGTGGCTCTTTGCTTTTCCAGTGGTGACCAGAAAGACTAGAAATTTAGGGTATAGGTTGCATATGGGAAGATGCATGACTGCTTTCATCTACAAGTTCTTTGCAATCTAGCAATAGATAGGCAATGACCTCTTCTAGTAATGCTATGGATCTCTATTTATGACCTTACTGGAACTATAGGGAGATACTCTTAGCTTGTCTAGGATTTACGTATGAGATGATAAAGAGAGAGCTCCGTCTATCCATGAAATGTGGATTGACAGAGCTCTTGACATTGCTTTGTTTTTCTCTCTTTTCTTATCAACGACATCTAATCCTTATGCATGAACTGGATCTCTCTTGCACATGCAAATTTTTGACTTTTGAGACTTATATATTGAGATGGACACATGGTTCCAGTAGCATTTAGTCTTCTACAGTTATGAATCAAATGTCTCTTTGAATTCTTTTCTGAATCAAGCCTTTCAAGGATACTGTTTTGAGTATGTTAGAATGAATTGTTTGATGATAATTTATAGTGAATGAATTGTTTGATGATAATTTATAGTGCTTTAACATAATCTATTTTTGTCAATCGGTATAGTTTATGAGCTTTCAAAAGATTTCCATCAATAGCCCTTTTAAGTTATGGTCAAGAAAGAACATGAATCAAAACTTTAAATTACCTTAAAAGGGCAGACTGGGATGTAGGTTTTTTACTTTGAAGAGTTGCAGAGGAGGTGCATTATGCAGGGAGTCTTAAGCTGAATGTAAAAGGTTAGTAACTGTTGAACTGATTGTCTCATCCCATTATTTCTCTTTTTATTTCAAATGACAAAAAAACCAAAAGTATAATAAATCATAAACAAGGTTCAAGTGAGATAGTAGGAAGTTTAGAAGAACAAATAGAATTGTAAACTAAACTAAAAGATAATCCCTGAAATGCATGTTCACAAGTTACAGGAAGAAGATAACTGGGAGAGTCCCTAACGCTACGTTTGGTTGCTGTCTCCAGTATCTGGAGACGGGACGGAACAGGACGGAACAGGACGGAACGAAAC
>JAOQML010000008.1:17126263-17148410 GCA_027568935.1 Erythroxylum urbanii
ACAATTTCCTGTGACAACCGAAAAAGTGTCAAACATCATTAATTTGATGTCACCAAAAATTATAATTCACTGTCCTAATTTTAATGACATTAGTCTCTGCTGTATCAGGTCAATCAGATACCGGGTGTTACAAGCATAAATCACAATCTTAATTTTTTACTTTCACAATTCAATAATTTTTAAGTCCATAAATTCCATTGCCTTTTATTTCTACCGAAAATTTGACATCATAATTTTTATTTTTATTAGATCAAATGAGATTCTAACTTTTAGTTTTAATAACAAACTACACAATTATTCAATAAATTATTTTTAGTGATATCAATAGCTCAATTATAATATAATTTGATAAATATGTGAAAACTAAGTTCAATAAAAGCACAAAATAAGTAAGATAGCTAATTGAGCAAAATAAGTAAAGGAAATATAAATGCAATTCAAGAAAGATTAAAAGCAAATGAAGTTAATTGGGTCATCATCAAAAAAAAGTTGTCTCATATACAATAAATCATTATAATATTTTTTTGTAACCTTATCTTGATTATTTAAATAGTTTAGGAGCTCAAAATTGCATGAAGATATATTATTGTGTGCAAAATATATAAATCTTTTTATAGTTGAGAGAAATTTTTATTTGGGTTTAAAAAAACCATCTTGAAGCATCAAAATATCTTTCAAATGGTTTTTGAACAAAGCTTTTATCAAATGAGTGTGGTTTAATATTTGAAAAAACATGAAAGGTTTTAACAATCTTGTTTTAGGAGATTTGGTCGACCTATAATAAAGTTAAGATGACAAATGATAGGGTTTTAGTGCATTCCTTACATATAACATATTAGTTGACTAATATCCTAACAAAATATTTTATTTACTGTGAGTTCATTAAGAAACACTTATTAATACATTGGCATACACTAGTAGAATAGTTTCATACACTGATTAGTTGACTACTATCACTATTATTGATCATTAAATGACTAGCTTCTGTTTGTAATGGCCATATTTGATTTTGTTGAGTGTAAACAAATCAAAATTTTGAATTGTAGGACTAACCTTTAGCATACTAGACAGTTCCTAAGAGTCTTGAGATGCTAGAGAGTGCATATATGCATTACATAATGTATATTAGGCCTTAGTTCATTGGTGTGAGCAAGAAATAGAGGTTTAAAGTCTTGAGAATAATTACTTGAGGTACACATTGTAAGGATTTCTATTGATCATGACCAAGATATGTAAAGAATTCCTCTTCACCCATAGCAAAATATGATGATTATAAGAAATTCTCTTTAGATGTGGCAAAGAAAATGATATATGAAGTTTCCCCTTTATATATTGAAGGAAGAAAATATTAAATTCTCAAGTAACGCTTAGGGAGTGGATATAGGCTAAGAGTTATTTAATTAAACCATTATAAATTAGTTTTCTCTTATTGTTATTATTATGTTTATTTTGTATTTACCTTACATAAATTTATTATGACCATTCATTAGTTTTCAAATAGGGAAAAAAAAGTATACATACAAAATTTACTACCTCTTGTATGCTATTCAGGGACTAACATCTGGTATCAAAGTCGATATGATTCATTGTTTATAGAATTATAGTGAAATTTGAATAAAGATCATTATGACATAATTTCTATCACATCTCAACTAAGAGAGCCAATATATTAATATTGTCGTACTTTTTAATAAAAATGATTACTTATTTTGGAAAACTAGGATAAAACTTTGCTTATGGCTGAAAACTTTGATTTATAGGAGATTGTAGAGAAGAGTTAGTTGAATATGAAAACAATAAATTCATTTCAATAAATAACAAGTCAATGTACATTTTATTTTCCATATTAGAAATATTTTATAAAAAGTTTTAATATGTCAAAATGCTCATGATAGTTGACATATATATAATCTTACATATGATGATAATTGTCATAATGATATTGATATTAGGATAAGTTTGATGAGAATCTAGATGATAATAAAAAATAGAGTGAAAAGAAAGAGAAAGAACAACAAAGGAAGAGCAAAACACTTAAAGTATGTATGGGATGATATAAAAGATTCTAAAAGTGGACAATAAGATAATAAGGTGGATCATGTGTGCTTCAAGGCAAACATAGATGATGTACCTTCTAGTTCTAACTCTTATGATGAGGAAGATAATGATATTGAACTTTCAAATGATGAGCTTATTGTATGATTGAAGACTATGAGTATGAAAAGAAAGAATGTATCTTTAAAGTAAAAAGAGTCCAAAAAAACTTTGAGATGCTTTCATAAGTGATAATGAAAAATTGAAATGTGAAATACATTACATACTCGCTTTTAAGAGTGTGATTATTAAAAATAATAAACTAGATGTTATGTTTCATAAAAATAGGATGTTGAATAAGGAGATTGATGTTCTCAAAAAATAATTATCTAAGTTCACTTTAGGGGGTAAAAAATTGACTAACATACTTAGAAATGTGAAGTTCTCAAATGATAGGCATAACATTAGGTATACTTTAAAAATTGCATGACATAAGGTTAAGACAATTGAGCAGAAAGTATGTGTATGATGACAATTCATTCATAATTCATTACATGAGCATATAAACTATAATTTTAAACATGAAAGCTTAAATTTTCATACAACATTTTCTAGGTCCCAAGCTAAAAGAAAATTTCATGTATTTATGGATTGTTCACAGCTTAGACCTAGAAGATATGGTTCTTAAGGTTAACAAAAAAAGGAACAATTTTCATTTAAGGCTACACTAAAAGAGCATTCAACATTTTTCTTATTCAAATAAGCCTTTTTATCATCAAAATGGCATGAAACATGCTCATAATTATTACAGGTCATTATATAAGTATATCCACTTGTTCACACTTCTTATAAGTCACATTTATATCAAAGGAGCGTGCCTTATACAATACCTTTACTAGGCCTAACTTCATTACAAAGAGAGTATTATATCACTTGCCCTATTTATCAAAACTTAGAAATGCATAATTGAAATATCCATAAAGATATTACTCATAATGTTTTTATGTATTTAAATTATTAAATTTTGAAGTGTTATTTTGTGGTGACTATAGTTATATAATAAGAAATTACTTTTTGAAGCAATTTTTAATAAGTAAACCCAAGAAGGTGTAAGTTGAAAAGGGTACAAGCAATAATCCTTAAGACCTAACTTTATGTAGGTACCTAAAACATATTAGTTTCTTTTAATTATATATCAATATTCAAATAAATAACAATAATTAGTTTCACATCCATTGACATAAATTGCACCATCGGTATTTATAAAAATTTATTTCAAAGATACAATCACTAAGAATCCTCATACGAGCTAAAGTAAAGAAATTGGTATATAAAAGGTCAATTGTTGAACCAAGTGAGAAAGAAAAGGAGGTAACCATTAATGGTCCACGAAAAGATGTAACCATTTTTTTATATAAATTATATTTAGGATATTGACATGAAATTTTTATTTAGGGGATAAAATATTATTACATGCACCTATACGAGAAAGGTAAAAGATTGAATTGGTATATAAGCATTAAAATTTGCTTTATTGTTTTCATTTTACGCATGACTTAATGAAAACCTTACACATATAACAAAGATTATGAAAAAAGGGGAGGAGTGTTATTTATTTACTTAACCTTTTTGATGCATTTAGCTTTATATAAACTATACCTTTTAATGTTGACAAAAGAGGGAAGAATGATGATATTAGAATTTGATCATTCATATTAAATGATGCATCAGCTAAGGGTAACATCCATTGCATATTGTTTTAAGATTAAAGTAGTTTATTTCATATCATTTATTTTCTCCAATATCATTAAGCGATGTATCACCATCAAAAAGGGAAGATTATTAGATTAAGTGAGATCCTAACTCATGATTTTAATGATAACAAAATATATTTAAATTAATGAATCTACTTTTGATGATATTAATAATAATCAAGCAATATGAGAAAATTTAAGTCCAATGGAAGGCAAATGAGTAAAGGAGCCAATTGAATCAATTACCAACCAAAGGATGAACAAAATGAGCAAAGTAAAGCATATATGCAATTCAAATCAAGTAGACTATGAACAAGAAAGAATGATACCATTCCTTATGTAATTAATCATTATGATTTTTTGTGTAACCTTGTCTTGATTTCTTAGAGGCTTAATAATGTATAAATATGAATCCCTATGTGTAAATGGGTAAATCTTTTCATAATCAAACAAAATTTTATTTAAGTTTAAATAAAACACACTTGAAGAACTAAACTTATCTTCTTTTTTTGCTTACTTCTCTTATGCTTAGTATCTAGTCAAATTATATTCTATTAGATTAAGAAAAGCTATTGACACATTCTATAATAGTTAAATATGAAAATAATGACAAAATCAGACCCTCTAAGTTAGATTAAAGTACGTAGGATATTCTTGAAGAAGAAGAAAGTGTTGGTAATGAGTTAGAGTTTAATGTTAAATTAGAAGTGAATGAGCAAGTTGATGACACTTTTATTAGCAATAATAACAGTGTTAAAATTTTCAAATGATGAAATTACTATAAATCACAAGAAAAAAATTTGCCTTCTATTTTACAAGCTCCAAAGATAAAATTAAAAGTTTTTAGTCCCTAATGGTACCCAAGAGGGGGTGAATTTGATGCTTGCAAGATTTAAAATTTTTTATAATCAATGTACTCAATTAACAACAATCAATATAAATAAGTATAAGGAAATTGCTTAATGTAAATTAACCATTCAATTTAACAATTTTTAAAAAGAAAAATTAACAATAATTTAAAGAGGATAAGAATGAGAGAATGCAAACCAATTTATAGTGGTTCAATAAACAACCCTTGCCTATGTCCACTGCCAAGACTCTTATTAGAATTCCACTATAATTCTTTTTTTAAGGCGAAGAATAACCTTTATCCAATCTTTCTCAGTAAGAGAAATCTTTCTTACAATCTTCTTCCAAAATGAAGAGGAACCTTAATCAAATTTAGAACACTCATAAGTACAACATTCAACACTCTAACAAAAGATTACAACTCAAAAATATCTCACTTATTCACTTGATAAATGAAAATGGATCACTCACATAAATATGAGATAATGATGCTCAAATGATTAAAAAAACTCTTTGAAATATGTGTGTACAATATCTAAAACCTTCTTGATGCTAAAACCAATGAGGAAATTCCTATTTATAGTGTTTTAGTACCTCAAATAGCCATTGACGCTGAGAACTAGCCATTAGAACAACTATATACAGTGCATTCGTTGACTAGTATAGCATATAGGTTGACCAGTTTGCATTTACAACACTAGTTCACTAGTCATTAGACATTGGTCAACCAGTACGCATATTGGTCGACTAATATGGCATATTGGTTGACCAATACATCAACTAATGTTATAACAAGCTCACGATAGATCAAATTTAACAACTTTAACTTATATTGGTCTACCACAAACTTATATATGTTGACCACTCACCCAAAAACATGATTTTGAATAAATTCGAATGCTCTAAACCAATTTGTTTAATCCAAATATGATTAAAATGCTTCCTAAAATGTTCCATAAAACTTGTTTTAAAGATTAAGAGGCTTTTATATAAAAACCTAAAGGTTCAATGCCTTTTAAAGAAGGAAAAGACTCATATAATGAAATTAAATGAAATGTTCATGCATGTTGAGCCTTTTGGATCTTAAATTATCAAAGTGTGATTACAAATTATAATACAAAATGCTTAATGACCTTGATAAGCCTTGATCTTCTCTAGTTCAAGCTTTGATTTTCATATCATCAGTTGTAAACTTCAACTTATCTTGCTCAACTTCATTCACTATTTTTTTGAGTTTATGGCTTCATTTTGTTGTAATATCTCTTTTTATTAAAATAATAAATACATCAGTAGTAATTATGTTTTTTTATCATTAAAGAATCAATTAAGACCTCCTTTATTTCAACAAAATCCTTATTTGATGACCTAAAATATATATATTAGGTGAGAGAGAGTTACTACCTGTAATCATCTAAAAAAGGTTGACTAAAGAGTAAGAAGAAAGGCTAGTAGCACTTATAAAGGATTGCGAAACTACAATTGGTTGGACCTTAGCTAATATAAAAGGTATACATCCAGAAATTTATATCCATATGATTCTTTTAGAAGAAAATGTTAAGCTAATAAAGGAACTATAAAGGAGAGTTAATTCAATAATAAAAGTGTTAGAAAGAAAAAGATGTTAAAAATTTTGTATGCAAGTATAATCTATTTAATTTTAGATTGTGGGTGGGTGAGCTCAATTCATGTTGCGCCAAAGAAAACTAGGTGACAATGATAATGAATAAAAATGATGAGTTGGCGCCAGTGAAGGCTACAAAATGGGTGGAAATGTGCATATATTTTAGGAATCTTAACTTGACTGCTCAAAAGAATAATTTCCCTTTATCCTTTAAATGTTATAAAGAAATAGTGGTAAATAATGTTTTTGCTTTATAGAAAATTTTTAAAGTACTACCAGATAGCAATTGCTTAAGAAAATAAAATAAAGACTACCTTTATATGCCTTTTAGAATGTACACCTTTAAGTGAATGCCCTTCGGTCTTTATAATTCTCCAAGTATATTTCAAAGGTCTATGATGAGTATTTTTATTGAGTATATTGAAAGTTGCATTAAATTATCCATAAACGACTTCATTGTTTATGGAGATTCATTTGATAATTGCTTAAATCATTTAGATAAGGTTCTCAAAAGATGCATTGAAACAAATATGATGTGAAACTATGAAAAATATCATTTTATGGTTAATCAAGGCATTATTTTAGGACATGTGATTTCATCGAGATAAAGAAAAGGTTACTTTAATTATTAACTTACCTAACCCTAGAAATGTTATAGAAGTTTCATCTTTCATTGGACATGAAGGATTTAATCATAGGTTTATTAAATACTTTTCAAAGATTGCTATACCATTGTCAAAGTTATTGTAAAAAGATGTTCCATTTGAATTTGGGAAAGAAGGTTAAGAAGATTTGGACAAGCTTAAGGCATTATTAACAAGTGCACCTATTATTTAGCCACCAAATTGGAATTTCTCATTTGAATCATGTGTAGTGCTAGCAAGTATACAATAGGAGCTATTTTAAGATAAAAGATTATGAAATAAAGTTATGTCATCCATTATATCTCAAGGACATGGTTCTTGCATAGTGCAACTAATCAACAGCTAAGGAGCCTTTGGCAATTGTTTTTTCTTTAGATAAATTTAGATCTTATTTATTGGCTATAAAGTTATTGTGTATTCTGTCCATATATCTAAGAAATATCTTTTTGCAAAGAAGGAGTCCAAACTAGGGTTAATATGATGAATTTTTCTCCTTTAAGAATTTGAGTTGGAAATAAGAGATAAAAAAGAAATAGAAAATTTAATGGCATGCCATTTGTGTTGGTTGGTAAGGGGAGAAAATATTTTACCTATTTCTAAAGCTTTTTTAATGAGGAATTGTTCCAAATGAAATGCATAGTTATTTAGTATATAGACCTTGTTAATTATTTAGTTACTGAAACTATACTTAACTTTCTCTTTTTTGCTTACTTCTCTTATGCTTAGTATCTATTCAAATTGTATTACATTAGATTAACAAAAGTCATTTTTACATTCTATAATCATTAGATCTAACAATGGTGAAAAATCACACCTTCCTTTAAGTTAGATTAAAAAAAGAAAGGATAAATTCATCTTATCTTTTCATCAATATATACGATTTTGAAATGCAGTATAAATAGTTCTCAAAATAAAAATATAGTATAAATATAAAGAAATGGACTTTTCATAATTTTTTAATCATATGTTGATCTAAGGAAAAAAATGAAAGATTATATTTAGTGTAAACTATATTTATGGAAGTTTTGCTTTGATCAAGTTATTAGACATTATGTGTTAGAAAGTGAATATCATTATATCTCAAACTTTTATCATAATTATGTATTTGGAGGACACTTTATTCGTAAACATACTGCTATAAATGAAATGCTTCAAACTCCTATTCTTATAATTAAGATATTTGATGTATGGGGAATTGATTTTATATGCCTTTTTCCTTTATCTCATGGTTTTCATTACATATTTTCAGCTATTGATTATGTTTCAAAGTGGCTGGAAGAAAAAACCACAAGGATTGATGATTTTGCAGTTGTTATAGGTTTTATAAATTCTAACACTTTTAATATATTGGAGTTCCACGAGCTATTATTAGTGATAAAGGGAGTCATTTTTTAAAAAGAGCAATGGTAGCTTTGTTTAAAAAGTATTGAGTGCATCATTGAGTAGCCACCGAATATCATCCATAAACGAGTAGACAAGTGGAATTATCAAATAAAGAAGTAAAATCCATTTCAAAAAAGATGGTGAATCTATGAAGAAATTATTAGAGCCTATATCTAAATGATGCCTCCGGGCTTACTGTACTACCTATAAAATACTAATAGGAATGTCTCCTTATTGATTAATTTTTTAAAATCTTGTCATTTACTTATAAAGATCGAACATATAGCTTATTTGGTGGTGCAATGTTGCAACATGGAATTAAGCAATGATGGGGAGGCAAGAAAAATGAAATTGTAAGAATTAAAGGAACTAAAGTTGAATGGTTATAAGAATTTGAGAATCTATAAAAATAAAATCAAAATGTTCCATGATAATATGATTTTGAGGAAGTAATTTGAAGTTGGAATGAAGGTGTTATTATATAATTCTTGATTAAAGATCATACCAGGTAAGTTACGTTCCTAATGGATTGGTATTTTTATTGCCACTAATGTGTTTCCTTATGGTGCCGTAGAAATAAAGAGGTTAGATACTAGAAAGATTTTAAAGGTGAATAGAAAACATTGCATTTATTTCATAAGGATATAATGATCTCAAGTTTGATGGATATTGATTTGGAACTTCCCAATACTTAGAAGATTAAAAAGAAAAAAAGATCCATCAAACAAAACGATGTTAAACAATTTCACTTTTTGGGAGGCAACCCAAACATGATAACTTTTATTAGTTTTGTTTCAGTTATTTATAGGTTTCATTTACTTGCTTTTGTGAAGTTGTTTTGTTAGTTTAAAGGAGAAATTTGATCTTTTAGCTGACTACTAAAGTTCATAAGGTGAGATCAGCCTTATACAACTCAGCTTTTAGGATAACAAAAGTGAAGTTCCAAACTGCTAAAGCTTATAAGGGGAGATCACACCTTATACAACTTAAGTTTTTGGTATCAAATTTTTAAGTTTTAGATTATTGAAATGAGTAAAGAGAGATCATGCCTTATAAATATTAATAGACTATTTTGTTTTGAGTAACTACGGAGATTTTTTAATAAAATAAAATAATATAATATTGGCAAATTTTTATGTTTTATTCATTTCGATTTTTTATGTTTCTTTTTAATTAAAACAACAAACATAAAATAAAACATTTTCTCTCTTCTTTGTAAAGTCTTCAATATTTTCAGCCTCCCATGTCTATTCTACCATGCCATTCATCTGATTATTACTTCTTTATCGAATTTTCTTCCTCGTTCTTTTCTTTTCTTTCATTTTTCCCAATTTTTATTCACCTAGTTATAGCATCTCTACCAAGCTATAGCAGCCACTAAGCAAACTTCTGAGATCTCCTATTAAAAGGAGGATATTAGGGAAACTGGTGAATGGAGATTCCTATATAAAGAGCTAGATAAGGAGAGGCCTAACATTTTTTCAAAGGGCAAGGAATAGTTTCTTTATTTAAAGTTGTCATAACTATAGGGAGAATGAAAGGTACTAATAGAATAGTGAGAAATGCTAAATTTACTACAAATCTAGTTGACAAAAACCTTTTAATGATCGTATCGATCATTAGTTTTAATTAAAACTGTGCTTGGATAGCCAAGGATAAGTCTATTTTGCTACCATCAGAGTCTGAACTTTGTGGACATTTTACCTTCAATTCTAAATAGATGAAACGAAGGTATGTTATTTTTAGAACCTGAAAAATTAATTCAAGTAAGCATGTGTATTGCCTATCTTTATCGGAGTTAAATATTAAGAAAAATTTTGATGTTTTGATTGATGATATGAGTTGGAAAATTTTTGTGCAAATTAGATATCCAGTGTTTATTGAATTGAATAAGGAGTTCTATATTACTTTTAAATTTGATAATTTTAGTCCATAATAGTACCTAAAAGGAGGGGGATGTGAATCAAGTGTTTATAAAATTCAAGAACTTTTCTTACCAATGTACTCAATTAATGATAATCAATATAAATATGAATGAAGAAATTGCTTAATATAAAGTAATCAAACAATTGAATAATAATTTAAGAAGGATATGAAAGAAAAAATGCAAATTAATTTATAGTGGTTTGGTAAATAATCCTTGCCTATGTGCACTCTTAATATTCTTTTTGGAATTCCATTATACTTCTTCTTTTAAGGTGAAGAATACTATTTGTACAATCTTTCTTTGTAAAGAGAAACTCTTTTTACAATCTTCTTCCAAGGTGAAGAGGAACCTTAATTCCACTTAGAACACTCCTAAGTACAATAGTCAACGCCCCAACAAAGTGTTATAATTAAAAGTCATATCACTTGTCACTTGATAATTTCAAGATGGCTTACTCACACAAATATGACATAATGATGCTCAATTATTTGAAAATCTCTTTAAAATGTGTTTATAGAACATCCTAAACCCTCTTAATGATAAAAATAGTCAGAAACATCTTTCTATAGCGTTTTGACACAACTAGCTATTAGAGCCAAGAACTAGCCATTATAATGGCCATCTACAGTACACTAGGTCGATCAATATGCATTTATAACACTATATTCACTAACCATTGAAACAATGGTCGACTAATATGTCAACCAATATTAATAAAAATCTTGGTATATTAAATTTAATAATATTAACTTTCATTGGTTGACTACTAATCCATATAGGTTGACTAATCACTCTAAAAACATAATTTGAACACCTTCAAATTCTCAAACTCAATTTGATTAATGCAATTATAAATTAAACACTTCTTAAAGATCAAGAGGCTTTTATATAAAAACCAAAAGCTTCGATAACTCTTAATGAATGAAAAGACTCATGTAATGAAGTTAAGTGAAATGTGTCTGTATTGTGAGCCTTTTGAATAATCAAATTAACAAAATGAGATTACAAATAATAATAAAAAATGTAAAATGACATTAATGATCCTTGAACTTCTTTTTTTCTTTATTTTTTTTATACTTCAACTTCTGTTGTTTAACTTTATATACTATCTTCTTGAGTTTATGAATTCATATTGTTTTAATATTTCTTTGCTTCAAAATAATAACACATTAGTAATAATTATGTTTTTTATCATCAAAACATTAGTTGGAATCTCCTTTGGTTCAACAATCTTTCCCTTTTTAATAATGACAAAACACTTATGATATTAGAGAACAAAAATAATAAAATTAAACACATAATTAAATATTAAGATAGTGATTAGCTTCCCAAAATGCATGCATAAAATAGAATTCAATATAAAGAGCATAATTCAATATCAAGACAATGATTAACTCTGCTTTAATTCATGCACAAAGCATAATTCAATATGAAGATCATAATTGAAAGAAATATACAGACATGAAGATAACATAAATTTACTCATGCATATCATCATATAAGTGCAAGAAATACAAAAATGATAAAACAATCACTCCTCCTAAATGTTATTACTCCCTCTAAATATAATACCACCAAACTTTGTCTCCCTTTTTGGAATCATCAAAAATAAATATATCAACCAAAAATGTATAATATAAAGTGTCATATGTCAAATTAACTTGGTTTAAAAAATAAATTTGATTAAGATTGCCAAACTTTCTCAATAAAAAGTACTATTGAATATTTAAAGAGTCAAAATAAAATGTCAATTTTAATACAGACATCCCTAATTGCATCTAACTTGAAAAATCTTCAATTTCGGTATTATACATAAGTTGCAAGATTCAACTAAAGCACAAAAGGCAAGTTTTGACAAAATTAGAAGTTGGAATTGTAACAAATAAAAGTATAATTACAATATCCAATAACCAAATTCATAAAAAAAGTATAAATTTGTAAGCACAAAAGTTTTAGAAGAAAATAGAGCATAAAAATTTCACACAATACCAATATTAAACAAAATTAAAGATGAATCAATATAACTAAAAGGAAAGCAAACTTAACTCCTCTTAAAATTTAACTATAAAGGGATCAATTTGAAACGAACAATTCTTAATTAATAAAATTTTAAAAATCAAAATATGAAATTCAAAAATGAAAAATGAAAAATTTTCAATTTGATGCAATCTAATATGATTTTTATGTATTGAGGGATTATGTTTTTTAAGGAAAAGAGTGAATTGCTTAGGGACTGAAGGTTATAAACATAAATATGATAGAAGAAAAGAAATGAAGAAGATATTAAAAATAGGAGGACTAGTCAACCACATGCCTCAAATGGTTCGCCAATGTTGGTGTTTCAAAGATAATCAACAGTAAACAGTGGAGAAAAAATAATTTGGATTTAAAACACATTGTATTGGTCCACCAATGAAGTATATTGGTCAATTTATGATGTTCATTTATTGACCAAAGATAGTGACCAGACACTTTGCAAAATCTTAGGAAAGAAGGGAGTGCCAAAATTAGGGACAATGGTAGACCACTTGAAGGATATCGGTTGACTAGTGTGATTGTTTGGGAAACCAAATAAGAACAAACTCATTGGAAAGGAAAAAAACCATGTTTTTGGTTACACTAGTTAACCATACTAAAATATATATTAGTTAGTATGTTATAAAAGGCTAAAAGAAATAGCTATAAAACTCAAATTTAAACATCAAAACACTTAATAGGTCATAGTAATATCAATCAAGAATTATCAAGTACCTTAAAAAAGATTTCAAACACATAAATTCAACAAAGAAAATGAAATGGTATTTTTATCATATAGAATATCCATCAAACATACATAAGTCTCATTTAATTAAGTAAAATTTATCCTTATATAAAATTTTAATGAAGTAATTACCTAATTAATGTAAATTCTGACTTTGTATTCATTTTATATAATAATATCTAAGTCTAGGTACTAAGGTTCACACTTTAAAAATAGTTATTAAATAATGTATTCATAATTCAAACACAAAAAATATTCACTAAGGTTTTATATCTAAATGCACTTATAACGTAAGTTATCATATATTTCTAAATTATGAACTAATAATTACATCGTGTTGAACATTATTTATAAGAGATTTGAATAAAGATTCATCTTAAGTTTACAATCCATTGAAGACTTCAAATCCTTCTCATCTCTCTCACTTGGTTCAACAATCTTCTCTTTTTAAAATTCTTTGGTGGCTAAACAACATCTTCTAGACTTTCTTGGATACAGGTTAGATTCATCATGATAAAATTGATCAACTCCTTAATTATACTCAATTCATTAACTATTATCTCTACTATATACCATATGCTCTTTCTTTCCTAGTTTCCTTACAAACTAAGGTAATCAATATGTTTTAGGAACCCAAATAAGCCTGGTTACTTAGTTGTTAGGTTCCTTCTCTTTAACCTATACTTTCAAGGGTCTTCTTAACATTCTTTATTTAAGAAAACAGAATCTATCAATATGTTCATATTTGCCATAAACGTGACATACTAAGTTATATGAGTGATGATGATACATATAGGCAGTTCTGTGTGTGTATGCATAATGAGGAAAATTATTTTGGGTATTAAAGTCATTAAATGTTCTCATAGGGTAGTGAAATGTTCTATGATTATAATGTGTGAGGCCTAGTATGAATGAAAGCTTGATGTATGCTTCTATGAGGCCTAAATGCATGTATCCAACTCCTTTTGAACTTCCTTGAGTTTGGAAGATGATATATCTGATCTCTACCATATAGATCTCACAAGCAAGTGCACTATCGAACTATAGTATAGTGTTAGTGAATATTAAGTGTCGATCTCACCAAGACTAGTAATAAGCTCTTTTATATTATCTAACTGATAAAATAAGATGATGATTTAATTAAAACTATACTAAATTTCAACACAAATAATAAACCAGAACATAGATGACACCATTGTTAATCAATATTGTATAACTAGTAATTAGGTAATAAATCCTCCTATAATTTCTTAACTATTAATCATTTATCATGCAATTCAATTATTAATCATTGGACTATAAAAATTCCTATCTTATGTTAATATCTTTCTCAAAAATATTAACAAAAAATCCTTAATTGATTAACTGAAATATCTTTTTAGTTAGAACCCCTAATATTACATTAATCAATTCATGAATTTCTCTATGAGGTTTGACCTAATCTAAAGGATTTATGTCGACCTATCTGTAGGTTTGCGTACTATTACTTCCAATTATAGTAGATCTATTCATGGAAATGAATTTCTCAATCTTAATTATATGAAATCATACATTGAAATACCAAACAAATTAATTCAAGTACACATAATTGAATCGCAATGAATTAGCAAATCAAATTGCATTAAATAAAGAATCAAATCACAAGGTTAACCCCAACTTAGGTTCATCTTACCTAGGCACTAAAATAATTTAGTTCATAAATATAGAAAACCAAACTAGTAGTTTAAAAGAAGAATTAAAAAGAAGAGAATTCATTATGTATTACCTTTTAATATGATCACCTGAAATTTCAATGGAAGAATGTTCTCTATTGTATCTTTAATGTAATCTTTGTGTTTCTACCATCCTAAGGTTCAAAAGTGTGTTTAAAACTTCAACTCTACCATCTCATTTTAACTCTAACTTTTTCTTACTTTAATTACCCTTCATAATTGCCTTTTATAATATGAATTAGGGTTTCTATAGGAGACACGATTTGTCACACGACTAGATGCATGATCATGTCCTTTAAAAACTCTTTAAATCTATGCATAGACATGTTCATAGGAGCTTATATAGGCAGTGGACATGACCATGTACATGACTTACATAAGCATGTCCACCTTCACATGGCAAAACAACGCCTTTAAAGTCAAACACACTCATAAGGACTTACATAGTCGTTCACACGGCTATGTATATTACTAAAAAAAGGGGTTTGTCTTTTATTAAAGGGGTTCTCCCTCCAAAACCATTCCAATTCTTCCTTTCTCTATCTTAATTTCATCCTGATTCTTCTCCTGTTGATCCATGAAGGGAATTGAGACCTAATAACACACTAGAAAACAAATAAGTACTAAAAACAAAAAAAAGCTCTTAAATAATCAAGAAAAATGCACTAAATATGGTAACAAAAACATAGTATATTAAACATTTATCAAATATCCTTATACTTAAACTTTTGCTTGTCCTCAAGTAAATCATAATCCAAATCATTAAACCTAAAAACATTCATCCCTTATTAACCTCAACATGTCCATCCACACCTTAAATTATCATATTATATGAACCAAATTAGCCTACAATTAGACTTTAGATATCCAAGAATAAACTTTCATAAGCCAATATCAATAGCAATCACATTAATAATCTTTCTAAAATCAAAAGCACAAATTTTATACCCTCATGAAGGAGTCACTCAATGCACTCAAAGCATTGTGGGTGAAAATTATAACAAACTCTCAAATCATTATATAGGAAGATTCTTAACCATAAACTTACAATAAAATCACATCTTCACGACTGATAAGTAAACTAGAAACAAAAATAAAGGGTTCTTTCTTAAATAATATATTATACAATTTTTGAATTTGATATAGTTTTCATTAGATATTAAGTACAATCATCCTTACAAAATAGAAATAAAACGAGATAAAAAGGCAAAATAAAATAGAAATAAATAAATAACAATAAAATAAAAAATAAAAAGGTAATAACATTTTAATAATAAAGTTTAGCATAGTTAAGCCCTCACTAATTATTAAGATAAAACAAAATAAAATAAGAAAAATTAACAAATAATAAAGATGAAAAATAAAAGAAACAAAAGAACCCTGATTGAGCATCTCATACTGCCTCTATATTTGTCAATCGTCCGATGTAATAGGAATGTTCATAGCCTCTATGTCTTTGGGTGCTACAATTGGAGTGGATGATGATGGGCCAACTCTAGTAAGTGGAGGTGGTACCTTGAATCTAAGGTGACATGCTATCCTGTATAGTACCTCCTCCATCTATCTATCAAGTGCCTTCAGTTTCGTCACATATGCCATTAGCTCCCACTGGTCATTTTGTATAACGTTCCTCCTTCATAAGATCATTCTCATGTACTTCTCCAATTAGACTATCTTCAGTTGATCCTAATGTGGAGGTGGTGTCAAACTATTAGGTGTGCTCATGCTCTCTAAAGGTTCATTTTATTGCTTTGCTCTTCTTATATGTAGCTGTGGGAAGTTTTATCTTGGGAGCTACTCTGGAATGTTGGAGGGATCCCTAACTGCTCCTACAGTTGCGTGCTTGTCCAAAAATCCAATCAATCTATAGATATCCCTTATGGGTCCTCATCTCTAGTGCCTCATATGCATATTCTTCATAATATCCAAATTCAAAGATACTATAGTGTTATGCAGTCTCATAAGTCGTAATCTCATGAAAACTCCCATCCTCCTCATTAGGTGAATGATATGCTTTCTATATTTATAAAAATTATCAATGTTAAAAATCGCAAGTGCACGGTGTAATAATAGCTAACGTAAGTAAGTATAGGTCGATCTCACAAGGACTCTAAGTACTAGTAATTACCCTTTTCTTATTATCTAATTGTTGATTCAGATTATGGATTTAATTAAAAATTAAACTAAACAACTGAACTAAGATGTAAACAATAATGACTCAAGATAGAGGAAAATGCTTGGAAAAGTTTATATAAAACGCATAGTCCCTAGGTGATGAATCTCCCTAAGAATTCTTAAATATTAACCCTTTATCATGCAATTATATTATTAATTATTGGACTATAGAAATTCCTATCTTGTGATAATAACTTTCTTGAGACTATTAATAACTAATCCATCAATTCATTATAATATATATTTCTAGTTAAAACCCCTAAGATTGCGTTATCGATTTATGAATTTCACTACTAGGTTTGACCCTAATATAAAGGATTTTTGTCAACCTACGTTGTATGCAGCTACTTCTAATTATAGTAGATCTATTCATACAAGAGGATTTCTCAATCTTAATCATATGAAATCAAGTCATGAACTAATATTCTGGATTTATTAAAACAAGAATAGAACGTACAATTGAATTACAATAAACCAATCAATAAAATTGTATTAAATAAAATATCAAATCATATTGTTATCACAACTTAGGGTTCATCAAACCTAGGCACTAAACAAATTTAGTTCCAACTCATTAAAAAAAACCAAAGCTAAATATGCAGAAGAACTGATAGAAAACAAAGAAATCATAATTTTAAATCTCTTTTTTTCTTCTAATAGATCTTTTTTGCAAAAATGGAATGGATGTTCTTATCTATCAGATTTTTTGATGCATTCTTCGTGTTGTCCTCATCCTTTAATTAGAATTGTTACCTCTCTACGTGTCTTACAACTCAAAATCTCTTAAAGACTTGACTCCCTCTATTTTGCCTCTATTCACGTCCTTTTATAGTAAAAACTAAGGTTTTGGGTTATACATGATCAACTTATATAAGGGTATAGGTGATCATGTATCTCCAAAAACACCTAAAATTGTGGCTCTACACTAGTATAGAGACTTATACAAGGAACATACATGGTCATATATATCAACATACATGAGTTTGCAACTTCACATGAGTAGAACCAAAATTCTTCAATCTTCACACGTTTACAGAGACTTACACAATCACTATACACACTCGTGTAGTTCTTCTTTGCTTTAAATCTTTGTTTTGTGCTATGATTTCATCCGAAATCTTCTTCTTTTAGTCTAAGAAGGCAATTATCACCTATAAATGCACTTGAAGTGAATTAAGTACCAAAAATACAATAAAACTATTAAATGTTATGCAAATCACATTAAATATGGGTATTAATTACAATCAAATAAGCATTTATCATCAGGCATGTCATGTAGGGGCTGGTGCATATCGTCCCCACTTTCGTCTTATTATGATACCAGAAATATTAGATGTTGAAGCTGTCATCCTACCTACTCAATGTATGACAAAGGATCTCGTAAATGTACATATGTGTCGGATGTCATAGGGTAGACGCTTTGGATTTGTTAGGGTCATAATCTCCCTCCATGTTGAATATGCGCTAGAACTATTGGGCATTTATCCCTTACAAAAAATTTAGGCAAAGATCCATATACTCCTACATCTCCATAAAGTACTAATAGTAGAGCTCTATCATCATAGAGAAGTTTGTGGCTCATCCTCATCGTGTCTACAAACATCTAAAATTGAATCGTGCTTGGCCAATTCCAATTGTAATGGCCCTTTTTTAATGAAGAAAGTGGGCCACGCCTTAAGCATGAGTTCCAGTTGTGTGGGCTACATTATCTCAAAAAACCATGACCATACTCTAACATTAATGAGATCCCAAGCCTGCTGGGCTGAACCGATTATACATCTGCTACTCCCAAGCTTCTTGTCTTTAAACCTTTAAAATTGCTCTATAGGCCCCAGCATTAAACTATAACATCTCGGGTCGCACTAATAAATATGCAGTGGTCTCTTAAATTAATGTTGAGCGAGCTCCACTTAGGTCTCTCGAAAACTCTTCACGTCTTTGTCATTTTCTCATTCTCCTTTTCCCTTCTTTGTTGCATTTCTTCCTTTTTTCTTATCAATGAACCTAAAACGAGACAAAAAGTGAGGAAATGATGAATATTAATACAAAATGCAATTTTTCCATACTTAATTCGTACACTTACTATATTGTATGCAATTGCAAAATTGCACACAGTTAAAAATTAAATCAAACTAAAAATAATTAGAAGATTAAAATACTCACAAAATTGAAAACACAATTAAGCATGCAATTAACTAATACAATTAGACTAGTTACATATTTACTAAATGCAATTCCTAAAATTTAAAATGAAATTAAATAACTAAACAATTAAACCTATGCTACATAAACAATTAAAACCTAAGTCAAGAAAAGCACGGAATGGGTATAAAATTAAATAATCACAAATTAATTAATTGATCTAAAAGCACCAATTCATGCAAAATCTAAAGAAACCCATCACAATTCCATAATATAGTGAGTAACATCAACAATCCCAAATTTGAATTTCATCTAATCATAATGCAACTTGTCCAATAAATCCAATAATTTATAGGAAAAGGCATGAAATTCAACTTACAATTGCAAAACAAGAATCAAATTAGAGAAATATATCTTAAATTGAAGCAAACGCAAAACTTAGCACTTTAGGGGAAGAACAAACCCTAAATTGCTTTTAAAAACTCAAATTTCAAGAAGATTTCAATGAAAGATGTAAGAAAAACCAAACGGGAGTGTCACAAATGGCTAAAAAAAGGCTAGGCTAGGTTGAGGGGAAGGGGCACATAGGAGAGAAGAGAGAATGAGGAGGAAAGTAAGAAAGAAGGAGGGTTTTAGGGTTTAAAAACCCTTCATAGACTTACATAGGCAGAGCACATGGTCGTGTACCTCACCATGTAGGTCACTGTGATTATATACAATTGGGACCTAGGTGTGTCAGGTGACACATTATAGTATTCTATAGGACATAGACGTGTCCCACATATGTATAACTCACTATGTAAGCCATTGGAACCATGTCAAACACAAAGAAAAGCAATTTTGGTGTACATGACATTTGCATAACCATGTACACCTATAAATTCCTAGAAAATTTAAAAATTTTCACATAATCTTTAGCAAATTAAATAAAACATATGAACATAACAAAAATAGGCAAAAAATATATAAGAATGCTCATAAACCTATCATAAAACAAACCAAAAATTAATAAAATCATAAAATTAAACTAAAAATAATCAAAATAAATGAATCAAATTAATTAAAAATATCATAATTATTGGGTTGCCTCCCAAGTAGTACTTGTTTAACGTCTTTAGCTAGACATATCTATGCATAATTAATGCGATTTATAAAGATTAAGTTTTTTTCTCACCATGGGTTCCTTAACCTTTAAGTAGGTAACTACTTTTTCCTATCCCTATCTTTTTTTTAACCTTAAACTAGATACAACGCTAGTGGACCTTCAGAAATATAATCTCGCACACCATCCAAAACTGCACCATTAGATAAACCAATAGAATAGCTAGCATCAACGTATTCAAGGCAATTACTTATGACATTAGATATTTTAAGTGTATCCTCTTCTTCTCTAAGCACTAGTTTGCCCCCATTAATAACAATAATAGATCTAGTTGTGGCTAAAAAAGATCCACCTAGAACTAGAGGTACCTGTATATCCTCCTCTATATTTAGAATCGTAAAATTAACTGAGAAAATAACTTTATTAAATTTCACAAGTACATCCTTAGTCATACCCCTAGGATATTTAGCAGATATATCTGCTAACTAAATGCACATCCTAGTGGATTTTGATTCACCTAATCCTAGTTTCTTAAATAATGTATAAAGCATCATGTTAATATTAGCTCCTAGATCAAATAAAACTGATTTACTGAAAAACTACCAATTAAACAAGGGAAAGCTCCCTAGATCGTTAAGCTTCTCTAGTAGCTTGCTTTGAAGAATCGCCAAGCATCTTCTACTTAGCATCACAATAACTAACTCCTCTAACTTTCTCTTGTTAGCTCGTAACTTTTTTTAAAACTTCAAATACCTTGGCATCTATGTAGGGTCTTAACAAAAGGTAAATTAATGTGAAGTTGACTAAAATTTTCAAGAAATTTACCAAACTGCTCATCCAAGTGATCTTTCTTCATTTTAGTAGGGTAAAGGATGCAAGCTAAAATTCCTTCACTTTTGCAAGGCACGCTTCATCTCCAAATTTTTCTTGATTCCTCTTATCACCCTTTTCTTCACTTTGGGTCTTGCTTTCAACTTGCAATTCCTTTTTGTTTCTAAGGGTGATTTCCATCATACGCTTTTTAATATTTGTCTCTATGATACTAGGCAAACTCCCATGTTGTCTTTTAAAAACTAGCTTTGCAAGTTAACTGATCTGAATTTTCAAGTTATGTATAGAAGCCTCTTAATTTCTTAGTAAGGTTTTAATAACGTAAAATCCTACCTCAAATGTTTGAATAAATCTGGTCATGAGGTCTTCTAAGCTTAGCTTCTTTTCTTAAGGTGGTTATTATTGAAATCTTGGTAGAAGTTTATTCCTTTGCTACCTTCCCAAGAAAAATTTGGGTGATTCCTCCATCTTAGATTGTATTTTTTACTATATAGAATATTTTGGAGCCTAAGAGCATTCCCTATATAATCCACATGCTTGAGCTCAACCATAGCCTTAAATACCTGACATTCTTAGCCCACATGCCCTAATTAGCAAACCTCACACTTATAATTGTTGGACCAATGGTGGTTGACAAATAAAATCCTTCTATGTTTTGATAATAATAAAATGTATAGAATTGGTGAAGAAATAATTTCAGGTATTTTGGATTGATATTCTTTAAAGGATTAATATAAATCAAGTTTGACTTATTCAAGAGATAGACAATATGCAAAGAGATAGACAATATCAGATCATGGATGAAGAATTCAAACTACTATCTCAACAAACAAAGCTTGAAGATTATGTGAAATCTGTCATGAGATCAACACTAGTCGACTATAAAGGTGGCAAGTCAACTAATGATGTCAGATCTGTTAATTCGTACCAAGATAGGTCGACCAACATGTTGCAAGTCAACTAATAAAATAACAGACCTGTAAGGTGGATAAAAACTAGTCAACTATCAGTGTATTAGTCGACTATTCGAAGAGCGGAGCGAAAAGTTTTAAGAAAAACGTAAGTGATAGTCAACGACTATAACACCTCGACTAGTCGACTATAACACCTCGACTAGTCGACTATAACACCTCGACTAGTCGACTATAACACCTCGACTAGTCGACTATTGAGTGCAGCTGAACATATTTGACCCAGTCAATTGATTACAAA
>JAOQML010000008.1:17169611-17186543 GCA_027568935.1 Erythroxylum urbanii
ATATAATTGAAAATACAAGTTAAAATTAAATTACATTCCATAAAATACTGTTACATACCAAACACTATAATAAAAATTTACCTATTTTTTTATTAAAAATTTTATAAATATTTAAATATGTGAATATCTTTATTTTATATAAATTTATTTTCTGAATAATCAGATGTCAAATTTATTTTAATTTCCTACCATCCAAAGAGAGCTAAAAGTTAAACTACTTATGCACTAACGTTTATTTAAGTGAGGCCGGCAGCCCGGCACAAAAACTAACCATCCATGCCTGGAGAAGGATTCTCCAACGCGGTTACGGGAGAGGAGAGTTCCCATTCTTGGCAAAAGCCATGCCACGCGATTGCCTATCATTATCCAAACAAAAGGACTTTTGGTGGACCCCACTTTCCCACTCCTGCCCCAACCAATCATCATCCTACACTTTTCATTCCTTACATGGCAAACCTGACCCCACACTACCTTTCCCGCGCGTGCTCTGAAACACCCGCCTTGTGATGCTACAGTTGCCTTAATTGCACCTCTTTTCATTTTCACTCTGCCCAGCTGGTTCACCATCAACGGTTTAAAATCCTTCCTTGTTCCATCCAAAGATTTACAGTTTATCAAATCCAGTACACGCGACTACGTGCCACTGTTCGGTCAACCCCTTCCTTCTGACAATAAAATTTCACAGGTGCTTTCGTCACTCTTTTTTCTCCTATCTCATTCTCAGTCTCTGCTTTAGTCATTTTTTTCTTCATTGCAAATCTAGGGTTTCATCCCTTTCTCGACACTTCTCCGTCTCTTTCTTTCCCTTCAACTTTAGTAGTATGCTGGTTTTGGAGGATCTTCTGTTTCATTAACCTGTAATAGTAATTAATACTTTACCTTTAGGTGTTGTTTCGGAGTCCTTTTTTTTTCTCCCTTTCAATCTTATGTGGTTTACGCTGGTTATATGGAAGATAGTTAGGTCTGGAAGGGGTACGACCCATGGATAGCTCTTGCCACTTCAAATGCGGTTCAGCATTGCAACCGTCTATGTCTTCCGTGGCTTCATCTACTTCGCAAGAACCTCCGAATCTTGTAATTTCTGATTTGAATATGCGCATTGCTACTTATCTTGTTGTTGAACACATGAGTTGTGGATATCATACCTTTGGTATGGTCTCTTTTTTTGATGGATTGATTCTCTGTGCTTCTTTGCAAGTTCAGCCCCTGCATTTTCCTCACTCTTTGTTTTTTTTTAAAAATTTATAGCTTTGTTCTCTACTAAATGGACTGAGGGGTCTATTGAAGTTTTGTATATCGTGCGCAAACTTTAAATGTGTTTGCTTTGTCATATTGTGATGTGAGTGAAAATTTCGGTCATGGCTTGTTCGTGCGTCTAAGTGCGTAAGATTGGTTTTATTAGAGCATGGCTAATACATTAAACTTATATGCGACGCTTGAGATTTGTGCTTCATTTTGGGGCATATTAGAAGATAATTATGTCAAAATGTGCTTTTACAAACATGAAGATATTATCTATAAATGGAAACTAATTTTCTGAATATGAACTTTTATAGTCAAAGTAAATTTTGTAGAGCTTTCATTTCCGATAATGGTTTGTTCTAATGATATAGCTGGATAGTGAATTAGTCATTGAATACCTGATTGTAAAGGTAAGATATGAAATATCACTGGAAAAGCGTTAAGGCAACTTTTACAGGTTATTAGGTATTGCTGAATTGCTATATGAGGACTTGTAAGTTTACGGAGTAATTGCAAATCTTTGGTGATGTTGAGGTTCTTATTGGAGGAAACTAAGAATTCGATATGTTATGCCTTGGTAGGATAAGTTTTCTGGCTATGCAGCTTTGTTAACACGAATGAATTAAGAAGATAGGTTTGATGCATGTTAAGGTGGTTCTTGGATGTTGCAGCTCTCCAGCAACATGATTTGTATACTTGTTGCCTAATGTGCAAAACTGGCTTGGCACTGAAGGCATGAGCTCATGATCAGATTATTGATTGTGGAAAATGTGATTATCATGGGTGATAGTCAGGGAATTAAAGCAGCTACTTTTTTCAGAATTTGGAACGTGGATTCTTGTCTTCATCTACTTAGTGCTCAAGTATTTTAATGCTTTTTGTTAGTTAATAATTAAGAAAATGCTTATTCATCTATGTTCTACAGAACCTTAGGTAATTGACACCTCTTAAAAGTCATTGATTATATCATCCTTATTAATTTTTACTGAAAATAGGTGGAGATTAATTGAGACTACTATCTTTTTCTGTGTGCTGGTCAGGATTTAAGATCACAGGTGCATGGACGGATTTCAGATCCAATGTTTCACAGCATATCGGGGTTGAACTTTAGTAGTTTGAATCGTGCAGAGGTGGGAAATTCATTCCTTGCTCTTCTGTCTGGGCCAGCATCCCTTTTGCATGGTGAATTCCAGGATTTATCAAATCCAAAATCATCGAATTGCTCCAATAAACATGCTATTGAAGTAAGCAGTATGGCTGTCAATGCCACTGGGACTGGATTTCCAACAATTTCCAGTGGAATGCTATCAGAAAATGCAAACTTTCAAAGTCTGCAGGATGGATTAGGTTTTTGTCCGCTTGCTTCATCCAAGGCAGTGGCAAGTTCCTGTTCTGGTAGTAATTCACATTTGCAGTATGGTCTTCAAGCTGTGAACAGTGGTGGTCAAAGTGTAGATCTGGCTAAGCCATTTAGCCAGCGCATGCAACATTGTAATGACTTAAATGATTATTGTTCTCTCAATGGGAAATGGAATTGCACAATGCCTGTGAATGCTAAAAAGTTTCAGACTACAAGCGTTCAAATACCACAAAAGCTGCCATTTGAAGCAGAATCTTCTGCTTTCCATAATGTATCTATGTCTACAAGCGAGTGCCCTCGTGTATATTGTCTGGAGCTAAGTAAGATTTATCATTAGTCATATTGTGCTAAATTTGATTTTTCAATCTGATGTTTTCTACTCAATAAATTTTTAAATAGGTGGGGATCTTCTTCTCAGCAATACTGGACTTTTAGGCATTCTTTGCACTTGCCATCGTTTCCACATGTCTGTCTCTAAATTTTGTGAGGTAGCTTCTCCAAACAGCATATCATTATGGTGTTCTGATTCAATGGAATCAATGAGTTCTTGTCAAGTGTTTGCATTGCTGGAAGCGTTAATTTTGAAATTTGATTAGGTGCTTTATCTTGGCAGCATGCGGGATTGTGGAATGTTAACCCTGGGGATGCTGTCCAAATGGACAGTGGAGAGACAATTTCCAACTGGCGCAAACTCTACTTCCATAAGTTTGGGGTGAGAGCCACTTACCGAATTAACTTTTTATCAAACTTGTGAACCTGTCAGCCAAACAAAAGACGGCCATTCAATTTATTTCTTTGTTTTAGATTTTTATCCTGCACTTTTAGTGCCAAATTTCATTTAGTATAATTCCTTTCAAATTAAGAGTTTTTTTTCTCCATATTCGCTTCATCTGGGTGAGAAAAAAGGAGGTTTTTTCGTCCCCCCTCATATAGTTAGCTTGAAATTAGCCCCATGAGATAAGGTGAAGGTATGAACCTTGGAATTTGATCCAAAGAGTTTGATGAACTCTTCTATTGTTAAGGAATTTGAATGAATGGCACGGAATGATTTTTAACTATTCATAATTATTGTTCAAGTGGTTCATGCCTTTGCGTTGTCACGTACTTATGTCCCTAATTTATTTAGCCCAAAAGCTTGGATTTTGCTTCTCATGATTATGTTCAGCAGAAATTTTTTTTTTATTATAAATGTGGTAGCTTGTGTAGACTGGATGGTGATATTTCTTATTGGCATGTGCTTGAAGCAACAAGAACACTGGGTGGTGATGTTTTTGTGATGCTTTAGATTAGGGTTCCAGAAGATCAGAGTGGGTGGGACTGGCCTGAAAGGTTGTCCTTGAGTGCTAATTTGATCAAATCTGGTATGTCTTTGCCCAACATGCTGAAGAATCCTGGCCGCAATCATCTGCTTGGCCCATCTGGAGGTTTAGTAAGGTTGGGATGGCCTTTAGACAATATTGATTTTTTAAAGAGCTCTCCTGCAGACCAGAATTCAGTTGTTGATGCTTTACAGAACAGACAACTTAGCGATGTTCAACATGGCAACAAATTATTCCCTGAGGGCCTTGTTGGCATTGTACAAAACAGCCCACTCATGATGGGGGATGAAAAGATGTCAGATCACCCTGTCACTAGCTATTCAACAATCCCAGAGTTTTCTGGTAAAGGAGTAGAAAGTGCTTGCCAGTCTATATCTACTTGTTTAAGTTCCTTTATGAAGACTCAGAACTTTTCAGGTACACACCCTACTCTGCAGGATTTAAGAACCCCTTTTCAGAGTTCTTATATCAGCAGAAGTAAAGATGGGAAGACTGGTGTTGCCTTGAAAACCGATGCTGCCACTTCAAGCATGGAGTTAAGGCTTGGCCAACCATACCAACAGATCCAGTATGCTGGAAGCCTGGCTCTACCAGTCAACATGCCAGGACACTCGAGGAATCCATTGTCACAAAAACAGATGACTCATGATGGTTAGTTGTAATGCTACTTACATATATTCACATTTGTATGCTCCTATTACTGTATTTCTATTTTTACCAATTTTGGTCTTTACTATTTTATGTGACAGTGACCAATTGTTGGGGAGGGGGATTGTTAAGACAATGTGGCTATGTTGCTAAACCCTCTAATTCCCTGCCAAAAAGTGTGCAACATCAATTAGACCACAGGAACCATGTAACCAGTTATGCTATGGATGTTGATAAAATACCAATACTCAATGGTGATGCAGCAGCATCTGATGCTTTTTCACACAGAAACTTTAGCATCCCACCTGAGGGAAGCTGTCACCCCCCGAAAATTGCTAACAATGTGTTCAATATCAATGAGCGTGTCTTGCCTCCTAGACTATACGGTGACTTGTATCATGTAAAGAGTGACCCAAAACATGTCCCAAAAATTGTTCAAAATGCCGCCCATAGACAACTGAAGGTAGCTGACGTGGGTTGTGTAAGGTCTATGGACAATCTTAAAAGGATTGGATACTTTGGTGGTGACTGTTACTTGGAAACAGGTTCTGGGTCTGAAGCTCACAAGTGCTTAGATAATTCTGGGTCTCTTTCTGTAGTTGTCAATAAAAACAACTTTACTGGTTTGCCAACAGTCATTGACAGAAAACAGACACATCGATTCTCTACTGAACTGGAAAATGATTGTGAAGCAGGAAACATTTCTAGTCATACTGAAAAGGCTCCTTGCATGGGGAACATTGGACTTGTTGACCATATGCTTCTTAGACCCATGGATTCGTCACTGGGTGGCACGAAAGATATGTACTTTAAAACAGTTCCAGTTGGCCTTTATCCATCTAATTTAGACCCCAGATCAGATCAGACTCCAGCTTTTGGAACACAAGAAAATCTCGGTGGTGGTAGCATCTATCCTTTTGATAATAATCTTAGGCCACTTGCATTGAGGGAGATATTGGATTTATCCAAACAACAATATGCAGTTACTTCCCTTGGGAAAGATCCAAAACAAAGGATATTTTGCAGCACTTCTGTTGCTGAATCACAATGCTGTGTTTTGGAATCTCCAACCTCTGGAGAACATAAGGATATACATAATCTTGGAGGTAAGCCGGATGATTCTTAAGTTGCTACAATTCAACCCATTGGCCTAACGGTAAAATGGGAAGAGATGATAATTTTTCTCCTACCTGCTTATTATTCCTAATCCATGTGGCTGTATAGAATTTGTTTTAATGGTCTAGCGCCTCAAACCTTATTGAAATTTGGTCTTCATTCAGGTTTGCATAATTGCTACAGTTTTTCAAGACTGACTCAAGGTTTTTCCTTAGAGAGTAAAGAAAGAGACATCCGGCATCAACTTCATCATCTTCAGCATCAGCATCCTTTATTACGGTCAGTTTAGAAACCACCACGTCTTGAACGATTTTAGCATGATCGTTTATAACCCTGTTGATTAGTCATCTTTTGAACTTAGATGTTTGTTAAATATGTACTGATTATAGCTCTGATATTCTGAGTGTTGGAGATGGTTTTGAGTTATGTATGTTGGATTTTCAGTATCTTTTAAGAAATTGCTGGTGCATTTTTGATATGTTTGTCATGTGATTTCTTCCCTAAGGTACTTTGTATTATTTATGCACGGTAATATATTTCTTAAGAAGTCATCAGGTTACTATATCATGATATTCATGACATTCTGCTGGTTTGGTTCTGTTGTTTTAACCCAAATATTACAGGCATGCCATTAGCAAGAACAGGAACATTCATTCTTGTGAACATGAAAATTGCTGTCAGAGAGCACCATATCTTCAGGATAACAGCTCCCTTGCAAAATGTTTACCAGACAAATGCAAATCAAAAGGTGAAACTCCTTTGGAATCCTCCTCAGAGAAGATGAGTGTTGTCAATGGCAAGTCTCCTGTGTCCATAGCTTCACATCATGTCAACGCTCCCATTGTTTCAAATGGCAGTGCCTTTTCCTTAAATCCATACGGAGAAGTAGAAGTCCATCTACCTCAGAATAGAAGTGGTCATATTTCTGAATGGAAAGATGTGGGTGACAGAGCCAAAGGGGTTTGTGACATTTCATGTGTCAAACAATTAACTGAGTTAATTGACGGAAGAGGAATTAAGTTGGAGAAACTTGGAGATACTTCTACGAAGTGTTCTAATGGGTTGGGCATCAGAGATCCCCCCAAGGAACATGAAACATCCAACATATCTTCTGGATGTTCTAATCTAGCTGTTGCTCAGGCATCAACAGATGTTAATAATGTGGACTCTTCAACTGTCATCGCTGGGAATAGTGGAATAATGTACAATATCTTAGATGAAGGATCAGGTATCAATAAATGCTGGTCATCAGATGATGCTTTTGGAAGTGACAGGAGCACAGACTTAAATGATTCTAATTGTAAGATTAACCTTAGAGTAGACAGATTGTCTAAAATAATCAAAAACCAATCACATCGTAGCCTTCTTGATGAGGTTAAACTCTTGGATTCCTTGACATGGAAGAAGGGCAGGAATCAAAACCCTACAGGTGTTCCTGCTTGTGGGAAATCCAATTATTCACAAGACTCTAATAGGCAATTGAAAACTAGGAAGAGAAAGAGAGAAATAAAACTCAACCTGCTAGATGCATCTTCAGTCACTGGACGTGTAATGCTTGATAAATACCATGCATCTGATGGAACCAATGAGTGGCCACCTTCAACCAAAGATGCAGAAATCGTTTCCTTTAGCCACAAACCATCGTGCTTCTCTGCTCGCTTTGTTAAACCCCAGTTCAAACATGGAAAATATGCTTCATCTTTAACCAAGTTGCTGTCTCGAAAAAGAGATCTTCATAGCCTTTATGATGAAAAAGATGGAGAAGTGGATCATAAATTTGATTCAAGTGGTCGCTCCAACTGCCGTAATGTCCCTGAGGTTTTAGAAAGGAAGAGATTACAAAGCACTGGGAATGGTGATAATTGTATGGAGTTTCGGATGCAAGGCGGAAGTTATGCAGTTGATAAGAAGATTATCACATGTAGTTCAAGGAGTAGCACTGAAAAATTTTCAAGTTACCAGGCCAATTTTTGTTTAGAGAAACCAAGACCTGTGGTATATGGGAAGTATGGTGAAATATCCAAAGACAAAATGGGGGTAGATATTTCTAATCCAGTTAAAATTGTTCCCCTCAAGAGGGTTCTTAAAACTGCCAAAAAATGTCCGCTTTCTGAAAACTTCAACTCTGTAATAACATGGCAAAGGGAGTCAGAGAGGAGAGGCTCCAGCTGCCATGCCTGCTTTAAGGAATTTTCCAATCTGAAACAATGCAAAGCAAATGAAAACAACGAAGCATTAGTTTGTGTTGAAATGAATCCTCACAATCCTGTGCATGAAAGAGATAACACTTTTATCAACGATGATGAGCAATCTGCTGAGTTGTTGAGGTTCAGGAATGAAAGAAGTGGTAAACTTAGCGGAGGTTCCAATATCGTTTATGATCTCCATGCTCCACCAAAGCCAAAGTTTAAGGAAATTCGGAAACGGAGCCTTTATGAACTGACATTAAAAGGTAATCTTCTAAATTTGGTTGCTTTCTCACATAAAAATTCACTTTTCATATTTAAGGTTGGGATCAAGAATGCTAGCTTAAGTGACTGACAAGAAGCTTTGCGTTAGAGGTATTGCTTGCTCAATCTGTCCTGAAAACAGCTTTCTCAAAGTTAGTAATAGTATAAAATCCTGATTGGTTGGTATTTATTGGTCCATGATATAGTGCAATTTATGCGGATCTTACCACTGATCAAGTCAAAGTGAGTTTAATGTAAAACATTCAGATTCTATATCTTTCTTGCACGAGGTACTTTATGTCAAGACCTTTTGAGGGTGTTTTCACATATTATTCTATTGCACTTTTATTATAGTTCATTTCTACACAATGGTAAAAGGACTCCCCCATGATGAAATGGTTAATAAACTGCTTGATAACGATACATTTACTTTAAATTGAGATCAGTTTACGGTACGAGGATTGTCTTGAGGGCCAGAAACTATTGACTATTTGATGAAATGAATACATGTAGTGGAGAAGGGTTTAGGAATTTCAGAACTGTCATTTGTTCCACTTCTTATCAGTTAAATCATAAATACCTAAATAGGCACTTAGCCTATGTACTTGAAATCTGGAAGTAATTTGTAGTAAAGAGTGAGCAAGCAAGGGCAATTATGGGGACTGCCAATAAAATATTCTATCATTAATGAGGAAACATACATAAACAATATTAATAGTTCATTTCTACACAATGGTAAGAGGACTCCCCCTTGATAAAATGGTTAATAAACTGCTTGATAAGGATACATTTCCTTAAAATTGAGATCAGTTTACAGTACGAGGATTGTCTTGAGGGCTAGAAACTATTGAATATTTGTTATTGAATATTTGTTGAAATGAATACATGTAGTGGAGAAGGGTTTGGGAATTTAAGAACTGTCATTTATTCCACTTCTCATCAGTTAAATCATAAATACCTGAATAGTCAATTAGCCTATGACAGTGAAATCTGGAAGTAGTGAGTGAGCAAGGGAAATTATGGGGACTGCCAATGAAATATCCTATTAGAAATGAGGAATCATACATAAACAATAAATTTCTCTGTGATTGAATAGGGGAAAGTAGGGGCAAGAAACATAAACCTCATCTCTCTTCTGATATTTGTTTGTTAAGTTCCTTGAATTTCTTCCTCTGAATTTGAATTTCAGTTTCATTTGTTCATGGTTTCCTTTTCAGGAAAAGATTCCAACTCCAAAATACTTTCACATAAAAATTTCAAACGTAATCCAGAAGTAAGAAGGGGGAGATTTTTGGATGATCAAGAAGATTTTGAAATAGACGAATGGCACCAATCCAATGACAAAAGGTGAGCAATTGAGTTTACCTAGATAGGTTGGCCGTTTGACCTTCAAATACATGGAATTTGAAATTAAGGCAAGTGGTACTGATACTCGTAAAATATAACTGTTAGTTTTCATCCTGATAATTTAAGTGCTTATGGTTCAGATATGCTATAGGCAAATGGCGCCCTTCCATTCTCGACTCTGATTCATTTTGCTGTGTATGTGGAAGCTCAAACAAAGATGAAGTTAATTTCTTATTGCAATGTGGGCAGTGTTTGATTAGAGTATGTGGATCATATCTTAGTTTACCTTGCTTTCATGCTTAAATTATTCATTCATCCTCATAATTTTCTTGCTAAGCAGGTACATCAAGCTTGCTATGGTGTTTCCAAAGTGCCTAAAGGTTATTGGTATTGCAGACCTTGCAGAACAACCGCAAAAGATGCTGTATGAAATTTCAAAATTAACATCTAGTTTTCTACAAACTTGTTTAGTCATTCCTTTCTATGCTTTCCGCTTGATTGTTCAATTTTAGTTTATGATTTCTTATAAATCTGTATGTATTTGAGCTTATCTTTGCTGCTCTTTTTCCTACATTAATTATCCCTCACATTTTCATCATTGTTTCATTTCTTTCTTCTGTTTCTTAGTCTAGCTTGTGAGTTTTGGCAGTTAATCTTAAAGTATGAATGTCAAATACTTGTTTTATTTAATCATCTATTTGGCTAGTCAACCGCTTCAAACTAATCTAGTATTCCATTGCTTATGTAAATATTTATATATATTAGCTTCATTGTATCATTCTCTGTCCATGCATTCAAAATCCTTAGTTATAATGTTTGTTCTTCTTTTCTGTTGTATTTCTCTAATGTAGTACATACTACAGGTGTGTGTGCTTTGCGGTTATGGTGGTGGGGCTATGACTCAAGCCCTTCGGAGTCGAACAATTGTCAAAAGCCTTTTGAAAGCCTGGAACTTTGATAGAGAATGCAGAAAAACTGATCATGCAACTTCTTCTCGAACTATGCATGATAAATTAAGCATGTTGCAATCCGTGGGATCCATATCTAGAATTAGCAAATGTTCTGTTTTTAGACCATTAAACATCAAAACAGCAACTTCAGATTGGAATATAGATCTGCGGGACGAAGCGGATGTTTCAGGACACTCCACGGGCTGCACAAGGGATCTAAAGGTACATAACAGCATTACTGCAGGATTCCTTGATTCCACTGTAAAGCAGTGGGTTCACATGGTATGTGGCCTCTGGACTCCTGGGACACGATGTCCAAATGTTGATACAATGAATGCTTTTGATGTGTCTGGCGTTTCACGCCCGAGAGCAAATGTGGTAAGCATTTTAAATAGATTGTACTTGCACTGAAAAATTTATATTAAGAAGTTCAAGGTACTTTTAAGAACATGAAATTCATTTTAGATATACTTATGTCTGGAAACTTTTTTTTTTTAATTTCCAGTATTTGAAATAAGATATGTACAATACTATTTGACTTGTACAGTTTGAGGCACAGGTGCATTGTCTACTAAGACAAAAATTCTGAGCATGGTTAATACTTGACTTCTGTGTGGTTGTAGTTTCACTTGCCTCTCTATGCTGGTTTGAATCTTATGTCAATATTTTGCGCAATATTTGATTTACCTGTAAAATCTGTCATATCTTGGTTTCTCAAGATATCTACACAAGTGATCCTTTCTTAACTATGTGAAAAGTAGTTTTCAGTATGATGAAATTAGACATAGTCTTTTAAGCATAATAATATTTTATCTAATTTTTCCTAACTTAATATTTTAAATTTTTGGGTTGAATGGTTTCTTGATGTGGTATTGTAAGGTTGTGTGACCAAAAGGTGTTATTTCAAGTTGTTCTGCTCTCCTTACTATTAGGCTTCAACCAGCATTTTAGCTTCTGAATTGAATGATTTTTGAAAGTCTTGTGGGATAAACTATTCTATCATGCAATCATTTCTTAGTTAAGTTTCTAGCATTTGATGTATCATGTTTGTAAACTCTCTAAGTCAATGCTTTAAGTTGTGTTTTTGATACAGTAGTCTTGTAGAAATGTTGTATGTATGTTGCAGCAGGTAGAGATGATAATAAATTGCATTCAATTCTTGGTCTTCAGGTTTGCTCTATATGTAATCAACCGGGAGGTTCATGCATTCAATGCAGGGTTGTGAATTGCCCTGTTCCATTTCATCCTTGGTGTGCCAGTAAGAAGGTTAGGGGTGCTAAATTTTACCTTGTTTCTATAAACATAATGGATCTACGTACTTTTTTGTTAGCATGCCAAATGTTAAAATGTTGGTAGATCATTTTGTGCTGATAAATATTTTGAATACATTGCTTCTGGTCAGGACACATATCTGACATTGAAATTTTCTGTTGACTTTTGTTATTACATGAATTTTAGGGTTTGTTGCAGAGTGAAATAGAAGGTGTGGATAATGAAAAGGTGGGCTTTTATGGTAGATGTGTTGTACATGCAACTAACACTTCAAAGGAATCTGTATTGTGTGCTGATAACAGTGAAACTGGTTGCCAAAGAGAGAAGAAAGAAAGCTGTGCTAGGACTGAGGTATTTTTTGTCATCAGTTGAAGTTTTTCTTGTTCTTCCTTTGATATTGACGGATTTCGTATTCTTTTATAAGGGTTACAAGGGTCGCAAACGGGATGGGTTTTGGCATATTAGCGATCAGTCAAAGGGGAATGGTAAATGCCTTGTCCCCCAGGAACAGTTAAATGCTTGGATTCACATTAATGGTCAGAAGTCACATGCCCTGGTATCTTCAAAGGTCCCAATGTCTGATAAGGAATATGACTGCCGGGTATGTTTATCTTCCAATATTCCGAAATTAATGTTTAGTTTTGGGAAACTAAATGAGGGGCTAAGCTTCATTGTGGTGATTGCACCAAAATATCAAATTTCTTGAGAAAAAAGAAGAAAAAGTAAAGCCATGAAAACATTATTATATTCTTCTTAGTTGAGAGATTTCCCATCTGGATGAAGAATTAAATTTTGATAAAGGGAAACTGTGAAGACCAATATCACCTACATATTTTCCTTTCCTGTTCTCTTCAAAGTAAAAAATATTTATGTTATCAGAAACAACTGCATATGGATTTTTGTTATTCTTTTTGCTATTGTATTGAAAACTTCGGTCTTTTTATTACTTCAATCACAACTATAACGACCTCAATCTTTTTCCTTATTGAACCGCTATGACAATTTGCTTCTTGTTTGGTATTGTTACTAGTTTATCTTATTATTTTTCTCTATTTTGTTGTTGCTGGCAGAAACTGCAACCTTGAATTTTTTGAAGGTGGTTGTATAACACGCTTGCATTTTACCATATCTCTTCTTCCTATTCCTTGCAGAAAGAATATGTTCGCTACAAACAAGCAAAGGGATGGAAATATTTAGTTGTTTACAAGTCTGGCATACATGCTCTTGGCCTTTACACATCTCGGTTCATTTCCCGTGGTGAAGTGGTTTGACATCTTACCCTTCTGATTTATTCAGGTAATAATTTGTTGTTGATGATTCAATAGTATGATATTCTCCATGATTTCAGGTGGTTGAGTATATTGGTGAGATTGTTGGCTTACGTGTTGCTGACAAACGAGAGAATGAGTATCAGTCTGGAAGGAAGCTGCAGTATAAGGGTGCCTGCTATTTCTTCAGGATAGATAAAGAGCATATAATTGATGCAACCCGTAAAGGTGGCATAGCTCGTTTTGTGAATCACTCGTGCCTGGTAATGATGAATTCACAGTTTTTCCGAGTTTTAATTTAACAATTCAACTTGGTTGCTTATTCAGTTGTCAATATGTGTCATCAGCCAAACTGCGTTGCCAAAGTGATTTCTGTGAGGAATGAAAAGAAGGTAATTCAAGAACTAGACTAACCGCATACTTGTTTGTCGGTGTTGTACATTGCACAGCCTGCTTATGAGACATTGTTGATATAGTTGACCAAGGTATTGCCTTGGGTATGCCTTGTGACAAAACAGTTAACTAATATCTATCTTGAAAAACAGTTCAAATGGTTTAATAAGCAAACAATGAGCTTAACTACTTGACCTTTATTGCTGACTACTGTACGCATGCAGGTAGTCTTTTTCGCTGAGAGAGACATATATCCTGGGGAAGAGATGACATATGATTACCATTTTAATCATGAAGATGAGGGTGAGAAGATCCCTTGCTTTTGCAGTTCAAGAAATTGCAGGCGATATTTGAATTGATAATTAACTGTAAATTCATCATTTTTGTCAAGTCTATATTGAAGCGGTTGATTTTGGCCGCCCAATATGACCTTTTCCTTAAGTTTTGTGGTTGTATATACAAGTTGTTCAACTTCTGAGCAGGCCACAGTGTAAATGAAAGCAGCTATGGAATTCAACCTGTTGGACATGTTAACCTTAAGCATTTCATTTTGTAGTTGACATTAGTATTTGTCATGATGCTACCAACAGTTGCCAACATTATTCTGTCTATGCTGCTGGAGTAGATGGTTTTATCATATGCCTTGGTGAACTTGTACAAGCTTCATTGATAAGGATGTTTAAGAGTTCCAAACAACCCTGGTAAGCAAAGTATTTGCTCATTCAAGTGATGTTGCAAGTTCTTGTTTTGTGTATCGACTATATATGAAGCGTCAAATGTCGGTTATGGACCAAGCTGGAAAGAATGTATAATTAGTGTAACTCAACGCTTTGGGGATGAAGTATTTAAGGACCTAGTCGGCGTCAACTAGGAACTGTCACTATTGTGCCTTTTTTGATAGGTATTGCATAGATTACAGATTCTTAAATAAAATATAAGTGCTCTAATAGATTACAGATTCTTTAATTCTATTTGATTGTTCATTTCCTTTGAAAGGGTTGAAACCCTGAATTGGTTTGTCCGTTCATCTATTGAATCCATACAACTTGCGACTGGCGTATGTCCTGGCTAAGAAATAAGAAGCCATAGCTTTTTTCTGTTGACATGGTGGGATCAGCCAAACTCATATCATCCGTGATACGAAGGGATGTTATATTTAAAAATGTAAAATTTTTAAAGATTTTTTAATCAAGTGCTAGTTTTTTTGGTTTTTAATTTAGTGATTAATCTTTTAAATTTTATATAATCAAGCTAAAAGGTTATTTTAATGATATAGTATGTTTATTAAATGTTACACGGATATTTATTTATTAGTTATATCAGTAAAAATTAGTGTTTTAAATTGAATTATTAAGGTTTTAAATTATTGGTCAGTCAATTGAAAAGTTTTAAAATTTGAATACTTAATATGAAAAATGATAAACGATTGAGAATTTTAGGATTAATGATCTCATATACTAATGGCTTCTCATAACAAACACATCAACTCCTTGGAATTATTACCTTCACCAAATAAATCATCAGTAAAAAAGTAATGTCAGACTAATAGAGAAGTAATTGAGCAATAAGAAATTTAAGAATTTAAGGGACAGGTCCTTTGTTTCTAGTGTAATGAGAAATTTGCAACAAACAATAAATGCAAAAAAGGAAAGTCGAGTTCGTTCATTGTTGAAGATGAAGAGGACGAAAGAAAAGAGGAGGAAGCACTTAATTTAGCTGAGGTCAATGGGAGGAGCTCGATAAAGACAAATAGAATCATTTTTTTACAAGTCATGTCAAGATTACAAGTGGCTGATCACTAGACTATCCAAAGATATCTTATCAAATCCTAAATATAATTCCCGCTCCAACCTGCATCAACAGATGGAGCTCACAAAGCACTTTGCTATGAGCGACTCCCGTTGACATTTGGGAAATTGAACCCACGACGCAAACCTAGGCCACAACCTGGTGGCTCTGATACCACTGGGAAGGGCACACAGAGAAATGATACATCCTAGACATACTAGTTTGTCCTAGACATATGTCAACACCATCTTTCAAACAACACCTATCAGGAGATCATACGTTACTCCAAGGTGGATTGTAGACGTATGACTTTTGTAAGTTCCAGGTATGATGGGCGAGACATAACACCCTTTCTCGCTCTGCTAGCTCTACGAGCAAGCAACTCTCAACTTTCCTTTTAGGAACCTTACATACAGTATTTACTCTCTTTCCTTGTTAGTTCTGATCTCATACAGCAGAATTGTTTGTAAGGCACAGTCCTAGACTGTTTTAGACTTTCTGATACACAAGATCCTTAAAAGAGACGAGTGTAGAGCATACTTGTCTTTATATCAAGACTAGTAGTAACATTCACTCAAGACTTAAGCTTTTAGGAGAGGGAGAACTCAGAGATAAACACTCAAACTCATATTCATATTATCAAACTAGATCTCAACATTTTCAAGCCTAGTCTTCAATGTTTTCAAGCCTGCTTACAAATGAAGGGAAGCCTTGGTTTTATAGGCCAAGCAAGGGATACAAAGTAAATCTATCTAAAGACACACTCATTACAACTTTAGAAAAGAAGAGTACAATCATTACACCTTCATCAAAGCTACTTTAAAAAAGAATCTACTTTTCTAAAAGCAAACAGTAACTTGATAAGAATGAATCTTGAATAGTGATTTGTGGGTCACAAAGATTTTCCTTTATCAAAACACTCCAAAGGGAAAAGACAAAACTGCATAATGAAGGCATCCAATGTACGAGCTATCACAGAGAGTCTGGGTCACGTGAACTATTAGAAGGCTTTTGATATCATCCAATTTAGGTAGTGTCATCATCCAAAATAGAGGGCAAAAATGATGTAAAGAGGCTGATAGAAATAGTATAGGTTTAGTCGGCCGAGAAAGAAAGTCAATAAGGGTATTGTGATGGTGGTGGATGGAGAATTTATAGCGAGAAAACTATTCCTGCCAACTCAACAATTGACTGTTGGGAAGATGTTTCTTGGGTTGATCAAGAATCTCGGGGAAGAACGTGTTATCCATTTCAATGACAAAGTGATAAGGTGTAAGGTGGAAAACAAACTTTTCAATGCCTCTTTTAACCGCTAAGATTTCTTTAAAACTGATGTGATAATGACATTCAGAGGATCGAAATTGTCCATTTGCATGTCCACAAAAATAACGATTGCCATCGATTTCTTCAAGAAGCATAGCACCCCAGTAATTGTCACTAGCATCTGTCTGTAAAATGAGTTGTCCCTTATCAGAAATTTTCAAAGGTGAACGATTTTGACATGTGTGCTTTAGATATTGGACAGCCTTTGTTTGTTCTTTTGTCTAGGGTGGTGGACAAAAATGGCAAAATAAAATTAATCAGCATTTTATAGTTCAAAATAAAGATTTAAACACATGGAATTTATATGAAAATGACCAATTAATTCATTACAAAAAACAAAATGATTTTGAAGTAAGCTCGTTACTGGGCCAAAAAGATGATTTTAAAAAAAATTATAGATATAATCTTTTATTATATAAATCTATTAATTATGAAGATAAGAAAGACTCATATATT
>JAOQML010000008.1:17240953-17254384 GCA_027568935.1 Erythroxylum urbanii
ATTTTGATAATAACCAAAAAAATAAAAACCTATGTAATGAGTTTATAACTAGAGTCAAAACTCTAGATAAAGGAAATGAACCTATCAATACACTCGAAAAAAAGACTAGATTGTGTAATAATGAAAGTAAAAAAGAATACTTACCTAAACTCTATGATCCTTTATTGAGTGGGTCCCACCGTGGAAGAATCTATTTTTTTTTTTCACCTTTAAGCATAAATATAAATGAAACTTCCATAAAAAATTACATAAAAAAGGTTTGGATAAATAAAATTCATCTTATCTTTCTTATTCCTAATTATCAAGAATTTGAACCAAAAATGGATACATCTAATATCCAATTTTTTTCACCCGAAAGGGGGCCTTTATTAAGTTTTGATTTTACCCGATTTTCTTTATTTCCAGATGAAAAAGAAGAAAAAGAAGAAAAACTTCATTCAGAAGATCGAATAAAAACTTTGCAATTTTTATTCAATGCAGTTATATCCGATATACACAATAAAACAATTAGAAAAAAATCGACGGGAATAAAAGAAATAACTAAACAAATTCCTCGATGGTCATACAAATTAATCGACGATTTTGAACAGCTAGAAAGAGAAAATGAAGCAAACATAGCAGCAAATCCTGAAATTCGTTCACGAAAAGGCAAAGTTGTAATTATTTTTACTGATAATCAACAAGAGATTGATACTTATCAAAATGCCAAAGATGCTTCTAATTCTGATCAAACAGACGACGTTACTTTGATACGTTATTCACAACAATCGGACTTTCGCCGAGACATAATAAAAGGATCCATGCGCGCACAAAGACGAAAAACACCTATTTGGAAACTATTTCAAGCAAATATTCATTCTCCCCTTTTTTTGGACAGAATATACAAATCTCGTTTTTTTTATTTTGATATTTCCGAATTCATGAAAATGATGTTTATAAATTGGATATGTAAAAACGTCGAATTCATAATTTCGAATTCTACTTATATAGAGGATAAATCAAAAGAAAGTGAAAAAAAAGCCGAGAACAGAAAAGAAGAAGACAAAAGAAAAGAAAAAGCCCGGATGGAAATAGCCGAAGCCTGGGATAGCATCCTATTTGCCCAAGTAATAAGAGGGTGTATTTTATTAACCCACTCCAGTCTTAGAAAATATATTTTATTACCTTCATTAATAATAGTTAAGAATATCATTCGTATGCTATTTTTTCAATTTCCCGAATGGTCTGAAGATTTTACAGATTGGAATAGAGAAATGCATGTTAAATGCACCTATAATGGAGTTCAATTATCAGAAACAGAATTTCCGAAAAACTGGTTAACAGAAGGTATTCAAATAAAGATTCTATTTCCTTTTCGTCTAAAACCTTGGCACAGATCGAAGCTAAAATTTCTTCATCTTCATGAAGATCGAATGAAAAAGAAAGGACAAAAAAAGAATTTTTGTTTTTTAACGGTTTGGGGAATGGAAACTGAACTGCCTTTTGGCTTTCCCCGAAACCAATTTTCGGTTTTTGACCCCATCTTTAAACAACTCGGAAAAACAATTAATAAATTGAAAAAGAATTTTTTTATTTCTTTTCAAAGTCCTAGAACTAGAAAAAAATTCTTTTTCAATTTATCAAAAGAAAGAAAAAACTGGGTCATCAAAAAAATGTTCTTTATAAAAGAAATAATAAACAAACTTTCACAATCAAAAAGAAATCCAATTCTATTATTTAGATTTAGAGACATATATGACTTGAATAAAACTAAAACTAAAAAAGAACAAGATTCGATAATCAAGAATCATAAAATTTATGGCCAAATTCCATCTATGGAGTGGACAAATTATTCACTGACAGAAAAAAAAATGAAAGGTTTGGCCACTAAAACAAGTACAATGAGAAATGAAATAGAAAAAATTAGAAAAGAAAAGAAAAACAGATTTATAAACTCAGAAATAAATATTAACCCGGACAAAATAAGTTATAATGCTAAAAAATTCAAATCATCAAAAAATATTTCACATATATTAAAAAGAAGAAATACTCGATTAGGACGTAAATCCCATTTTTTTATAAAAATTTGGATTGAAAAGATATACATAGATATCTTTTTAGGTACCATCACAATTCCGCGTATCAATACACAACTTTTTCTTGAATCAACAATAAAAATTATTAATAAATACATTTCCAATAATAAAGAAAATTTCAAAAGAATTGATAAAACAAATCAAAATCTAAGCGATTTTTTTTCGATTATCAAAAAATCACTTAATATTTACGTTATTAATAAAAATTCAGAGATTTTCTGTGACGTATCCTCTTTGTCACAAGCATACGTTTTTTATAAATTATCACAAATCCAAGTTATTAACTTATATAAATTAAGATCCGCCCTTCAATATCACGGAGAATCTCTTTTTCTTAAAAATAAAATTAAAAAAAAAATAGGAATCCAGGGGCTATTTCCGTTTGAATTAAGAGACAAAAATTGGAACAATTCTGTAATGAATCAATGGAAAAACTGGTTAAGCAGTTTTTATCAATATAAATATAATTTATCTCAGGTTAGCTGGTTTAGATTACTACCACAAAAATGGCAAAATAGAATTAATCAACATTGTATAGTTCAAAATAAAGATTTAAACAAATGGAATTTATATGAAAACGACCAATTAATTCATTACGAAAAACAAAATGATTTTAAAGCAAGCTCGTTACCGGGCCAATTTGAAGCAAGCTCGTTACCGGGCCAAAAAGAGAATTTTAAAAAAAATTATAGATATAATCTTTTATTATATAAATCTATTAATTATGAAGATAAGAAAGACTCATATATTTATGGAACAACATTACAAGTAAATACTAAGCAAGAGATTCCTTGTAATTATAACACAGCTAAAATAAAATTTGTTGATATGTTCGGAGATATTCCTCTCAACAATTATCTAACAGAAGAATAACTTGAATAAACATGAAATGTAAGTTGCCACGTTTGGTATGAACTCACGAATGTAGTTAACAATCCTAAGGAATTGTTGTATATGTTTCACAGTGAGATATTCTGCAGGAAAATGTAATAGCTCTTGTGCAATATATGGGCTGGGCTGACAGAATTTATCTTTGAAATTCATACCTAAAAATTCAATTTCATTAGTACCAATGATGCTCTTCAAGGCTGAAAGCATAATGTCATACTTTTTAGTAAGATCTAAGAATTGTTGAAGTAAGGCCTGATGTTCCTTATGAGTCTTTGAGAACAGGAGAATATCATCAATGTAGATTATTGCACTATTGAGGATCGACTCATAAATCTTGGTCATGGTTCGTTGAAACAGTGATGGGGATATTTTAAGCCCAAATGGCATAACAATCCATTGGTTTGTGCATTAGGAATGGAAAATGCTATTTTGTATCTCTCAATGGGGTGAACACCCAGTTGCCAAAATCCTACTTTAAGATCAAACTTAGAAAAGATGACAATTCTTTGAGAAATAGTACCTATGTACTGATTTTTAAAAGAGAAAACTTATCATCTTGCAGGAATGCATTCAGAGGCTTATAGTCAATGACTAATCTCTTTTTACCGCATTTTTGCTCTAAACGTTTGTTGACATAAAATGCCTGGCAAGTTCAATCGGACTTTGTGGGCTCAATCAGTCCTTGCTTCAGAAGGATAACACACTCATCTTGTGCAAGCTTGAGATCATCAGGATTCATTCTTGAATGTGTGGCTTTTGTAGGGTTGATATCCTCATTCTTTTTGAAAGGTAGACTTATGAAAAAGTCAGCATTTTTCCAAAGAGGATATGGGCGAGTAAACTGTGCATGTGATTCAGGACAATACTCTAACAATTATCTCGTAGTGAGGCATACGGTGTAGGAACTTGAGAAAGTGCAAACACATTTTTGATGTAAGTGTATGGACTGAAAAATGATCGATACCTGATGCCTGTTGGTAGGATCTGTAAGGGTGAGGCTTTTCAATATACATCCATACCAATGAGAATATCTGGGTCAGGTAAATTGCTTCCAAGCACTTTAGTCCAAACTGTATACTGTGAAAAAAATCGAATTTTGATCTTTCTCTTTGTAATATGCCCGATCTTAAAAGAATTTCCATCTTCAGCTGTAAAATACTCATTATGTGAGCTCCATGTTGTAGAAGGTAAAATGTTGGGCTTCATGATCATACGACTGGATCCAGTATCTATAAACCCAATAGCTTTGATGGGTCTATCATATTTATCTTGTTGAAAGAGTTAGATCTGGACATATGGTCATTGAATTGGAGTACGATCTAATTTCGTGCATATTTGCTGCTGTAGCATGTATAGAGAATCATCTGATGATTTTTCTTTAAAGTTCGTAATAGAAACAACAAACTTTGTGTCCTCATATTCTTAAGATTGTTCTTCAACGAGATCTTCAAAGTTAGTTGAATGATGAATTGGCAAAACTGATTCCAGATGCTTCAATAACTTGATATCCTTCTTGGTTTAGTGAGGACAAGTACGTGCAAAGTGTCCTGGTTGTCCACAGAGAAAATATCGATTAGTTTTCTATCGATGAGAGGATTTCTTAATGAACCGCATAAATCTTTTCTTTTGCCGTAGGCTCTTCGTAAAGGCTTGTAGCCTTCCATCTGTTTGTGGAACTTTCTTTTATGATAGACTTGTTGAAAATGAGCTTTCTTCTTGCTATGACACTCACAATTCTTCTGATCTTTTCACTTTATCTGAAGATAAGGCTTCTTGCAAGTATGTTTGAGAATATGACCACCTTTAATGATGTTCTTGAATAAGGTATGTTGATCACACAACTTATCAAAAGACGCGAGAGTAAGCTGGTAGATTTCTCCAAGAGATATATTAGCGATATCTCTTTGCAACAAAGTTATGGTCATTTGCAAATCTGGTTGTAATTGATCTAGAAGGGATGAGATAAAAGTATATTGAAGATTAACATAATTCCATCCATTCAAAAGATAATACCTTTCTGTCATACGTTTGTAATACTTCTGGATATCATGCTTGTCAAGTGAACAATATTTCATTGCAAAATACTCCTGATGGATTTGTTTATCAATTAGTTGAAAGTCACCAATGAATTCCTTACGAATAATTCCAAGAAGAGCTCTGGTTATAGTGACTTGGATATATTGCATGTGTTGATACTCAGAAATATGTTGCCACCATTCTTCCAAAGTACCAGTGAAACGAGATATGAATTCAGACAAAATATCTGGCAAAGGATGATTAGGTCTATTCACCTATAGATCTATCCATGCATTGAATTCATACAGTGGATCTCTCCATTTCTTTGGTGGAAGATCATCAAAAGTAAACCAAGGACTTGAAGAAGGCTTGGTCTGTATAACCTGTACAGCTGGCTCAGCTTTTGGTACTTGTGCAGGTCTGAAAGTTTCAGTACCTGTGGATTCCGCTTCACTTATCTCAGGTTCAGTCAGTTCAGGCATAGTTATCAGAACTGGTGCTAAGTCTGATAGATCAGCTAACTGGGCTGAACTGCTTTTTGATTCCTCAAAACTTGTCATATCAGCTGCAGTCTTTTGGTTGGAGGTTTCAAAATAACCTGTTGAGACTTCAGATATTGGTGTAGAGGCTTTAGGCTGATTGAGAATATGCCTCTGATGAAGATGTTTCTATTGTAGTTCTAGTCTTAATACTTGCGATGAACTCTGTCATGGTTGCTTTGTCCTTCTCAATAGAGGTAGAAGGATGAGACTTTGGTGGAGATTCTATAGGTGTACGTATCTATACAGTTTTACTTCACTGGTTAATTGGTTCAGGTTTTGTGTATGAAGGTGATGGCTCAAGAACTTTTTCAGGCTTAGACTTAGATTTCGACTCTGTCGACTTTACTTGAGTTGCCTATGTTGCTTGAGTTTTATGAGGAAGTATGTACTTCCTAATCAAAGGATAATTAAACTTGAATACCTTTGAATAGTCAATTTCCTCTGGATACTTTTGATATATAAAAGAAGTATATATTGGCTGTATATGTAGAAATACTGAAGAGGATGAGCTATATACAACTTTAGACTGTGCAGAATGTATATCAACTTCCATTTGTCACACAATTCCTTGTATCTTATTGATTTCTCTATATTTGTTGTCGAAGTCAGGACCTATATAATGTATGTCAATGTAATGTCGAAATTCAGCATCAAGTTGTTTGATCTGAGCATTGTAAGATTGATACATTTATTGGATTTGCTTCACTGCGTCAACTTTTTGATGAGTAGTATGTGTCTGTTGGCTAATTCCCTTAAGCTGAGAATCAATCATTTGTAGAACTCTGTTTTGTGCTACTGCATTCTGTGTTTGCCAATTCAGAACTTCGTCTCATAGATTTGACACAAGTATTCCTTGTGAAGTTATTCCTGAGGCTCATATATACAGGTTAAAGATAACCCTCGTTGATTCATCAGTACTCTTGTATAATAGAGGAAAGTCTTCCTCATATGGTGTTACCATCATGAATGGAATAAGAGTAGGAGTCATAATAGGAATTGCTGGTTTTGTGTAACATGCAGACGATTTCATCATCTCTCGTAGAGATTTGGGTTTGTATCTTTCAGTAGATAGACCAATAGATGGGCTAGAATCGTTTAGATCTAAATCTTCATCATCTGTTAGTGGATGATATTGTGGCAAAGGCTTACAACGATTGTTAGACTTTTTCTTCCTCCTTTGTCTTCGATATAGATCATCATCATTGTCACTATCTGACTTAGGTTGAAACAGATTGGATCATACAGATTGGATTATAGATATAGCCCTTGGGGTAGAAGAATTGACTGAATCTTTATTGGGTTTTGTGTAGATAGACTTCACAGTCCCATCTATAAGGGTCTTCAGAATTGGTGGAGTGGTTGTATGAAAAGAATGTCGATGAGGCAAGTGGAACACCTTTTGGTAGTTGGTGATCCATTCAGTAGGCATCAACTTTTCAAACTCCACCGCTGGTAGTTGCTTCAGGATCTGAAGAATAGTAGTTTGATCGTTAGAATGATTAGCAATCATGTAAAGAGCATCTGAAGTTGAATTAGGAAAATTGAGGTCCACACCATGATTCTGTAGACGATAGATCATCTGGTGATGTAAAGTATCCATGATGGCTGTAGGATCTTGATCTGCTCCAGTGATCTGGATCTGAACTTGTAGTCGTTCAGATAAAGTGGGATCATCTAACTTGAAGTTGAAGTCAGGTGCTATCATCAGTATGACACCTCCATTGTTGAGAGTAGTCAACAAGGTACCATTCAAGGCATTTTGGTACATTGTGTAGGTAGTGTCTAGAAGAGATATCCTAGCTATAGCAGGTATTCCCTTTCTTCCATGAAGTGTGAGAACAAGGCGTATAGCCCCTACATGAAGATGTGTATGGTTGTGCTCTCTCCAAAGAGAGATCAGCTCCTTTGGTATTTCAAGCTTCATGTATTGTTCTGCTGTTGTAGATCTGAGACCACATTGTTCCAATTTAGAACTCTAGATGATTTCCTTGGCTTTAGGACGTGAGGTAGACAAGATGGTACGAATACTCCTTGTCCAAGAACGATCACGAGAATATATACTATACGGATTCAAGAAAGGCAAAGAAGACTCACAAACATAATTTTCTACAGGTATATGGGTAATTTCTACTAAATTTTCTATTTTATTTGACAACACACGCTTAACACTAGAAGGTAAACTAGACATAGACAAACTAGAAGATATATAAACAAGGTCGTGAGATAGTGTTTCTATATCTTATGGTTCTCTCCCTGCTAACCAAGTCTTTACTGAGATACATTATTATCGCTTGTCTTGATATGAAGATGGTTGTAACACCGACCCAAATGATGATGTCTCATCGTCGGCAAAGATCCGACAATTAAGTGATAGTGGGAGAAATATTTCACTTGGCATTTAACAATTATATAAAAGTTTTGAATATACACTATAGGGCATATCGTTATTACTGACACATTTATATTACCACTAGGTGGGTGTGACTTTTTATTGGTCGTACAATGGTTATCTATACTTAGGATATTTTGAATAACTTCAGGAAGCAAATATTGATATTCAATTAGGATAGCCAGCATGTGTTGTTGAAAGGAGGTTCTGTTAATCAAATCATGATGTGAGATAAAAAGATTTGAAAAGTTGCTAACAGTCTTTGAATATGAATGAATTGTATATGTGGTAATTGTAGTACTTGGTCATTAGTTGTAAGAATTATCCATTATAAGATCATCATAAAAGGAGATACAATAAGCCAATTGGAGTTAAAGACCTTACTAGCTGTGCTCAATAAACTCTTTGTACAACCTACCAACTACCTCCTTCGAGAAGCCATAACCACGTATTCTTATTAAAGCAGGGAGTAGAAATGATCAATGTTTGTCCCTATAGGTGTGCAGGTTTACAAAAAATAATAATTGAGGAACTTGTATAAGATTTGTCGAGATAAGGGATTATACAAATAACTCTACCCTATTTTTATCTTCAATAATTTTGATAAAGAAGAAAGACATTTCATGGAGGTTGTGTATGGACCATATGAGATTAATAGGTTTACCATAAAAGACAAGTTTCCTATTCTAGTAATAAAGGAATTGTTGGATGAGTTATATAGGGTTGCCTAATTCTCTAAGCTAAACTAGAGGTTAGGTTATTAATAAATAAAGAGGAACCCTCTAAACATCCGTAAGGCAATCCTTGAAATCACGAGGGACATTATGATATTTTAATAATGCCTTTTTGACTTATTAATGCCCTTCCTACATTTTAAAGTTTGATAAATGAAATATTCAAAACTTATTTGAAGTTCATACTTGTATTCTTTTAATGACATTCTTATCTGTAGTAAAACATTTAAGACATATGTGAAGCATTTAAGGACCGCCTTGGAAGTTTTAGCAAATCACTAATTTTTTATTAAAGGAAATAAATGCACATTTCAAGTGGAGTACTTAGGCCTTATGCTCACTTAAAGAGTAGCTATAGATCTAAGGAAGTAGGGACAATAGCTAAATGAATATTATCTCAGACAGTAAAGGATATGAGAGGTTTCCTTAAATTGATATCACAAAAGATTCATCAAACAATATAGAACTAGCAGCAAATCTGTCACCAACTTTCTCTAAAAGAATGCCTTTAAATAGAACTAGGAAGCACAACTAGCATTTGAAGACTTAGAGAGATCATTGACTACAACTCCAATCTCAAAACTACTTAACTATTCTAAGCCATTTATCATTGAAGCAAATTCTTATAGGATTAGACTAGGAGTAGTTCTTTTACTAGAATAGCATCCTTTGACCTATGTAAGTAAACTAGTAGCTCCTAAACACTATGTAATATTTATCTATAAAAAAGAGTTTGTTTAGCTGTGATCATGGCCATCAGATAGTTATATTACTATTTGAATGGGAAGCCATTATGATCCGTACTAATCACAAAAGCCTAAAATACCTCTTGGAGCAAAGATTAAATGCATCTTTCTAATAGGCCTAGTTACCCAAGCTATTGGGCTATAATTTTGAAATCAAGTGTAAAAAGGAACATGAGAATAGAACAACAAATGCCTTATCAAGGAACATTCCACAACAAGTTAGTGTTAATAATACGAAATATTTATTTTACTATTATCACAAGTACAAAGAAAGTTATTAGCTAAAATAAGAAGAAGTTGGGAAGTGGAAAACACTACGAAGGAATTAATATCAAAATAGGAACTTTAAGTTCTAACACTTGTCAATGACATGATAAAATTTTGAGTTAGAAAGGAAGAGTGATAGTCAGTTGCAACTTTAAATTAAGGATTATGATTATCACCATGGTTTAAGAAGAGGTTATCAGTGGTCACTCAAGTATGTTAGTGATAGTTAAGAGACTTCAATTAAATGCTCTTGATAGAATTAGTTCCTCTTTATTTGAAGAAGTTATTGATATCATAACAAAAACTGATGATCTACATGATGAAGATCTATTTAGAATTACTTTAATTTTTGATATCATAAAAAGTTTAGATTTGATAAAAAGTTTTCCCTTTTCTGGATAAAGTTATATGTGTTTCAATTGTGATTTGGTTATACATGCATAAAATTATTGATATATGAATCGAATGCTATGATTTGTTTCCGCTTGGCGAAAATGGTATCAAAGCAAATGTCTGAAGATATAAATACGTGGTAAGCACAGATAAAATATCTTTTGGATATTGCTAATTGCTTCTAATGTACTTCCCCAAGGATCAGGTTAAATAAAACATCTTTAAATAAATTTGTGTATTATCTACCTGGTTATAAATATGATAATAATAATTTAAGGAATGTATATGATATTATTATTATATGTTAATTGTATTCCATATTGACGTATCTTATATGGTTGAACTTGTTGAAGGAAACTAGTTCTAAATGGGTATTACCTTAGATAATAAAGAATATTAGAGGTTTCCTTGACTTGATATCACAAAAGATTCATCAAACAATATAGAATTAGCAGCAAATCTCTCACCAAATTTTTATAAAAGAATGCCTTTAAATAGAACTAGGAATTACAACTAACATTTGAAGACTTAGAGAGATCATTGACTACAACTCCAACCTCAAAACTAAACTATTATAAGCCATTTATCATTGAAGCAAATTCTTGTAGGATTAGACTGGGAGCAGTTCTTTTACAAGAAAAGCATCCTTAACCTATGGAAGTAAACCGGTAGCTCCTAAACATTATATAATATTTGTCTATAAAAAAGAGTTTGTTTAACTATGATCATGGCTATCAGATACTTATATTACTACTTAAATAGGAAGCCATTTATGATCCGTACTAATCACAAAAGCTTGAAATACCTCTTGAGCAAAGATAAATGCATCTTTATAATAGGTCTGGTTACCCAAGCTATTGGGCTATAATTTTGAAATCAAGTATAAAAAGGAACATGAGAATATAAAAATAGATGCCTTATCAAGGAACATTCCACAACAAGTTAGTGTTAATAATACGAAATATTTATTTTACTATTGTCACGAGTACAAAGAAAGCTATTATCTAAAATAAGAAGAAACTGGGGGGAGGAAAACTCTATGAAGTGCTTAATATCAAAATTAACTAAAGGAACTTATGATAAAATTTTAAGTTAGAAAGGAAGATTGATAGTTAGATGCAACTTTGAATTAAGGATTACAATTATCACCATGGTTTATGAAGAGGTTATCGGTGGTCACTTAAATATGTTAGTAATAGTGAAGAGACTTCAAGCAATTTTCTACTGAAAATGCATGTAGAAAGATGCAAGAAATTTAATTAGACAATGCCAAACTTGTCAACAGAACAACTATGACACCATGCCACCTACTAGATATTAGTTAAAGATTATTACAAATTTTATAGAAGGATTTCTAACTTTAAATGACTATCATGTGATTTCATTATAGATTTACCATTATGCTCACTTTATGCCTCTTTTAACATCCTTACACAACTGAATCAATAGTTCAACTCTTTATGTGATGGCTTTAAGCTTCATAAAATGTCTTCCACCATCACTAATGATTGTGAACTTAATTTTATCAACTTATTTTAAAAAGAATTAAGTCAATAAAGAGTTGAATTACAATTATCCATATCTTATCACTCTCAAATTGATAGGCAAGTTGAGATATTAAATATAAAATTAGAGACCTATCTCAAGTATGAGACTAGCAATTATCCAAGGGTGGATTAGATGGCTTGCCTCAGCATAATAGTAATATAATACTACTCACCATTCATCTATTAATACAACACCCTTTGAAGATTTACATGGTTATGGGCCTATATTACACATTCCTTATGTTGGAGGTGATTCTAAGTTATTAGTAGTGGATCAATCGTTGAAGGATTGCAAAGTTGCTATTCGATTAATTAATTTTTATTTACAAAAGGTTTAACATAGAATGCATCAATAGGCGAACAAGAGGAGAAATAATGAGGAATATCAAATAGGTGACCTTATCTTTGTCAAGCAACAATCTTATAGAGAAACATCATTAGTTATAAGTAGTCATAAATTGACATCTTTTTACGGCCCTTTTAAGTTGTTTGATAAAGTGAAAAAGGTAGCATGCAAGTTGGAGCTTCCTTTCAATAGTCTCATTCACACTGTGTTTCACATTCACGATTGAAGAAACATATTCCAATTGGCAAAACTATCTCACCTATCCTTCCACAAGAACTAATCACAGAAGAAAGAATTTTATGGCGATAATACAGCCAAGAAATGATTAACAACTCAGATCTTGGTTCAATAGTCTAGCAAAGTGTTGAAGCACACCTGAATACTCCTCTTTGAAATACAACAAAGATACATTCCACAAACCTTATGGACAAGGTTTTGTGACATGAGCCAAAGAAGAAGATTATTACATTCTAAATGATGACATCCTAATTAAATAATATCACTTTCAATACCACTTCTCTACTAATAAGTGGTTACTTGTATACTTATTATTCTGTGACAACCAATGTAGGTATGCAAGATTATCAACTCAATTTTGATCTCTTTCTCTCTGCTCGAATTCTCCCTTCTTCTTCATCTTCTTACTTTTATTGTTATATCAAATCAGTAAGTGTTACTGATTCAACGAAAAAGAGTTGATAGACAAGTTAGTATTCAAAAGGCTCCTTAGATATTTGGAATTAAAGAATTGTTTTTATAAAAAATAGTTTTACGTATGATCGTGGCCAAGTATATTTTCTTTTCATATTTAATGCTAAAGGTAAACAATAACTTATTTGCTAGAGTTTAATCATGCATTTATTAAGTGCTGATGTATTCTTTTAAAGAAGAATTAAATAATAATTAATTTTAAGAAATTAAAATCCTAACGAAAATTTTTAAGTGGATCTATCTAAATTAAATTAAATTGACATGATCATCTTCATTTAAAAATTTTGATATTTATTGAATATTGATGGGCGTGTTTTTTTAAAAAAGAAATCATGTAAATTACATTTAAAAACTGTGAATAATAAGAATATCTTTTTTTAGATTTTATTATATAAGTTTAAATGTGTAAAGACACCTTATATGTTAATAAGGATATCATTTTTAATTAAAATTTCAAGATTGGAAATTAAACATATCAACATGCTTTAAAATCATTTAAATTTTCTAAAAAATGCTTGTTAAATTTTGCTAGAGATAATACTTATGTATATATGAAAATAAGTGTGTGTTTTATTTAATTAGAGAATTCAAAATTTAAAATGAATTTAATCTAGTAAATTATATTTAACATAATAATTAGAATATAATAATAAAATATACAACAACAATAACACTTAGTATAAATACCACAGAACGTAGGGTCTGAAGATTGTTAACCTCTAACTAGTAGAGAGATTGTAGAGTATAATAATAATAAAAAAAAATATATATATA
>JAOQML010000008.1:17259738-17275106 GCA_027568935.1 Erythroxylum urbanii
GTATTATTATTTATTTGTTTTTATAAATTCATGTATTTAATTTTATTTATTTTAGTCTTATTTATTTCCTCTTTTAACCTGCATTACTTATTTGTATTTTTTTGTATTATTACTATACTACTTTTTTCTTCATTTCATAATTACATGTGAGTCTACTGAAAACAACCTCTCCATTTTGTAGAAATAAAACTGCGTACTGTCAGATCTCTCCAGACTCCGCTTTGTTGGGAAATTTCAGACTGAGTGGTGATGATAATGATGATGTCACGAGTATACAATTATAAATTAATCTTAAGAGTTTAGAAAATATCATAATACAAATGATATAAATCTTATACTGGCTTGCATTGCATGAACATCATATATATCAAAAGAACGTAATTATTAATTTAGGTTAACCCTACCCAACTCAAACGAGATCATTCCTGCCCTAACCACTGGGTTACAACTAAGAAGAAAACGCAATCAATTTCAGCTTTCTTTACTCCATTAACACAACTTCAACGTGTTTTCCTGTTTTAGTCAAGTATACCAAGTGACACATGATATTCAACAGCTCAATTTCTGCCAACATGCATCATAATGAAGAAAAACAAGAAACAAACTTTTTGTTACATAAGCCATAAAGCCTGGTGACTGTCTCCTCTCAGGTATACTTTCGAACAGTGAACGAGTAGGTTTCTACTTTGATATACAATTTTAAACGCAGCTAGACATCGGTTCCCTGCCAGGGTTGGTAAACACTACATATGCAGTCAATTGCCTCAACTTCCATATGATCACCAGCGAATCAAGTTGATTCCAAACTCGGAACATAAATACTAAGCTCACAAATGCTTGTTAAATGTGGTATCTAAAAATAAAGAGTACCAAGGCTGCATCAGGAATTGACCACAAATTTGATATCTTCAAAGCTTTCGCCCACTATGTTCTTTATTATCCCCAGTTGGGAATGTTTGCTGTCGCTTCATTCACCATTTTCACCAAAGTGACCTGCGAGATTATTTTTTGCTTTTAAAGCTTGCACAAGAACTAATGTTCGAGAAGGGATGATCACTTCATGCTTCCAAATGAAGACTAAATGTGATGATACGGAAATCACAGTTTAACTTAATATTTCTGTCTCAATGTTACTATATTATTTAGTAGTAATAAATCCAATTTGCCAATCTGAATTCAACTAAGGGGGTTTCTTTTGAAATTGTTGTCTTATCCAGAAGTTCTGCCTAGTCCACAACAAGCTAGGCACGCCTAACCTGACACCTCCATTAAGCTGCTAGCTCATTGTAAACTGTTCTGAACAAAATCTCTAGAGATGGCACATCACATCTACCAATGAGGCAAAACTAACAAATAAACCTCTATGTTTAAAGATTTGGATTTAATAAAGCAAAGGGAAGTGGGTGAAGAAGGAAACCAGATTCAGGGTAAACTTGTCAATAATGGCTCAAGCTGAATGCCAAACAAGCCAATCATCAATCAAACTAAACACTACAGAATACTTGCATTAAACTTGTATCAACATCCTACCCTATATAAATTGTAATAAAACGTACCACACTTTCTGGAACACCTGGTGGAGGCAGAGGAAGGTTTTTTGGTGGTGCAATTTTGTCATAAGATCTTTTGTCGAACCGCCACTCTCCAATCTTTCCATAGGTTAACTTACCCTAACAATATTAGGACAAGCCAAGAGGTATGCAAGAGTCAATGGAAGATAGATATCTATTGATAAACCATATGAAAGAAGTCAAACTATCTTCCCATTTGCTGCTCTACAAAAAGTTATTACCTTCATATCATAATCACATCCATATGTATAATGGATTATGAACTTTTCTCCAATTTCTGTATCCCAAGGAGGCTGAGAAAAACAAAGCAGGCAATCATTAGTAAAGACATGCATAAGGACAATAATAGCAACAAATTCAAATTGAGAGACAAAAACAAACAACAATAATAAATAATTAACGAAAACTATGGGCTTCTCATACTGATATAAAAAAGCACGTAAATTTGTTAATCTGTTGAAACCTGAATCATGAAGTCCTTGTACAAAATGTTACCAACGCCATGTAATGCAGACGCAACAGCATAAGCGTACCTACAAATGAAGACAGAATAAATAACCAGCTGTGAGACACATAGTTGTGTAGTTGAAAACAGAATTCTCACATTTCAAGCACCCAGCCAAAAGCTTTGTCTGTTTCTGGGTCCTTCTTCATTGCCAAGGAAACATTCATCCACGTAGGAGCAATTTTCTTAAGTGACTCCTGAGAACATTTGACAGATGTTTAGGAAAAGGTAATAAATCAAATGATAAAAGCATTGGTCAAGAAAAGGATATTAAGATCCAAACCGTTCCAATTATCACAGGAGAATTCCCTATGGGATCTATATTGGTTACTGGTCCCTTGTCCTCAGGGAAATACTTCCGCAGTATTGGCTCGTACTTCTTAGGCTCGATATAAAAGAAAGGAAATGCTGCTCCAAGCCCGTCTTTTGATAAGTTTGGAATGGGCTTCACAATAATATGATCTGGCTCTGCCATCAGTATGTAACTGGGGACACGATAAGAATAGTATAGATAATGTCAACAATATAAAATGCAGATCAATTCATTAAAGAAGCTAGGGAGTTTTAGTTCCTCCTACTCTTCTTTTATGTCTGCTTTCTGAAGCCATTGCACAAATGCCCAAGGTCTATTGAGGACAATATAACCCTGTCAGAAGAAGATTTTCATAAGAAATTAACCGAGGGCATTCCTTCATTTACTAGTTGCAATCAACACGAGAACAGGATGCAAAAGTTACACTTGCAATGTTACATAAAGGTGACTGCAGTTTCCTATCTGGGAAATTAGAGAACATCATATAAGATCGTATGTTTCCAGACATGACAAGCATTGATAAACTCAAAACCCAAAAAAAGATGGTTCTACTTCAACCACGGATTCTTTCATGTCCTTAACCAATCAGAAGCTCTTACTTGCAACATTTAGCAAACAACAAAGGTACCTACTTCAGGACTTACCTCTCGTATTTCATTACCTCAAAACTTCAAACGATAACCTTACCAAGATTCGTGACATACCAAGGGGGAAAAAAAAAAGGTCAACTGATCCTCATAAGTCCAAGGAAGAAACATTAAGAAGGAAGAACCTGATCCAACCCAGAAGGCAAAGGCTGTGCAATGAAAGTTGGGATCTCATCCATGAAATTGTCGGGCTTCCCAGAGTGCAAGATCCTAGTAAAGCCACCCATCTCTGAATTGGGTCCTTTCTTGAACTTCTTGAACCAATAGTACATGACTCTACACTGCCAAGTGTTGTAGACCGAGTCAGAAGCAGTGACAGCAGTGTGGAACAGCCTCTTGGTGGCAGCAGAACCATAACGCCTGGATCTCTCAAGAGGCATTTTGATGACCGGGTCAACAGCAGATAAGTAAGAATAGGTTGAAGCGGCGGTGGTGGATGGACCAGGTAGGTCTTGCCTGAGAGGAGCATTGGCTGAGATGATGATGTTGTATGTGATTAGAGCTACTGAGAAAGTGATTACCACAGTGAAGAACAAATTCCCACAACCCATTATCGGTCTCCTATCTCGTAACACTTTCTGTGTGTTTTTGATGTCAATACAAATCAGATGAGAGGAGTCTAAGCAGAGAGACGGAGGCCGTTGACTTGGAGTGGTTGGAGAAGAAGGTGTTTGTGACTGTTATCCCAAGTATAATCATTAATTACTTTGTTTTGAAGGGTAATACTATCTTCATATGTACAATTAAATTCCATTTAGAAACCCTAATTTTCATTACTACGTTAGTCAACAAAACAAAAACAAGTTTCTAATTAGTTAACATATTTAGTAATTATAATAATTAAGGATATTTTTAAATAAAATTTAATAAAAATAATTATTAATATAAAACCATGAGAACTTTCATTTCCAAGAAAAACTGGAATCAAATGACATGATCAAACAAACTACTTCATGACAAGCAACTTGTAGGCCAAGCCGATTCCTTTCTAATTGTCTTTGGAACCAACCAACCAACAGAACTAAAGATCAAGCACGGTCAATTCACAACTGGTTATGATGGAAACTGAACCATCAAATAATGTAAGAAGGAAAGCAAAAAACCACTCTATAGAGTTTCTTAAAAGCTTTCCCTGATCAAGCCTTTGGGAATACATCTTCACGTGTCTTCAATTACGTCATCAAATCCCTAGTTATTGTTCATAGACCAGAGCAAAACCTTTTGACACTTGGTGCTATGATAAGGTATCGGAGAGTCAGTTTCATGCCTTGTTCGTCGGCTAGAGGGAGTCCCATAATTAGAGTTAGAAGCCTGCACAAAATATACATTTGTTACTTTAACCTCCCTATACCAGGCCAAACCCCCGGTGGTTACACTTGTTACTCGCAAAGGTTATTTCAGATCAACAACTCGGGCACCAGTTTCAGTCTCCCCCAGGTAAAGCCATATTTTACTTGGATGATTTCAGTTCCATATAATTAAAATTTAAGTTGATTATTCAATTCATGCAACAAAATATTTAGTTTCTAAAATGACAATAAATCATGAAACAACGAAACGAAGCAATCAAGATACAATCAAGTGCTAAATTATTGTTACCTATGTTGAAGAAGTTCCTCTGTCAACATTATTAGTGTTTGCAATTTGTAACATTTGATGTTGTTGCTGTGCTTTGGGGAATAAGGGACATAATTCTACGAAGCAAATTGGATAAAAATGCTCCATTTGCAGTCAATCTTTCTGTTGGCTCTTTTGTGTTGCATCTACATCATCTGATCTATAATTTGTGCTTGTCCTATAGTCGTTGAAATCAATACCAATGTCTCTAGATTCACTAGGTTATGTTCACCAGATAATTGATGTTCTAAGTTGATGTTGCAATTTCCATAATTTACAGGAACTCTTGCATACATAGGATAGCATGAACCTATTGAACTCTAAGATCAGGTTGAAGGTATTTGTCCAATAGGAGCAGAAACATTTGTTATCACAGTCCTCCTAACAGGCGCCAATTTCATTTGAGACATAGTAGCAGAGGATGGAGGGCTTAAGGTGTTGATTATTGTCTCAAACCTAACAAGTCAAAAATTGTGGCTATTTCAGTGGCTTCAGATGGATTTCGGTGGAACAAGATGGCCAGCTATATTTTATAGCTGGCCTTCACCCATTAACTTTTCTATATAAGAGAACAACAACAGTTGAAGAAACAGAGAGAAAAAGAGCCTAGAGAAGAGAGCAGAAAATTTTAAAAGAGCTAAGAGTGAGAGAGAGAAAAATAACAAGGAGCATTTTATTTTTTTCAGTTTTCTCTTCCTAGTATGAGTATTGTGAGCTTAGGTTAATTTGGGTCTTTGAAAAATTGAGTGATAAACACTATTGTATATTCTCATCGATTATAGTGAAACACTCTATCGTCTCCAAATTAGACGTAGGCATTGCCGAACCAGTATAAAAATCTTAGTGTTCTTGTTACTGTTTTATTTTTTACTCCAAATTGATTAACGTTTCCGCATAATAAGTGGTATCAGAGCTCCAGTTTTTTCGACTGGGATGTTGTAGGAGTGAAAATCTGGTAGAGCTACAGTGTCGGTGCTACAGTCTGTGAACAGTGTCGGTGCTACATTTATGAAGAGTGTCGGTGCTACAGTTGTGAACAGTCATCATTGCTACAGTCCTGTGAATAGTACTTGTTACAGTGCTGTGAATAGTATTGGTGCTATAGTCATTTGAACAGTGACTGTGAACAGTACGTATTTGTGAATAGGGCAAGTAGATGGCTGGAGATAAAGACGAGTACGTTAAGAGGGAGTCGATATCGTCATCGTCGACACTTACATCTAACAGACATCCAATCGTTACTACAAGGTTAGAAGTTGATAAATTCAACGGCTCTAATAATTTTGATATGTGGCAATGTGAAGTTATGGATGTGTTGTATCAACAAGAGTTAGACATGGTTCTGGAAGATAAACTCGAAGATATGGATGACAAGCAGTGGATGCGAATTAATCTCCATGCTTGTGCCTCTATTCGATCATTCCATGATAAGGAGCTGAAATACCCGTATATGAAGTAAACTTCTACTAAGGAGTAATGAACAAAATTGGAGGAAAAGTATATGACTAAGAGCATAGAAAATCGGCTCTTTTTGAAGAAGCGTCTCTTCTGATTTCAGTATCGTCCAAGTATTTCTGTGCATAAACACCTAAATGATTATAATAAAATAAATGCTGATTTAGCAAACCTTAATGTGAAAATTCCTGATGAGGATAAGACACTATGTTTGTTAAATTCATTGCCTAATGATTATGATCATTTGACAACTACTTTGTTGTATGAAAAATTCGAGGTGAAATTGATGAGGTTATTGCAGTATTGGTGAATCATAAGTGTCATAAGAAGGAATAGAAGACTCAAAATTCACAAACTGAGGCACTCACTGCAAGGAGACGAACAGAGGAAAGAAAACATGGGAAGTGGGAAAAATCTCGTTCAAAATCACAAGGGAAGTTTTCTGCTAAAGATGAATGTGCCTTTTGTCCCCAAAAGGGTTATTGGAAGAAAGACTGCCCTAAATTAAAGAACAAAGAGAAGAAGAAAGTAGGTTCTGTAGCAAATGTTGCAAAATCTGGAGATGATGATTTCAAGTTTGCTTTGGCTAGTTCATCTGCTGATGGTCACTCAAAGGAGTGGATTTTTTTATTCAGATTGCACCTATCATATGTGCCCCACTTGAGAATGGTTCTCTAGCTTCTAGGAGCTAGATGGTGGAGTTGTTTTGATGGAAAATAATAATGCCTGCAAAACACAAGGGATAGGCAAAATCTGTTTGAAGATGCATGATGGAACAGTCAGAGAATTGAACGATGTTCGATATGTACCGGATATGAAGAAGAATCTTATCTCATTAGGAGCATTGGAATTTAAGGGTATCAAGATCACCATGAACGGTGGAGTTCTTAAAGTTGTATACGGGGCACTGGTGGTGATGAAAGGTATAAGATGAAATAACTTGTATTTCTTGCAGGGGAGTACAGTTATTGGTGGAGCAGCTGTCACAGAAGCTGCTGATGCAGATAGCTCAGACACTACAAGGTTATGGCATTTGCATCTTGACCATGTTGGTGAAAAAACGTTGGAAGGATTGGTGAAGCAAGGCTTATTGAAAGGTGCAAAGGCATGTAAATTGGAATTCTATGAACACTGTGTGCTGGGTAAACAAACTAGAGTAAAATTTGACACTACTATTTACCACACTAAAGGCATTCTAGATTATGTTCACACTGATGTTTGGGGACCTTCCAAGAATGCATCTTGGGGAGGTAGCCATTATTTTGTCTCCTTTATTGATAACTTCTCTACAAGAGTATGAGTGTACACCATGAAGTATAAAGACGAAGTCTTGAAGATATTCCCGAAGTGGAAAAAGATGATTGAAATACAAAGCAGTCGAAAGATCAAGACTTTCAGATCAGACAATGGTGGTGAATATAAGTCTGATCCGTTTTTGAAAGTTTGTCAAGATGAGGGTATTGTGAGGCACTTCACAATTAGGGAGACACCTCAAAGGTGGCGGAGCGCATGAACCGTACTTTGCTTGAGAAAATCTGGTGTATGTTGTCAAATGCTGGTTTAGGCAAAGCATTTTGGGCTGAGGCAATTACTTATGTAAGCCATCTTATTAATCAGTTGTCTATTGCTGCGAACGAGGGCAAAACACCCATGGAGGTATGGTCTGGTAAACCTTGTACTGATTACAAGTATTTACACATATTTCGTTGTCCTACTTACTATCATGTTAGGGAAAGCAAGTTGGATCAAAGAGCAAAGAAAGCTTTATTTATGGGCTTTAGCACTGGCGTGAATGGATACCAATTCTGGTGTCCAGATGAGAAAAAATTTGTTGTAAGCAGAGATGTGACTTTTGATGAGGCTGCTATAGTTAATCAGAACAAGCATAAAGGAGAAATTGAATCGACCAAGACCATGAGAGTTCAAAGTAGGTGGAGTTATTGAAGACTCCAGTTGTTCCAGTACGTTTTGATGTTACAGACACTATTCCTACATTTGATTTTGATGATGAGGACGAGGATAATGAAGAGGAGGTACCTACCCAAGAGCCTCAACAACAACAAGATTCTATTGCAACCAGAAGATCAAGAAGGAAAATTCGAAAGCTCGCTCGGTTTACTGATATTGTGGCATATGCACTTCCTGTTATTGAAGATGATATTCCATCCACTTACAAAGAAGCTGTTAGGAGTTCAAAGAGCGTGGAGTGGAAGAAATCTATGGATGAGGAGATGAAATCTCTTCATAAAAATGAGACTTGGAAGTTGGTTCAACTACCAAAAGGGAAGAAAGAAATTGGTTATAAATGGGTCTATGCTAAGAAGATGGAATCTTTGGGAAAAAACAATGTAAGATTCAAAGCCATATTGGTAGCTAAAGACTATGCTCAGAAGGAAGGCATTGACTACAACGAGGTATTATCTCCTGTAGTAAAACATTCTTCTATTCGTATTTTGTTGGCTTTGGTTGTGCAGTTTGACCTTGAGTTGGCTCAACTTGATGTCAAGATGGCATTTTTACATGGTGATTCGGAGGAAGATATTTATATGTCTTAGCCAGAAGGGTTTACGGTTGTTGGCAAAGAAAATTGGGTTTGCAAATTGCAAAAATCATTGTATGGTTTAAAGCAGTCTCCAAGACAATGGTACAACCGATTTGATAGGTTTATGATCGAGCAGAAGTACACAAGAAGTCACTATGACTATTGTGTATACTTTCGCAAGCTATAAGATGGAACCTTTATTTATTTGCTTTTATATGTTGATGATATGTTTATAGCATGTAAAAGCAAAGTGGAGATTGAAAGATTGAAGACTCAACTGAGTAATGAATTTGAGATGAAGGACTTGGGAGAAGCTCGGAAGATACTAGGTATGGAAATTGAAAGAGATAGAGCAAAAAGCAAGATTGGTTTGTGTCAGAAGCAGTATTTGAAGAAGAGCTACAACGTTTCGAGATGAATGAAAATTCAAAACCGGTTAGTACACCTCTTGCTCCTCATTTCAAACTTAGTGCTTCTATATCTCCTAACACAGATGAGGAGAGTCATTACATGACTCAAATTCCATATGCAAGTGTTGTTGGTAGTTTGATGTATGCTAAGGTGTGTATTAGGCCTGATATTTCACAAGTTGTTAGAATTATCACTAGATATATGCATAATCCAAGAAAAGGGCATTTGCAAGCTGTGAAATGGATTCTACGGTATATTCTGGGTATTGTAGATGTTGGTTTATTGTTTCAACAAGAAGGAGTTATTGGTCAATGTGTTGTTGGATATGTAGATTTTGATTATGCAGGTAATTTGGACAAGCGTAAGTCTACCACAGGTTTTGTATTCACTCTTGCTGGAGGTCCAGTGAGTTGGAGGTCAACCTTACAGTTGCTTTGTCGACTACTGAGGCAGAATACATAACAGTAACAGAAGCTATTAAAGAAGCCATCTGGCTTCAAGGGTTGCTTGATGATTTAGGGGTCCAACAGGACCATCTGGATGTTCATTCCGACAGTTAGAGCGCTATTCATTTAGCGAAGAATTAAGTTCATCATGCACGTACAAAACACATTAATGTGAGGTTCTATTTTGTTCGTGAAATTATTAATGAGGGAGATATTCTTCTTCAGAAGATTGAGACCGCTGACAATTCTGTTGATATGTTGACAAAATTAGTTTTGTTACTCAAGTTTAAGCATTGCTTAGACTTGATTGGCATTTATAAAATTTGTTGATTGCCCCGTAGGGGATTGGGAGGCAACCATTGGGAGTTCTACTTCAGGGATTTGAGCCAAGGTAGAGATTGTTGATTATTGTCTCAAACCCAACAAGTCAAAAATGGTGGCTATTTCGGTGGCTTTCAGTGGATTTCGGTGCAACAAGTTGGCCAGCTATATTTTATAGCTGGCCTTCACCCATTGACTTCTCTATATAAGAGAAGCAACAACAGCTGAAGAAATAGAGAGAAAAAGAGCCTAGAGAGGAAAGCAGAAAATTTTAAAAGAGCTGAGAGTGAGAGAGAGAAAAATAACAAGGAGCATTTTTTTCCAGTTTTCTCTTCCTAGTATGAGTGTTGTGAGCTTGGGTTAATTTGGGTCTTTAGAAACTTGAATGATAAATACTATTGTATGTTTTTATTGATTATAGTGAAATACTCCGTCGTCTCTAAATTGGAGATAGGCATTGCCGAACTAGTATAAAAATCTTAATGTTCTTGTTACTGTTTTATTTTTTACTCCAAATTGATTAACGTTTCCGCTTAACATAAGGCTATAATAAAGGTGGCAATAGCTTGATGAATAAAACTTGGACAACCAGAAGCCCCTGTGTTCATTTCTCTGGTAGATTGTTGGGACCGTCAATTCTTGAAGGCATCAATGAACCTATACAACTAGATTCTAGAATAAAATATCTGGGAAGATGGAAGAACGCATGAACACAACAGAGGAGTGTCAGGTCACTCACTACCATAGGAAACCAAAACATAGGTTACAGATGAATATATGTATCTGCATAAAAGAAAATACCCTAACCAAAAAGGTGAAAGTTTTAGGCGTTCACTTAATGCAAGGGAAGACTGGCACACAAAATCACAAAGTTGCTAATGTTGTTTCTCTTTGTTACTAATGCTTCAACATTAGTAGGCAGTGACTGCTAGACATGGACAGCAAAAACTTCCGTTTGCATTCAGATTAACTTGAAATATAAAATTAAGGTTTCAAACTCATCCAAAAGAATGAACAAGCTAAAGTCAAAGGAGGCGGTGGGGGAAGAACACATAAATAGAAGGATAGAAGAGAACAAGAATTCCTGTTACACTATCCAATTAGTACACTAAATGGGATAGCCATGTCGAACTGAGATAAACCACTCCCTCTGAATTTTTTAAATCAATTCTAAGTTCAAGTAAATAACCTGTTTTTACTCTTCAACAAACATTCCTAATGATTTGAACAGTGCGAACAGAATGTGCCCCTATGTTTGTTCCAACATGACGGGAAATTGGCTGCGTGTAACAATGTACAAATGAAACATGTTCATAATAAGAAAAGGAGGAAAATAAAGAAAACATGATTTTATATTTACATGAACTATCACAGGATTTGAGCCAGAGGAGGATACATAAACAGGAGGTCGAGTGTTAACCTCAGTACCACCTTAACAAACACAGAAGTTAAACCTGTAATATTAGACATCTGTCTTCCAAGTACCACAAATAAAAGAAACATGCACATGACATCATAAAAAAGGACCAGATGCATGCAATAGTGAGGGTAAAAGCTAAGACATTTAGACACACCTCTCTCACCAAATCGCAACATCATAGTAGCATAACCAAGCTCAAGCAACAAAGCAACTAAATTCTGAAGATCATTCTTGATCTAAAAGCATTTCTCTGGAAAGTCATCTGCCTTGATGGATCTGTGGCCTTTTCTTGATAATCCACTTACTGAGCAAGATGCTGAGGAGAGAGATGTAGCTATGTTATCGCAAACTTTGAACTGTTTAGTTATTCCAGTTTGAACAAGTCAAAGCTTGTTAAGCTAAACTGAAAACACGCAGGCTAGCAAGCTAAACTATTTCTTTATTACCTAAACCTGAAAGCATTAGTCCATTCAAATCTGACCATAGTATAGAGATAAAAAAGTACTCCACTCATTAGAATCAGAAAGTTGTCATTATCAGGAGATGTTCAAAAGCATTAGCACGTACAGATAAAATATCAGCAGTTTCTTCAGTCAAAATTTGTCTTGCTGAAAACGTTAGTTCTACCAAAGATAAAGATGAGCTGGAAGTGCTTTGTCTAGCAGCTAAATGAGATATGGTTTTAGTATTGTTCTCATAAGTTCCAGAAAAGCATGGATTGTCCCTGATATGATGTTGGTTTTCAATACGAAGGTACAATCGAAATATAATTGCAAGAAAATAAGTAAAAAAATTGAAGCTGACAGACTATTACCAGCAAACTCCTCCTCAAACGACTAAGGTACCAAGTCTAAGTTTTCAGGCAATCAACAACTACCTGTAGGAACAACAAAAGAATCAACTTCTATTTCTCGAATGATGCCAAAGAAGCACTTCTTTAGTAGTTTACTAGGACTTCGGAGAAATATGCAACTACATAACAAAAGAGAGTTGCAACTTACAGATGACTAAAACGAGGCTGTAGTTGACTGAGGCCCTTGCTGACCACTAGGACCTCTTGACCTGCTAAGAGTAGATATTCGCGAGAGCCGAATAGAGTTTCCCACATAACAACTAGCTATAAGAGTGAATACAAAAACTTGATCACAATCAGAACAAATAGGGCAGAAAATTGAGGGGATGCATTTCTGTTTAATTACATAATCAACTTACATCCTTAGACAAATAACTAAACTCACTTAATTCCCAAAACGTATATTCTAGATGCACTCTATCTTTACATAAGAAAAACAATTAATTTGTAAGAGCAAGGAAAGAATTTTGAAATGATAATATCTGAATAAGGCATCCCATGTAAAGGCTTTGATTTCCTACAACATGCTTAAATAAACATTTTCCAGCCATTTTACAATGGTTGACATATTACACAGAAAACATCCCCACCATTACCACTTCTAACAACAATAGCAGTGACAACAGCTGATACTGCTTACAAAAGCAAATAGGCAATATGAAATATGACAAAGAAATGAATTCTTTTGATGTAATGCACATTAATCTATAAGCTAAATTTAATTCACCATTCAACTCCTCACCTGACTAAGTTTGAAGGAATATAATCTCTTTGTTGATGAACATTGAGAGACGTAATAATTATAGTGGCAATTGCTCTCACACCTTGACTATCAAAGCTTGAAGTATAACCAATTTCTGCAAATGGTACTAAGTAGTCAAATCGCTTTATTGACTATATTTTTGAGAAGGAAAAACAAGAAAGGATAAAACAAAAGAATGTCTTAAAGAAGGAAGAATCACTAATAGATGAACAACTGCTCCATAAGAAAAGGGAGAAATGAAAGCAGCAGATTACCATTTTCGTTCCTGTTAGCTTAGATTATCTCCACATGTTAAGGATTATGATATTGTTGATAATGACTCTCTAGCACACCAAAAGTCATTTAAATAAGTTCATTCTTAATGTCCAAGCACCACTAAAAAAATTATGCAATGTGAAACGTCTATACGGTACCCCTTTTGTATATTATCTCTAGTCAGAGTAGTTCATATCCACTTAACCATAACTTCATATCAAGGTCAAGATCAAATTGAAAATAAGAAAGATTTTCTAATCATATTTTTCATGGAAAATTGTTTCACTTGAATTCAGTTTACAAGAATATAAAGGGCTCAAAATACTGAACACCTATAATATATGGTATTTCTTTTATACTTGGTCGAATTAGATCATATTTACTTAAATCATAATTTCATATCAAGGTGAAGATGAAACTGAAACAACAAAGCTATTCTATCAAAAGCTAATGTGAGAGAAATTGACAATTTTCGTATGTTGTTATGATTCATAAACACGGTGATTGAAGAGTAAAAATACATAAAAGTTGTTTCTTAGTCATTCATTACTAAGAAACAAGATTAAAGAGGGTTATTAGCAAATCGAGTGGTCAATCTTTCCTAGTACTTGGTCTACTCTCCGGCGAAATAAATTTTGGATCGTCGTTTCTCAAATAACAACAAAATGTATGGAGACTTTAAAAATGAATTCTTGATTATTAATAAATAGTACAGGCCTCGTAGTGAATTCAACAGACATGAGAATTTCCAGGAAGGCTGGACTTGAGGAGAGGTTTTCTCAGCTCGGCTTCGGTCATTAACATGTGGTCTCTCAGTTGCAATTTCTCGAGCGTTATGTGAATGTGGGATATGTAGTTGCTATATTATTGAATGGAATTATGATATAAGAGAGTCACAATTAGTTGTTTAATATCTGGTATCATTTTCCGATATTCACAATCTAACCTTTGAACATACATGTCACTCACATCATTGGTTCTCTGCTAAAGCATCTGTGCGGCTGTGCCCATGAAATCAAACCAAATATTGCATCCAAGATATGAGTTGCTCAACATCATTTTAGCAATTGTTCACACTGGGTATGAAGATGACAATTGTTCACAAAGGGTTGATGATGTTGGATCCTATACTGATTGCTTTCTTCATTGTTTCAATGCCATCTGATTCTAGATATCCTTATGTTGAGATAAGATCAAATGAAATGCTGAAATGTTTGGTTGTTACTACCTCTTTTTTTAAGAAGTTTGAATGGTGCCAGATAATCAGAAATAGTGATCAAGGCTCGACTACATTGCAAAATAGAAGGTGGTTTACATTCATTAGAAGAAATTTTCTAAAATTTCCTTTTTTTCTTATAATGTTACCCATGCAAATATCTAAATCTGACCTGGAAATATTTGTCCTTTCAGTGGTTGGGAAGGCTGGCTAGGTTACAAAAGAGTACTTACTTGATTGGAAATGAAAATTCTTAGTTCGGTTTGGCTGAGGAATTTCCAGTTAGTTCCTTAGACAACCAGTAACATGATTGAGATGAAACTCATCCTCGCGGCTTCAAATCCAACAATGTTAATTAATACAAAGAGAAATATTTCTCTTTACTGCAACTTGTTTTCAGGAATAGAACAAAATGTTCCCTTTGTTTCTTCTCTCATGCTTGATAAGGGTGGAAACATGCACTTGATGACATTGGGTAATGCAAGGTGGGAAGTTTGTTACCAATATATTCCTTTTGTGTAGTTCTTCAAATTAGCTTCATGCAACTCATTTACAGTCAAATTAGCTTCATACAACTTATTTCTCTGTTGACTTAATTGAAAAGCTAAGCAACCTATTTTTGACGAAGTTCCATTTTCAGTCATCATCTATAAGCTCAGTTCATAGTCTCACCTCTTGTTGCTTCCTCTGTGGATGTTTGCAGTTTCTTTTTGTGAAAATCTCATTGATCTTTAACAACATATGCACAACTTCTTGTGTAAAACCTTCCAACTGATGAGACATTTAATAACACTCTACCGATCTTAAAGTTTCTTTCATGATTCTCATGATTTATCTTTTGTATATGATGGTTGAGGTATGAAGTTGCTGTCATCGACGTGGACAAACTTAGCTAGTCATTCCAGTTATGTTGTAATTTTTTTTGTAATCTCAACATTTATAATTTATAAAGTGGTCTCCATATTTATTATTTTTTCTATAAGAATTGTTAAGATTATAGTTAAATCTTGTATATGAAAAATATTCTTTTTAT
>JAOQML010000008.1:17282135-17294946 GCA_027568935.1 Erythroxylum urbanii
TATGATGATAAAATAATCATTTTTATATTAATTGTGTTATTGTTTATATATCAAAAATGTGAAAAATAATATTAAAAAATAAATAGATTGTTGTTTTTTCAAATTTCTATTGTTATGATTTTTAGAGACATAGTTAATATAGAATTATAAATTATATAACATGATATATTGAGAGATATTTTATAATTTTAGAAAAATTAAAGGACTATTTATAATGTTAAAAATTATCCAAAATGCTATCTAATATTGAAGGGTACCAGTACAGTATAGTACCATAACCAAATTTAGTGTTAATATTGGTACGATATTCATAACATTAGCCATTTCATAGAAAATAAGTTCTAAAATATGCATTTTCCCTTAAATGAAGTCTACAAAATAGTGCATCACTATAGTATAGCTTTTAAATAAAAGGTATTGCAAGTAGTAAAGGCATGGAAGACTGAAGTGAAGAAAAATCTCCAAGAACACGAGGAGCAAATGCAAAACTATTTTTTACTTTTTTTGTGCATAATAAACATTATAACAAATGACTGATACTTCAATTACTAACTTGAACAAAACAATATGATCTTTCCCTTCAACAACTTAGTAGAAAAGATATCTCTATAACTAAGGATGGACAAATAACCACAAGCATACCCAATAACATGGAGGAATTTAGATTTCGCGTAATGGATAATCATGTTGAAGATATAAACTCAAAATAAATGTGTTATTATCTCTAAAAGTCTATTTAGTTTCTTAAGAGGTCTGTTTCTTTTCTTGAGTAAGTCTAAGAGTTGTTTTTATATTTCTATATGTATTATTCTGTTTTAATGAAAGTTGGGCAAACATTGAAGCAAAGAACTTTCATTCTAGCATCTCTGTGTTTTCTTCTCTGGGTCTTTGTTTCTATCTCTGTTTTCTAACAAAGTGGTATCAAAGCATAACCCAAACCAACTTTTGTTTTCTCTAAAAACCCACTACGTTTTTGACCAAAAAATTACTCCTTAAAGTTAGAGGTATGCAATCACCTGGTTGGTAACAACCGGGACATCGCGAAACTTTGGTGACCAGTGGCAAGTCCCCATTAAAATCCATGCAGCAATGTGAGTCAGATTAAAACTAGTCGGCGAACCATAAAATAGTAGAGGAGAGAAAGCTCGACGACAAAGGGTTTTAAAGACTATGATTTTTTGGTGTTGTTCTCATCTATTTCATCTTGTTTTTTCTGATCTTCTACACTGCCGCATCAAAGCATATACTTTGCATTTTCTCAATAACTCTCGATTTTCTCTCAAAACCTACGAAACCCACTAGATTTTCAAATCTTCAGAACTGGCTCTTTGACCTTCTCAATAGCCAAACGTTTCTTTTTGTTTGGAGATCGCTTCAGGTTCACTGTGTAGCTCAGAAAGATCAAGCTTGAGGGACTGAAAGGGAAGTGAGTGGCCCAATATAGCATGAATTTTTTTTCAATTTTCTTACCATTGGTAGTAACGAAGGTCACCAACTGTGAACGCACCATTTTGGCTAACGATGCCATCTACTTTTTGGTATTTCTAGCCGTATCTCTAAAGAGTTTTAGAGTTTTGGTCCAACAATGATGAATGGAGGTATGTTTTCCTTTCAATTCCCACAACTCACCAAAGAGATTATGATAATTAGTGTATTTATATGAAAGCTTTGCTTAGATCACAAGATGTATAGGATGTTTTTGAGAAAGGACTTGAATAGTGTGAAAATGAAGATGATTTGACTCAAGCATAGATGGATGCCCTACATAAAGCTTGGAAGAAAGATGAACAAGCTTTGACTCTCATTCATATGTGCTTGGATGAATTCATGTTTGAAAAAGTATCAAATGCTTCAAGTGCCAAAGAAGCATGGGAAATTCTGCAGAATTGTTCCAAAGGAAGTGATAAGGTGCTCAAAGGATGTCATCAAACCTTGAGAGCTGGGTTCGAGTCTCTTAAGATGAAAAGCTCATAATCAATTTCTTCATATTTTTCTAGAGTTCAGTTAATTTTTAACCAACTCAGAAGATGTGGAGAAACTGTACAAGATTCTTGTGTTGTTGAAAAGAATTTACGATCTTTGGATCCAAAAGTCAAGTATACTGTTGTGGCAATTGAAGAATCAAAGGATTTATCTATTGATAAGTTGATGGGCTCATTGTAAGCTCGTGAAGAATGGATGATAGAGAAGAAATCTCAACCTGATCAAGTTCTTTCGATATTGTCTTTAAAAGACAAGGACGAAAAGAAGGACTTTACTCAAAGAGGAAAAGGAAGATGTGGAAATTATCAAGGTAAAAGAAGATGAAGATTTAATAAAAACTCCAACAACTCTAAAGATTCAAATCTGAGATAACTAGTAAGAGGACGTGGCAGAGGGACTTGACACAAAAGGGATGGTAAAAAAGCTAACGTGCAGTGTTATAATTATGAAAAATATGGTCATTATGCCTCTAAATGTATAAATGGAGCAAAAAAGGAAGAAAAAGTTTATTGCGTAAAAGGAGAAAATGAAGAAGAATCAGCCTTCTTATTCACGTATAATGAAGAAAAAGATAAAGAATCATGGCAGTGCAAGCAACCACATAACAAGCAAGAAAAAATTATTTGTTTCTTTGAATGAATCTTTTAAAAGAACTATTTCTTTTAGATATGACAAAAATGTGAATGTTGACGGGATAGGTAATATTCTGAATTTAGCTAAAAATGGATCTCATTAATTTATTTCCCAAGTATATTATGTGCCTTCGCTCAAAGCAAATATTTTGGGTTTAGGCCAATTTTTGGAGAAAGGTTAAGATATTCGATTGAAGGATGGTCGATTAATGATTAGAAATTATGAAGATAAGTTAGATTGCTAAAGTTAAAATATCAAAGAACATAATATTTTTCTCTTAAACTTCAAACTGATAATGCGAAGTGTTTGAAAGCTTGAGTGTCAGATTCTTTTGGGCTTTGGCATCAACGAATGGGACATTTGAACTTTGATAATTTAAAGCAATTGGTGAAAGAAAAGATGGTGCGTGGCTTGCCTCTTATTGATCATCCAAATCAGATTTGTAAAGGTTGTAATTATGGGACGCATTTCAAAAATAACTTTCCAAATGAGTCATTTTCAAGATCATCAAAGCCATTCCAACTTGTACATGTTGATATATGTGGCCTAATTAATCCTCTCTTTCTTGGTAAGAACAAGTATTTCTTGTTTATTGATGATTTTAGTCAAAAAATTTGGGATTATGTTTTGAAGGAGAAATCTGAAGCTTTTGAGACCTTTAAAAAATTCAAAATGCTTGTGGAAAATGAAATTTGATGATTTATGCAAATCTTATAGAATTAGAAGATTTTTGACAGTTCCATGGTCACCATAGCAAAATGGTATTATGAAGAGGAAGAACAGAACCATTCTTGACATGACTAGAAGTATGCTAAAGAGCAAACACATGCATAAAGAATTCTAGGCAGAAGTTGTATTTTCAGCTCTATAATTGAGCAACAAATGCCCTACAAAAAGATTGCAGAAAATTACTCCTTAAGAGACATACAGCGGTAAAAAACCAACTTTTCTTATTTAAGGATTTTTGGTTGTGTTGCGTATACTCATGTTGCTGATGAAACAAAAGTAAAGCTAGATGATAAAAGTGAGAAGCTTGTGTTTATTGGCTATAATGCAAAGTCTAAGGGTTATAGACTTTATAATCCTAGAAGCAAGAAGATTGTTGTGAGCCAAGATGTCAAGTTTGATGAAGATGATTGTTGGAACTGGGAAAATCAAGAGGAAGATTACAATTTTCTTCCAATGTTTGATACTAATTTTATTCAAAATGAAAATGAACAGCTTATATCTTCTAAAGTGTCTTCTCCAGCAGCAACTCATGTTGATTTGAGTCCTTCAAGCTCCGTCAAAAGATTAGAAGTCCTTAAGACATTTATTTAAACACTAACGAAATCAACGATTCTGTTCTCTTTTGTCTGTTTGCAGGTGCAGATCCATTAAACTTTGAAGATGCAGTAGGCCATGGATGAAGAATTAAATTCCATTCACAAAAATGATACATGGAGATTGGAAATTCTTCTGTTGTTGGTTCAAATGGATTTACAAAATTAAGAAAGAAAGAGGAGAAGTGGAGAAGTTCAAAGCTAGATTGGTTGCTAAGGGTTATATCCAACAACGAGGCATTGATTATGATGAAGTTGTTGCTTTGGTTGCTTGTTGGGAAACAATCAAATTAATCATGACATTGGCTGCTCAAAACAAGTGAAGAACTTATCAAATGGATGCCAAATCTGTATTTTTGAATGGACACTTGGAGGAAGATGTTTATATTAAACAACCTCCTAGATATGTTATCAAAGTTCATGAAGATAAAGTGTTGAAGTTGAAGAAGGCATTATATGGTTTAAAGCAAGCATTAAGAGCTTGGTACAACTACATTGATAATTACTTTGTTCAAAAGGAGTTCATAAAATGTCCACATGAATATGGTCTTTATATGAAGAAAAATGATAATGGTGATACGCTAATTGTTTGTTTGCGTGTTGGTGACATGATTTTTATAGGAAACAATTCAACCTTATTTGATGAGTTTAAAAAGGAGATGACTGCAGAATTTGAGATGACTGATATAGGGCTTATGTCCTATTATCTTGGAATTGAAGTGAAGCAATCCGATGAAGGTATTTTTGTCTCATAAAAGAATTATGCAATGAAGATTTTAAAACAATTCAACATGGAAAATTGTCAAGTAATTTCTACACCAGTTGAATGTGGAGTAAAGTTGTCAAGATTTGATGATGGTGATAAGATGGATTCAACTATGTATAAAAAGCTTGTTGAAAATTTGAGGTACTTGACTTGTTATAGACCTGATATTCTTTATGGAGTTGGAATTATTAATCGATATATAGAATCTAGAACTGTCTCTCATTTTAAGGCTGGTAAACAGATTTTGAGATATATAAAAGGAACTCTTGATTATGGCTTGTTTTATTCATTTTCCAAGAATGGCAATATGGTTGGGTACAGCGATAGTGATCGGGAAGGTGATGTTGATGATAAAAAGTACTATTGGTTTGCAGTTTAGACTTGAAGATGTTGTATGTACTTGGAGTTAAAAAAAGCAACCCATCGTATCTCTTTCATCAAACGAAGCTGAGTATATGGCTGCTGCTGCTGCTTGTGTTTTTCATGTTGTATAGTTGAACAAATTGTTAAAAATGATGTATATGCCACAAGAAGAAGCTACTGAGATTTTTGTTGACAACAAATTTGCAATTACATTGGAAAAAAAATCATATTTTCCATAATAGGAGCAAGCACATAGATACAAGATTTCATTTTATACGAGTATGTTCCTTCAATGAATTCAGATTTCAAGTAATGGATAAATCATTAACAAGTTAGACAACTACTACAATCACAAACGAAACATACTCATTTGCAAGCTAGTGGATAAAACTTTTCAGTCGTTGAAATGCAATTCCAGTGATTATGTTACCCAGAAGTACATTTATAAACTGGAAAATATAATATCATGGTTGATACTATCCTATCACACAAAACAGACACTTTGACATGCAATTCAATGGAGTTTCGTGTGTATGTGTATGTGTACGTGTATGTGTGAGAGGGAGAGAAGATAAAAGACGTGCGAGGGGTTAAATTTGATACGTCATGGTGGAGGTTAAACTTTAACGTTTTTAAAATGTTAGAGTTATAATTGTTAATTATGAAATGTTAGGGTTAAATTTGTTAATTGGTGTAAAACTTATGATCAAAAGTGACATTTTTACCTGATTACTTTTATGCAATAAGACATTAACAATATGATATATTTTATGATATGATAAAATATGGTGTAAATATTTTAACTTTAAAAATAGACAAAAAAACTTAAAATTTTTAATGATATTTATTTCGTAGAAATACTTTTCTCTATTAAATAGGTATAATCATATTGTTAAAACAATGTAAATTATTTATCATAAGTTATTCTCAGCGAGTACAATTTTTGGGCCATATGAATTCTGGAAAACGGATCTACTAAACATCACTGTTTTCCAAATCCCCTCCATTGCTTCTTGTGTTTTCAGCTTGTTCATCAATGACTTATAGCACCGAAAGTTGATGCAGGCCAATGCATGTGTCCTTGCTTTGAAATCAAAAGAAGCCAAAATGTGAACACCATAAAGAATGTGAAGTAGGATTATGGACCATGAAGTTGAGGTTATTGGTTATAACATTGGAGTGTTTGCAACCTTCCCAAACTGCGTGAAACAGGGACACCGCAGTTGGACGCAATTGAACAACGACAAAGAAATCAAGTGCCTAAAATTATGGGGGATGAGATAAAGGAAGGGACAAAATAACTCTTACAAGTCAAAGAAATCTGATAAAAAAGCCTTTACGGTGGAAGAAGATAGGTCCTTCAGCCTCGGGCAGCGCTCCCATGTCCATTTCATTTTCTTCCAGCCCGACCCCAGTTGTTTTCCACTACTTTCGTCGATTTTTTGAATTATGACCCATCATCACTGACTAGTATTATACCATACGCGCCCAAACTGTAGACTTTGTCTTGCTTAAGCCTCTTACTGAATTTCTTTGTTCCAAGTTAAAAGGGAACCTTCCTGAATCCTAAATCTTAAATCCTAATCCTTTCCCAGGAGTTTGTTGTTGTATTCCAACGACAAGAGTCCTTGACACCGAGTAAGTAACGCGGTCATTGTCCAAAAGGGTATTCTCGTCATGAAGCATAGTTGAACTTGGAACTATTTTCAGTCTGATATTCAGTTCTACTCAGTAACACTACCGGATGCTCTCTCTCTCTCTTTTTCTTTCTTTCTACAGCACAAAGGAACCTCCAAATGTATCTTTTGAAGGGCACCTCACTGTCTCTCCATTGTCTTTGTGTGACGATGTCATGCTATAAGCTACTGACACTTTCTCTTTTCCTCTCAATTCTGTTCTTTTCATCTTCAACATTCATTCGCTTCTCACATGCTGCTGCCTTCCCTGCTCTACCCGCTGCAGGTACACTTCACTCAATCACTGTGTCGAGCAACTCTTGGCAGGCAGCCTTAACAAGTTTCCTATGTCGGAGAGAAAAATGTTTTCTTTTATTGTTTTCTGTTACGTTTCCAGTATCAGGGCACGAATATTAAAACTTTTTAGTTCCTTGTTACTTGTTTGGTGGTCTGTAAAGACTTGGAGTTAGCATATAATCGCTTTGTTCCGACTTTATATTTCATTTTCAGGGAGGGTGAAGGTGGAAAAATATGAAGTGAAGTTCTCATGGGGCTCTGTTGTGGAGGGACCAATTGGTGAACCCTTGGAGTCTGAGAACCCAACACTTCTGTTAGCTGCAAATAGGACTTGCAGAAAAGACCCTCTTGATGAGTTTAAAAGATATACTGGAGGCTGGAATATCAGTGAGCGTCACTACTGGGCTGTAAGTTCATGAATCAATGTGATTAGACATGCTGACAATGATATATGGCAGGCCTTAATGTTGTCGGGCTGAAGAAATTCTGTTTGGGATCGTTGGGCTAACTGAAATATTTGTTTGAATGCAGTCTGCGGGTTTTACTGCACTTCCATTGTTTGCCATTGCTGCCATCTGGTTCCTGAGCTTTGGGCTATGCTTATTGTTCATTTGCCTCTGTCAATTTTGCTGTAAAAGGCAGCCTTACGGCTATTCTCGAACGGCTTATGCGCTGTCTCTTATTTTTCTTGTTCTCTTCAGTGTTGCCGCTGTGTAGACTGCTCTCTCTCTCTCTCTCTTTCAACACGCACATACATTCACGCGAACTTTCTTGTGTCAATACTAATAGTCCATTATTTTTTTCACAGCATTGGATGCGTTGTTCTATATACCAGTCAAGGAAAATTCCACAGAAGTACAACACAAACGTTAGACTATGTAGTTAATCAGGCAGATAGCACAGGAGAGAAATTGAGGACTGTGTCGGATTATCTGGCCTCTGCCAAGCTAGCTGGTGTTGATAAAGTTTTTCTACCTTCTAACGTCCAAACTGATATCGATCAAATTGAATCAAGTCTAAATTCTTCAATTAGCGTCCTTGCTGACCAAACACTTGACAATGCAGATGATATACGAGATCTTTTGGATTCTGTGTAAGTCCAAGTTATGTGTTTGACCTCTTTCTTGGTTATCATTGATCATGAAATGAATATGGTCCTATACGTGCAGGAGACTGGCACTTATAATTGTTGCTGCTATTATGCTTCTCCTCATATTTCTTGGATTTTGTAAGCACCACTCCCCCACTTTGTCATTTCGTTTGCTCTTGTTATTCAATATGATATGTGCAAAGTAATGAAAAAAATATGTGAATGCATATTACTTGTTTATCCATATAAACACATTTTTTGGTGATACAGTGTTTTCAATTTTCGGCATGCAACTCCTGGTATACATGTAAGTCAGAGAAAAATATTTTGGACTTCTAGCTTGTTTTCACTTTCCTGAGTTTATTGGTTAAATTTTCTCGTGCCATACCCGGTATTTTTTGCAGCCTAGTTGTAGTTGGGTGGCTACTGGTCACGGGAACATTCATTTTGTGCGGAACATTTCTTCTTTTGCACAAGTAAGATTATAACTGGTCTATCATGCCTTATTTTTCTGTTAGATATCATGACATAAGGCTCTGCACTAATAATACTTCTTAACCAAACTGATCGTATCTGCCATATATATTAGCCCCTCATGAAGTTACATATTTTTGAAGAATTTGTCGTATCAATGGTTTTTAATCTACATAAGCCTCTTTCTTGGTCATTCTATATTGTTTGTTATTTCATATAATTACCTTAAACATTGTCTCTGAAAGTGACTTGAAACAAGAAAGATGAAAATCTTGCCTCTAAATTTAAAAAGCATTTTAGGCTCTTGAAACAAGTTTGTTAATTTTCTGAGAATGAGATTGTTCCAAAACAAATATTTATTTGCTTTGGAATTGAATCTCTTTGTTTCTGTGTTGCAACCAAACTAATTGGTTTATTCTCTTTGATGATGACATTTTATTACGTACATTATTTGATTCTTTTTGCTTAGTTATGAATTGGCTTTAATGAATTGTACAACGAACTTGACACTGATCAGTTCTGGTGGAAGCGTCCTTAAAGATTGACTGTATGCTAACTCTTCATCCTCAGTATCTAATCCATAAAGGTCTGTTACTTTTATAGACTAACGACAGGCTTATTGCATTCAATGACATTCAGCATCAACACCACACTTATGCCATAAGTTGCATAGTGTAGGCATTAATACCAATAAATTCTGTTGACTGTATTTAGGTTGAAAAGAGAAAACCCTATCCACACATTAGATGTTTTTGAGCTTCATAATCCTGGAAACACAATAATCTTTCTGAAATAGTAGAAAGAAATTAGAATTTTCTAGTGCTATTCCCTTGCTGTCACAAATGTTTAGATAGCTATTACAAACCTTGGAAGCTGCTTCCAAGCCTATGCATACAACTCTCTCTGAGGAGGTTGGATTTTGTCATTGCTATGTAGCTGAATTTTTAACGTGTTTTCTTTTGCAATTGCTAGTGTAACTACAGATACATGTGTTGCAATGGATCAATGGGTGCAAAATCCTAGTGCCCATACAGCTTTGGATGATATATTGCCTTGTATGGACAAAGCAACTGCCCAAGAAACCTTGTCACGAAGCAAGGAAGTTACTTCTCAACTTGTTGAGGTGATTAACCAGGTTATCACCAATGTCTCAAATATTAACTTCTCTCCAAACTTTGCGCCAATGTACTTCAATCAATCTGGTCCATTGGTGCCAATACTCTGTAATCCTTACTTTTCTGATCTCACGGATCGAGCTTGCACTCCTGGTGAAGTGGACTTGAATAATGCAACACAGGTAATTCTCCTCTAGCAAGAAAGGAATGCATGATTGAATAACCTCTAATTTTGCAACAGAAACCAAGCTAAAATAATTTATTATCCCTTCTCTTTCTGGCTAAAGTTACCTGTTCAGCATGTCTTGTTAGCAATGTATGTTCGCTAGATACAGGAAAATAAGTTCTCTTATTAAAGATAAAATGCTTCATTTAAGCTGTATAAAAACTTGCAATATATAGGCTTACAGAGATGCCTCTTGTGGCAAACATTTGTAAAGCTTTAGCTGGCCCGGACTGTAACTTGCTGCTAATCCCGAAAGAGAAGAATCAGTAGAGCTGTTTTATAGTTTATGGTTCAACTTGTGCAGGTGTGGACCAACTATGTCTGTCAGGTTTCAGTTACTGGAATATGCATAACAAAGGGACGTTTGACCCCAACCTTCTACAACCAAATGGCAGCTGCAGTTAATGTTAGTTTTGCATTGCACAGTTATGGTCCTTTCCTGATTGAGCTAGGGGATTGCACTTTTGCAAGGGAAACTTTCGCTGACATATGTAGGGATCATTGTCCCAGTCTTCAAAATTCCAGTAAGAGGATCTACATTGGGCTGGTGATGGTCTCTACAGCAGTAATGCTTTCTCTCATCTTCTGGGTTGTATACGGGAGAGAAAGACGGCACCGGGTCTACACCAAGCAACTCTTAACTGGATCAAGTCAGAGTTTAGAAAGCGACAAGAGAGAAACCAATATGTGAATCTGTTTGCAGTGGTTGGAGAGTTGCTTCTTCATGTGGTACTATTTTCATAGCTTTCTGAGGGTACTATGAGCAGTAAAAGGGAAGGAATGGATTGGTCTTTGTAAATGAAAAAACTGAAGGCAGCATTAGATGATGCCACCACTCAGGTCTCTATCGACTTGAGCTTTCGACCTCTTGTAAGCTTTGATTCTCCGACTCGTTGAACAGCGTGCAGTTGAGTTGTCAACATCCTTCTGTTTAGTTTACCCATGGCTGCATATAAGCAATGCATATCCATTATAGTAAAACTTATATATAGATATAAATGCTTGTTTTAATATTACATGTTAGGTAAAGTGATTTATTTGATTTGATATATCACAGTAGTTAAAATCCATTCTAATACAAGCCATTCTAATCTGTACATTTCATTTGTTAGGTAAATCTATATGATAGATATTGCTGTTAAATAAATATTAAATTCTTATTTAAATGTCAAGTTTAATTTAATACAGTATAATTGTCATAAATCTATATGATAGATATGCTGTTAAATAAATGTTAAAGTTTAATAAAGTATTTTGGACATTATTTGTATAATTGTAACTTATTTATAATTACATATATTCTTATCTGATATTGAATATTGAAAAGCAAGAATTGCTTGTTAAATTTTAAAATATTTTAATTATAAATTACAAAATTTTAAATTTGAAAAAGAATAGTTATGCTCAAATCAAATTGAGATTGATACGAAATGCATATAAAAAGTTGAGCCTAATGAATAAGTAAAGCTTATTAGGGATAATCAAACTTAAGTCGAACCAAACTCTATTAAATTTAAATATTATAGTTTTAAATTTAGGTACTGAATTCGAGTTCATGAATCAACCTTGATAAAAGAGAGATGAATGGAGAGGAATAACCAATCCGTGAAAGAATATGAAACCATTTTGTTTCAATAGACGTACGAGAAAGGGTTTGGGGTAATAAAATAGGTGAAATGGTTAGATTTTGCAAGTTGTTCCAGCCACTGTTAAATGTGATTCCAAGAGCCGAACGAGAATGAATACCACACAAAATAGTCAAGACCAGGCTCCTTAATGAAATGTTATCAACCAAATTGGTTCATTTGAAATTACTTAAAAAAAGAAACTGTCTTTGGTAAGTAAGTTATATATAATATTGCTTTACTCTAGGAGGTGTTACATGTTATAAATGTTTTGTTTGAAAAATCTAAACTAACGAAAAAGTTGCACCAAAATATTTGCAAGATAATTGAGTTTGCACCAATGAATTCAGTTTTATAAAATCTCTTGTGTTTAGAAGTGTTAGGCATAAAAACTTAAGGAAATAATTCTATTAATCTTATCAAATAAAATAATCAATAAAAGAGAAAGAATGAATCAAAGATGTGATAAAATTTTTTAACTTTTATTATCTCTCACAATATTTACAAAAAGGAAAAATCTCTAAGTGTTGAAAGTCTTGATCAAATAAACTATTTATAGACATTTAGACATATGGTGGCCAAGATTACAAGAAAGTAGTAAAGGTGTACTAAATATACTAATTTAGTCGGTGGTTGACATCTTTAACCCCTTATATCGTACTTCACTGGGTGGTTGACATACTCAACTACTTAAACCTCTACTATATATATATAAAGCATACTTAAAATATAGGATTACACATAACCTCACTTCCTCGTGTTCTTTGTTATGTTCTATTTTCTTCCTTGTTTCAATCCACTATCTTACTACCTTATCTATGATCTCCATTTAAAGATGATGATTACTCAAGTCCTGAGCAAATATGTGTATGATCTAATTGATATACAACTATGGTCTAGTATGTTAGTAAATGGTGTTAGAGTAGTGCTCTAAATGCAATCACTTTTAGCACTTTTGTACAAACTTTATTTTGATTAATAAAATAATAGGCATTTTTCACTGATTTGATATTCATTTATATATATGTACGAATTGATATTGATCTTAAATCGAATTAATGAAGCCTATGATACAAAACATAGTATGAAGGAAATCATGATGAGATCATGATAATGAGATTCCTATTATGTGCAATTATGTTATTATCTAAATAATCCCTAGTTATAGGATTAATAAGACAAGACATTATTAATCCAGATAGACTAGCACATATTATACTCCTTGATTTGATCAAGCAGTG
>JAOQML010000008.1:17296025-17315698 GCA_027568935.1 Erythroxylum urbanii
GTTGATTACTTAGATAAAAATTTTGAAAATTTAAGAATTAAATTAAAAAATCTCAAAAGATTAATCACTTTAGAATATGTAATCCGAACTTAATATAAAATCTTAATTTGAAGAAGCTGAACTTTAAAATCTCTTTAGAGTTCTATATTTTTATAATCTTTAGGTCTCATTTTATATTAAGACAATATTCTTTCTGAAGAAATTACTTATAAATTTGATTTGTTATTTTTGGATCGAGTAAAATTAGAATAGAATAAAATTATCGGCTTTATATATATTCATTTAAATGTGAAAATCCTTTTAAAATATAGAATCATATGATATTTTTGCAGTAATGAGGTAAAATACAAAAAAATGTGTATATCTTTAACCTTGTTATATAATTACAATTATTTAGACAACTATTTTTTGTCAATTTAATGTATATTATTTTGTAGATTAAATTGTAATTAATTAACTAAAATAGGAAAATTCAATGAAATTAAATTAATTAAATGTTTATTGAATTATAAATACACTTGAATTAATTTATATTTAATTGATTAAGTTAGTGAAATATAATAAAATCTTAGTTGATTAAATATATATTTGTTAAATTATGAAAACATTGTATAAATTAATAATCAATAACCGACTAAAATTACGGAAAATAAAATTACTTGGACCCCGCCTCATCCGGAAAGAAGGGAAGGGTAGAGGAGAAGAAATAATAACTTGGACTCAACCCCCTCCTCCATCCAATCCAGGCGTAGCCTAGACCTAGTTGGTTAGTTAATTTCTGGTTTTGGTCCTCTTCAGTCTTCAGTCTTCCCTTGATCTTGAAATAGGAATCATCCTCCTGGCCATTATGCCCGCCATCTTCTCTTCCAAAAGATCTCAGCCCTTCATCATCCAAATCCAACGCCTTTGCACCCGCTCCCAACCATCCCCCACTCCTCTACCTCGTATCAACTCAATTCCATCTTCCGCCAAGTGGCTTTCGCTTGTAGGAGCGGCCTCGGCTCTGGGTTTACTCTACTGCTCTGCTTCTGCCCATTCCCAGGACTCTTCTTTCTCTAAGACTAAGAGATCCTTGTCTGTCAACCATCACAGTCCCACTTCACTGGTCAGGAAAATGTCCTTACCCAATGACAGCGGCTCCACTTTTCTCTTTGGAGGTTATTGCTCTTTTTTCTCATTTTGGTTTACAATCAACTTCCTTCTTTAATGTTCATATGGGTCGTTTCATTCCAGATGATTATAGAAGAAAGGTTTTCTTCAAGTACGAGAAGAGGATAAGGTTGCGAAGCCCTCCGGAGAAGGTTCTTTTTCTTTTCTTACCTAGTCTGTCTGATTCAGATTTGTTATCTAAATACATGAACAGTGGTTCGTGTCGGTTTGTCTGATCGAGCTACCTTCCTAGGTTTTTGAGTATTTCGCATCATATCGAACACCAGATGGTGAGTTACTTATGAGACCAGCAGATTTGATGCGTGCACTGGTGCCTGTGTTCCCTCCGTCTGAGTCCAACCTTGTGAGGGACGGCTATTTGATCGGCGAGCGGAGACCAGGCGAGTTGCAATGTCCTCCTTCGGAGCTTTTTATGCTGTTTGACGTCAATAACGACGGGCTTATTTCTTTCAAAGAGTGAGTTCTTCATGTATGGCCTATTGCTCTTCTATTAAATCAAAGAAATTTATGGCACAATTTTCAATTTATTTTACTAGTTCTAGTTTCTGGTATTTGGAAATTAAAGTTTTATGTAATTTTGGATGTAGGTATATCTTTTTTGTAACGCTGATTAGCATTCCGGAGTCGAGCTTTTCTGTGGTTTTCAAGACGTTCGATACTAATAATAATGGGTGAGCGCACTGTTATTTCTCTAGACACTTGCTCTTTTACACATCTAATTGCTAGTCCATTGACCTCGGCCATCGGGAGTTTTTGATCAGCTTTGATGTTCATGGTACTTCTCAACTCGTGCTAAGAATTAGCCCTTATAATCTAGACTTTTTATGGGACTTCATGTAGGGAAATAGACAAGGAAGAGTTTAAAAAAGTGATGAAATTGATGCGAGCATTTAACAGACAAGGTGCTGTCCACAAGGATGGACGTCGTTCAGGGTTGAAAGTTAATGGTTCTGTGGAAGATGGAGGTTTAGTGGAACACTTCTTTGGAAAAGATGGAAAGGGTCGCCTCCAACATGATAAATTCATCCAGTTTCTTAGAGATTTGCACAATGAGGTAAAACCTTGATCTGAACATAAATTGCTTGGACTTGGTGGTAGTTGTTAAAATGTGCAGAATTGCTGCTATTTAGCCATGTATAGACAGACTTTCAATAACTTAAATAAACAGAAATTGATTGAAAAAGAGCAAGAAATGGTGTTCGAGAATCTTAGAGATTCTTGGCAATATATTGTTTCTCCTTTACCTGGATTTGCTTTCCTGGTTAAGCTCTGAGAGAAATTTAGTCCTCACAAAAGAATGTCTTTGATGTTCAAGTGCCCTGGAATACTGAGTTTAAGTAAATACATATAGGTTCCACTCTTCTTTTCTTTGAGTAACTTTTCTTTTGCAACATCTTAGCTGCTCTGATGGGAATTTAAACGGACTAAAGACCATAGCTCATCTTATTATAGAAATGTGGTTCATTTCATGTTGGCAAGATTGGCAGAAATGTTGCCTTCTCTCTTCAACCTGTCCAGCTATGACAAGACACTCCTCGTGGATATGCGCTTAAACTTGTGTCTTTGGGCCACTAATCTGGAAAATAGATGGCCAGAATTTATAGCTTTTTATGTATTGTATGGGTTACAGAGTTCTAGTGGAATTTTGAGTTCAGAACTGTGTCAATTGTCATTGTCTTTTGATTTGCAGATGCTGAGATTAGAGTTTGCTCATTATGACTATAAGTTGCGGGGAACCATCTCAGCTAAGGATTTTGCACTCTCTGTGGTTGCTTCTGCAGACATGAGTGATTTAGACAGGTTGCTTGATCGGGTTGACAAATTAAATCTCGAGTCTAACCTTAAGGATGTACGCATTACATTTGAGGAATTCAAAAATTTTGCAGAGTTACGCAAAAAGTTGCTTCCCTTTTCTTTGGCCCTTTTTAGTTATGGGAAAGTAAATGGCCTGTTAACACGAGATGACTTTAAGAGAGCTGCAAACCATGTAAGAGATTTTGTTTTGCTTGTTATGGTTAGCTCAGTTTGTTTTTATATTCTTTTTGACTATCAAACATTGGGGAAATATAAATGAGCTACTGCAATATCAAACGATTTTTGTTAGGCTCCAAATATTCAGGAGCTTGCGGCTGTTGATTCAAGTTAATGGAGTTGGGAATTTGTTAGGTGGAGAGTTATAAGTATCATTAGATAGGGTGTCAATTTGATTGGTTAGATTGGAAATAACAGTTTACACCTAGTGTGCTATAAATGCATTGTGGAAGTCCTAGTGGTAACTGTAGTCTATTATAATATGCTTAAAAGGTCTTCTTGAAATGTTTAATGATTCTTTTTTGTCATTAATTGTCTGTGCATTTTTCAGGTTTGCGGCATCCTACTCACCAATAATGTGGTTGACATCATCTTCCATGTTTTCGATTCAAATTGCGATGAGAATTTAAGTGTGGATGAGTTTGTTAGAGTTCTGAATAAACGGGGAAGGGACATTAGTCAGCCTGTGGAGTCAGGTTTTATGGGAGTCTTACCTAGCTGCTTGAACTGATTGGGCGGATGCATCACTGATCAGCATTGAACTGGATGACCCTAAAGCTTGTGAACCCATGTGTCCTGAGAGCTGAATCTGTGGGACTATTGACTTTCTAACAACAGTTTATACACCAATTTTGCACTTCAATGAGGTGATAGGAAATTCCAGGAAGTTGGAGACCGCGGACAGAGTGGTTCGCGAGCAATCCGATATTACCTTTCTATCAGTTTCACTTTCACTACCGAACTTGTGGCTTAAATCTTGACTGATGTCTTTTGCTGACATAGATGTGTATAGTTAAATCTCACATGTGGATGGATGCAGGGGTGATTCTTACCTGAAAATTACATCGTAGCCCCTGTTCAGATGTAAAGAAAGCAAACGGTAGTTCTAATGTAGGACTGACTCTATTGGATGATGGGTTTTAGCGTCGTCCGTTCCTTGGGAATGCAAATTTGCAAATGTTCTCCGGTCAGTTCATAAACAGATGAGAGGTTGCAACGGTGAAAATCCGAGTTCAGAGTCATACCATGCTGTTGGTCTGTTCCTACTACCCAAAAAGCATCATTTTTAGCGGACTCAATGCATGCTTTATTGGTCGATTGGAACCTTTCGGAGTTGGATTCAATTTATTAATTTTATATAATTGAATTTAATTTATGCGTTTAGAATGTTAAAAAAGAGATGATATGAATTCAACCATATAATTGAATCTCATTTTTTTATGAATTTAATTTACATTTCAAATAGTTCGATTTAGTACGTGAATTGAGGAGTCAATTTTTTCAAAACATTAAAAAAAATTCAAATATATACATCATAAATATACAAATTATTACAAAATACATTTGATTACATATTATTTTTAGTTAAGAATAAAAAAGTCATATGAAGTAAATAAATTTATTTTTATTGTATTCCAAATAATATAATTGAATTCAATTATGATATTTATAAATTTACTTCAAATAGCGTAAATCGAATTTAATTCAATCTTATAAATATAATTGAATCGAATTCGTCAATTAATCCAATTCGAAAATTTCCAAACGGCCGGTAGTATTAAGGTGAGAAGCAAGGAAGAAACGAGGGAATTAAGAACAGTATATGCAATCCATTACGTGAATCAATCTATGGTTATTGATAGTCTAGAAATTTATCATTTTTTTTAAGCGGGATAAACAAGCACTGTTATAGCTAAGTCGTATTGACGAAAGAGTGCCAACTGCCACCGAGAACTTAACTAATCTACAGGTAGTTAATGTTACTGTAACCTTTTAATAAAAAAAGGGAATATTTTCATAGAAAAAAAAGATTAAGTACCAAATTCTTCAAACACTAGAGCATAATCCAATCCAATAAAAATGGTAATAAATGGAAGACTTACTAATTAAGGAAATATCCTTTTCTGATTTTATTTTTTTTTCATTTTTTGATATCGGTTTCTCTTTCCATATCCGAAAAAGAACCGTCCAGTCAGGAATTGCAGTGTCTCCGTTCTCCAGCTTTTCTGAGCAGCCCTTTCGATTACTTATGCTTACACTTTCTAAATGTCAGGTCATAGTGCATATAGAAAAGGCTCGTACATATATTACATGATTCATTCAATCATATATGCTAAGCAAGCATGGTAGAACCTTGCCTCCCTAATATATTTGTATTTTTCTCTCAATTTATCAACTATAACAATTTGGCTTGGTTTGAGTTGGTAAGTTAATGAGTTCATACATGTTTTTATACAATCTCTTATTCAGAATTAAAGAGAAAATATCTGTGTGTGTTTCTTTTCTAATTATTAAATATGTGAAAAATTTATGAGAGCAAACCAACCCATTTAATAAATTGAATTAAAAATTAAAGGACTCTTAAGTGAAACTATAATCTCATAAATATTGATTTACGAAAAATAGAATACTTATTAAGCAAAAAGAACAAAATTGCTTTCTTCACACGTAAGTTTAGTTCTTCTGTTTTAATGAGAATCCAACCCAAGTAAATGCTGCCAGGCTAGGCCAGCCCATGACAAGAGAGCCGAAAAGGCAGAGTGTTAATCACGTTCTAAAGTATTTCCACCAATAATTCAATGATTACTTCGATATCTCACGCGCCACAATAGGAATGTGGCCGTTGTCATATCTCCTGACAACGTTGACCTTCTTCCGTATCGAAACCCTAGAAGAGAGAGACAGGGAAAACATGTTGTTTTGTGTTTTGTCTGTCTATCTGTCCGCTCTTACATTTCTCTATGCAACAAAATCCGCCATTAAATATTCAGCTCAGCATTACATACTTTGATTTTTTGTATTCTACAGAATTCTCCTCACCTCGTCCAATACGAGAATCGAACTGTCTTTGTAATTAATTTGTTATACCCTGATTTCGATTAAAAGAAAAGAAAAGACACAGCAAGAATAAAACTTCATGATGATTCTGTTTTTAGGGTGACATCAGGGAAGTTATTGCTTTACAAGTTTGGTTTGTAAACTAGGCTCTTGCGTTTTTCTTTGGGATTGAGGTGAATCATTTTTTTTTTCTTTTTGGGTCTTCAATTGTCTCCCTCTTCCTCATCCCCATTTGATCTTTGGATGATTGAAGAAGCGAATACTGTTTAGAAGCGAATTAAGACTCGATCTTTGAAGGGCTTTCTTGTGTTCCCATAAATCTCTAAATCTGTTAGATGGGAAAGCCAACAGGAAAAAAGAAGAATCCTTCGTCGCCGAAAATTGGAGATACAGAAGTTAAGCTAAGCAGACCGTCGATGGAGCGTAACACCTCAAAGGCCTTCGATGAAGATACGGCAATCTTTATCAACATGTCACAGGACCTCAAAGATGAAGGCAACAAGCTGTTTCAGAAGCGGGATTATGAAGGTGCCATGTTAAAGTACGAGAAGGCCCTGAAGCTACTCCCTAAGAACCACATCGACGTGGCTTATCTCCACAGCAACATGGCTGCTTGCTACATGCAAATGGGTCTAGGTGAGTATCCTCGAGCCATCAACGAGTGTAATTTAGCTTTAGAGGTTTCCCCAAAATATAGCAAAGCCTTGTTGAAAAGGGCAAGGTGCTATGAGGCTTTGAATAGATTGGATTTTGCATATAGGGATGTTAATAATGTTTTGCTTATGGAGCCCAATAATTTGACCGCGTCGGAGATTTTGGATACTGTTAAAAAGTCTATGCGGGAAAAGGGTATTAGTTTCAATGAGAAAACACTTGAATTGGCAACTGAGGAGGAGCATGGTGCCTCGCGACTGCGGAAAGTGGTCAGAGAGAAGGTGAAGAAGAAAAAGAAGGTTGGTAAAGTAGGGGAGAAGGGTACAGAGGAAAAAGATAAGGTGGTCCTAGAGGACAAAATGACTGGTGTTGTTAAGGATAAAGTAGTTATGAAAACTATTGAAGAAGAGAAAGTGATCACTAAAGATGTTAAGGAAGAGAAAGTGATCACCAGGACTGTGAAGTTGGTGTTTGGGGAGGATATAAGGAAGGCACAGTTGCCAGGAAATTCTACTATGGCATTGTTGAGAGATATAATTCGAGATAGGTTTCCTGGGATGAAGGGCGTTCTTGTGAAGTATAGAGACCAAGAGGGAGATTTGGTTACAATCACCAACACAGATGAGTTAAGAGTGGCTGAATCAATCAGTGATGCACAAGGGTCGCTTAGGCTTTATGTTGTTGAAGTTAGTTTTGATCAAGAGCCGTCTTATAAAGGGATGGAAATATCAGAGGATGTGCACAAGGGTGATAAGAAACCAGTTATTGCTCATGAGAATGGGAATGCTGAAAAAGGTGTAGGGTTTGAAAAAGGTTCTACTTGTATTGATGATTGGATTGTGCAGTTTGCACGGTTATTCAAGAACCATGTGGGTTTTGGTTCTGATTCTTATTTGGATCTTCATGAGCTAGGGATGAAACTGTACTCTGAGGCAATGGAGGACACTGTCACAAGTGAAGAAGCTCAGGAACTTTTTGATATTGCAGCAGATAAGTTCCAAGAGATGGCTGCTTTGGCTTTGTTCAATTGGGGAAATGTTCACATGTCAAGGGCTAGGAAACGAGTGTTCTTTTCAGAAGACAATTCCGATGAGGCTGTATTAGTACAGGCTAAGAAGTCGTATGATTGGGCAAGGAATGAATACTCAAAAGCAAAAATGAGATACCAAGAAGCACTGAAAATTAAACCAGATTTCTATGAAGCGCATCTTGCACTTGGGCAACAACAGTTTGAGCAAGCAAAGCTTTGCTGGTACTATGCTATTGGGAGTGACATTGATTTAGAGAATGGGCCTTCTGAGGAGGTCCTAGATCTTTATAACAAGGCTGAGGACAGCATGGAGAAGGGTATGCAGATGTGGGAGGAGATGGAGGAGAAACGTTTAAATGGTCTATCAAAAGTTGAAGAGTATGAATCCCACTTAAAAAAATTGGGATTGGATGGGCTTTTGAAAGAAGTATCTGCTGAGGAAGCTGTGGAGAAGGCTGCAAATATGAGTTCTCAGATACATCTCCTATGGGGTACTATGCTGTATGAGCGTTCTGTTGTGGAATATAAGCTAGAGATACCAACTTGGGAAGAATGTTTGGAAGTTGCGGTAGAGAAGTTTGAACTTGCGGGTGCTTCTCCAACAGACATAACCATTATGATAAAGAACCATTGTTCAAATGACACTGCACTAGAAGGTAAGGACAAGCTCCCAAACACTGCTCATTGATATCTTTATATATAAAAATATATATATGGAAGTTACAAGATGCTTCCACCTTGCAGTCGCAGGTCTGGGCTTCAAAATTGATGAGATAGTACAGGCTTGGAATGAGATGTATGATGCAAAGAGGTGGGAAATTGGCATTCCGTCTTTCAGGCTGGAGCCGTTATTTCGTAGGCGGGTGCCAAAACTTCATTATGAGTTGGAGCATGTTCAATCTTTTGGTTAGCCACTGGGTACTCGATAAGAGCGCTGGGCAAGTGTTTCAGTTTGTGTTAGCTATTTTAGCAAGTGCTACGTGGTATCAGTTAAGATAGGTAAGTCAGTCTATTCAGCTTTGTGCATTAAAAAGTTAATTGTCTCCTCTTTCCTGCTTTCAATAATTTTATTTGTTGTTGATATGATTAGGAATACTGAACTTGCTGAATGGGACATAGACTTGGTTTACAAAGTATTCATTAAGAACTAGCCTTACTGTTACAAGCAAATACGAAACAGACTTCCTTTTCATATGTTGACATGTATAATCCCCGGGGAGAAGCAACAAAGGGAGAAATGCTTGCTTTCAGCCTAGAATTGGTTAACATGGATGTATGACATTTATTTCTGTGCTAAATATAACCGAACTCATGCAACAATTGAATGAGAGTTATTTTATAATATTGATCACTGAAACTCCTCAATGTGGACAATTACTTGGATGTTTGTTGTGGAGAAGACAGCTAAATAACCACAATAGGATTCTTGAGCATGGAAGGAGGATTCCCCTGCTTGCCTTTTCTTCAATTCATTCAATCTTTTGAAGAATTAGATTGCACAGGATTTTATTTGTGTTGTTTGTGTCTAATGCTAGATTTTGATTGTTTATTGGAGTCAACTGAACAATGAAAGTGATGTTCCAACAATGGGAGTCAAGCTAACTTATATTTTGGGGTATGATGAGTTCTGATTGTAGTTTGGTGATGACAAAGTGCTGTGGTTCACCATATCTGAGGAGTGTGAAATAGAATTGAGTGTGAAGCTGCAATGCAAGTTTGTATCATACAGAAATGCTGTTTGGAGTACTTTAAGCGATGACGTATGGGTACATGTTTTCTAAATGCTACTAAGAGGATCTGATATGCGTGTTCCCGAGTAATTTCACTAGTTGCAGATCTGAGTACTTTTGTCTGGGAAACCAAATGAAATCTGCCACTTGTCTGCTAATTGTAAGCACACATCAGACTTGGTTGGTGAAAAAGAGTAACTTTGTTCGTGCTGTGTTATAATTGGAGTGTAGTTGTAACATGCAGTTGTGTAGCATTTGTACAAGTTGGAATACCCGAGTTGCCATACTTAAAATTCTCATGGAGTCTTCTTAGTGATTCCTTCCACCAAATAGGAATGCTGTTATTTTTGATGATGTGAGAGATTTTGCAGAATTGAGGCAGCACATTAGCATAACAATTGTAGCAGTGGAACGAAGGCAGAGGGAGAGGGAAAAAGAATGAGGGTATTATTGGACAGAAATTAGATTGGAAAGCAAAATACTTGGGGCTTGCTTGGTTCCTCTTTGATTTTTAATTTTTTGTTTTTTGTTTTCAAATCAATTGAATTTTTTTTATTTTTTGCTTTTAATTTTGCTTTCTTTACTGTTTTTATAATTTATGCAAATCAGTTTCAAAAAAATTGATTTTGGTTCTTTTTTCGATTTTTGTCATAATTTGACATTATTGGCAATTTAATATACACTATGTAATTATTTAATATTAATTATGAATAAAATCATAAAATAATTAAATTATTTTTATAACTAATTTGAAATTGAAAATAAATCTTAATTAATCAATATAATTAACTTATTTTTTAAATTTAATTTAAAAATTAATTACTATCAATTATAAAAGCCTGATTAAATTGATATTAATAAAAATTAAAATTAAGAAACTACAATAGAAAAGATGGTTGTTGAGTATTATGAATTAATGGTCTTTTAATAACGGACTTTTCTGGCACATGTATGTGTACGATTTGAGGTTCTTGGTTATAAAGTTGTCTTTGATTTGAGCATCATCTAATGTGGTTATTTGGAATTGCAGTCGCAGGTTTTGTTGATTGCGTAGGAGGAGGGGGAAAAAGCTTGTGGTAGTGTTTGGAGTCTGGGAATAGAGAATATGGAACAGAAGATCTGGGGTGGGGCTGCCGCTGCCGCAGCTGCTGCTGCTGCTGCTGCTGCCTGCTATACGTTGAGTCTTAGGAATAGTGTATTGAGAGTGATCGATCGATCGATTGATTTGTTGATTTGAAAAGAATAATGTAATGCCCTTCTCTTTGCTTTTGCTTTGTAACATTGTATTGGGCTTTGATTTTCTTTCATATTAATATATAAGATGTATTTCCTTTCATATTAGTATAAAAGTGTGGATTTTTTTATTATTTGTTGATGTGTAAATCATTAACAAAAGCTTGAATAATAACAACAGAAAAAGTGAAGAATGCTTGAGCAATGCATGTTTGATTATTATAATAGTGACCAAACCAACACATTCTCTCGCGCGCTCTCACTCTCTCTCTCTCTCTCTCTGAGGCTTGTAATCAATCAGAAGAATTAGCTAAATCATCAGATCCCAAGTATGGAGAAAATCAGAAGGGCGTCACATGCTGGCTCCTGGTACACCGACAATCGTAAGCCTCTCTCTCTCTCTCGCTTCTTTTTGCGTCTTCTGTGCTGCCTTTTGAAACCATCAGTCGTAACTTTTAACGCACGCTTTTAGGTTTTACGGTTCATCAATCTCTTCTGCAACTCCTGGATTTTGGGTCATTTTTCTAAAACTGAGTCGGTAATCTCTTTTTTTATGAAAATGCTTAAATTTGATTTTTGCTGGAGAAAAATGTTAGCTTGGTTGTTTTGTGGGGGAGTATGCAAATTTCAGTCTCACTATACTTTGTTTGACGCTAGTGATGAGGATTGGGATTTTAGAGCTAATTGAAATAGCTTCGAATAACTTGTCTGATAGTTGGTTACTGTTTAAAGCAGTTGGTTCTTGTGTGCATGTGTGAGGGTCCGCTAACAGTGTTGTCTGTCAGCTAAAAAACTAGTCGAAGAACTCGATGGATGGCTCAGGGCTGCTGCGCTGCCTAAATCTCCTGATGTCCGCGGCGTGATTGCACCGTGAGTTTTGAATTCCTGTTATTTTGATCTTGCATCTTGAAAATTTTTTATCAAATCCATCTCCATATGTAGAATTAATTTGTCTGGTTTGGGGAAGGGCAGGCATGCAGGTTACTCATATTCAGGTGCTGCTGCTGCTTACGCATTTGGGAACATAGACCCTACAAATATGTGGGTGATGCTCTTGTTCATTTGCTCGCTTTTCTTTGCGTTGGCCAAACAAGAAGCCTCCTTTCATAAATCTACTAGTTTATTTGAGCAAGGACTTGCTATTTGATGGAATGAGTCATATTTGTATTGAAACTGGTCAATTGTTTTGTTTCCCACTTTCTTATTGACACTAGATCATTTTTATTTTTCAGTTCTCGAATATTCCTACTTGGCCCGTCTCACCATTACTATACCCCAAAATGTGCTCTGTCAACTGCCACTGTCTACAAGACACCCATAGGTGACTTACCTATAGATTTGGAAGGTATTGCATTCTTGTACAATTCGGACCTCTAATATCCGATAGAGATAACATATTCAAAAGTATCTAATCTTTTAAGATTTTTTTCAATTTAGTTCTGAATTTTTTTTAGTTTTCAATTTAGTGATAAAACTTTTAAAACTTGTATAAATCAAGTCAAAAGGTTATTTTTTATGATATAAGATGTCCGCTAAACGTCTGTTTATTAGCCACATCAACAAAAACTAACGTTTTGAACTGAATTTTTAAGGTTTTAAAAGATTGGTTACTCAATTGAAAATTTTAAAAGCTTGAGCACTGAATTAAAAATATCACAAAAGATTGAGTACTTTAGGATTAGATATCCCTAGCAAATGATAAAAAATGCTATTCTCTTTTACTGTCTACTTCATTGCTATTGGCTTGTTTACTTGTATATTCGTTGTTTGCATATTCCTTTAGATAAAAGATCTTAATGAATTAAAATTCAGTGAGAATATGGATGGGGGTATTATGTTGACAATCTGTGCTTTGACTTAATATTCTAGATTATATGTGCATTTAATACAACCAATGGCAAGTAAAACTGTGTAGGTACTGTCATATCTGTGTCTTAGTGCAAGGAGACATGACTGCTGCATTATGGATCAAAATCTACCCAGCTTTCAATATTGTACAGATTGAATATGCATTCACTTGAGATTAGAAAGTAAAATGGTTCTGCAGTTTGGACTTTGGACTTGGACTTTTGAGGATAAATTTCCAATCACATGTGGATAGCTTATTACTGATCGAATATCTGTTCTTCTTTCAGTCATTGAAGAACTTAAAGCTGCAGGAAAATTTGAGATGATGGATTTACGTGTTGATGAGGCTGAGCATAGTATGGAAATGCACTTGCCATATCTTGCTAAAGTTTTTGAAGGGTAATTTATATTGTGTAATGAAAATGGATTCTTTGTTTGTCACTTACTCTTATTGATACTGGCACAGGCATCCAATCAAAGTGGTGCCCATTTTGGTTGGTGCTGTTAGTGCAGAAAATGAAGTCTTGTATGGACGATTGTTGGCAAAATATGTAGATGATCCAAGCAATTTCTTTTCTGTGTCCTCCGATTTTTGCCATTGGGGTTCACGGTAAGTTCTATTTTGTCATCTGTTTTTTTTCCTTCTAGAATCAAAGTTGCAAAACTAACAACTTCTCTTCAAACTGCTATAAAGAAGTGCATCTCATTCTTTTCATCATGACCTTTCCCACTCCTAGTGATGGTTGTTAGGGTTGCTTAAGCAACTTGATGCTAAAGTCCAGACCCTTCTATGTATAACTGGAGTTTCTGTTTTTGGATGCATGTGGTTAATGCATGAACTACATGTAGTTGATCCCAGTTCATGTGCGTGCTTTCAATCATTAATTTTGGAAAGTCAGTCGCATGTTATTTAGATGCAGTATTGTGTTTGAACCAGAATGCTTTTTGATGTTGATTTTTATTCGGTCCAAGTAATATGACACATCTTTTGAATAAAGCTTCCAGACCTGAACCCCATTATATTTGTTATTTTAAGTGTTTCTGATCTCACTAGATATCGTTTCATAAGTCCTGACATGCACTGATTGTGTTAGGTTCAATTACATGCACTATGACAAGAAATATGGGGCCATACACAAATCTATTGAGGCATTGGACAAGATGGGCATGGATATAATAGAAACAGGAGATCCAGATGCATTCAAACAATATCTATCGGATTATGAAAATACCATCTGTGGACGCCATCCAATTAGTGTTTTCCTGCATGTGAGTGTCTCAACATTTTCTGAATCACCGAATTTAACCTTAGACTATAAAAGAATATCATACATCTCCTTTTAAAAAGCATTTTGTTGAATTTTTTTGTATAGTTTGTGCTCTCTTTCTTTTCATTTTATTGATTTCAATTAGACGGTAATATTGACCTGGAGAACGGCTGTTAAGACTTGTTCACCCTATGCAAGTACTGCGGCTTCTACCCCCAAGGTCATTAGACTTTTGGGAAGGGTTGTTTTAGTTCAGCTATTGACCTCAGAACTTGAGGGCACTGGATTAGTATCACCAGTGGCGGGAATAATTGTTCTTTAGTTCTTCTATTTATTGTATTTCATTTTCTAATTTTAACTACTATTATATTAACTTCTATTACTATTAAGATACTGCAATGTTGAAGTAACAGGTTGCCATAGGAAATTATGACAAGAGAAATGATAAAAGTGTCCTTTGAAAAATGTTAAAGAGGACTTAAGTTAGCTGAATATGTGGAGGAGTAAAAGCTTAGTTATTCCTTTTCATGGTTTCCTGTATTAGTCTCTACCAAATTAGAGGGGAAGGCAGTTTCAATCACATAAAGAACAACTCTCTTCCAAGTCAGACACCTAAAAGTTCTTCATCAGTTCATCTATTAGTGTAATAAACTTTGGTGCGTTGAACCTAGTTGATGCTGGGAAATGTTGGCCATTTTTATTTTTTGTGGATTTGGCATTAGATGCCGTCCCAAGGATCCTTTGGGACATATGCTAAAGGCCGAAACTGCCATGCTCATATGAGATCCTGCAATTTCTTGCTCGTTCATGTTTTGATAATGGCTGACACATTCAAGTAATACTCGTGAACAGTGATGTTTGCAAAAGATTGACAATTTTGTCTTTGAGTTACCTTATAAGAGAGTAACTAGTTTTACTTATATTAGCAAATGTGTTGAACTTTTGATCCTAGGTTTTCGTATGGGAGCATCTGTTTGTTCATATCGACGGGTCCTTTACATTTGTTTGTTGACTTAATTATATGCGTTTTATTTTCAGATGTTGAAGAATTGCTCCACAAAAATAAAAATCAAATTCCTCCGTTATGAGCAGTCAAGCCAATGCAAAACTATGAGAGATAGCAGTGTAAGTTACGCATCTGCAGCAGCAAAGGCGGATGTGTAAGTTCTGTTTCTGCAAAAGCTTGGAATCGGGTGCTTGAAGCTTTTGCTTTAGTTGTGAAATGTTTAAACATTGAGTATCTTTTCTTTCCATTTAAACCTACCAACTCACCTCTATTGTAGGTGACTATCGGCTGCTAATAACACTAATAATGCACACTTTATCTACGCCCAAACCTATGATAAAACCAAAATGCACGGCTAATGATATGTACCCCAGATAACAAACCTATGATGATTAATCTCAAAAAGTTCCTTGCGATTTGTGGTATGCTGATGCCGGCTGCTGGGAATCCACACTTGTGGACCTTGCTATGGCATGTGACCAAATTTTAGGTAGAGAATGGAATGTCGTTACAGCCAACGATTAACGAAGTGCCACGGCTGACGCTTCAACAAAACAATAAAATTGAATGTGACAAAGATCATAGCGAAGGAACAAAGAGTACAATACTATCCGTCATGATGAATTTCCCTGTCAACTTAAATTCTTGTGTTGTTATACCAACTTCTTGATTTCAACAAGCTAGTTACATTCTCACTAGGGTAAATTTATTGCACTTAAATCTCGTCATTCTTCTGAAGTTCATGGGTGTAAAACTTTAGCAATATATGATAGGCTTAGTTCTATCACTGTAGCTAAATCCCCTTTTACTTTAAGCAATGCAAACTTGATATCACTTCGACTGAATCTTTAATTTAGAGTAACTAAATCTTTTTTGTAGCAAGAACACTTTGACCTTTTCACGATAGTTTGACTGATGGACCAAAATTCCTATTTAAACATGTATCTGAAAACTAAGAGAGAAAATTTTCCTGTGTAAATCTTTCATTTCGAAATTTTCCTTTAAATATATATGGCATCCTCACGAACCTCTTAAGGGTTCCAATATGATTCATATCGTCTATATATACAACAATAATGACAAATCTGTCATTGAAATTCTCATGAAAATGTATGGACATATGAAATCATCAGTATATCCTTTTGTCAGTAAATATTTACAAAGTCGATTATACCTCATTCGCACAGATTGCTTCAATCCCTTTGTAAACAGATTGCTTTAATCCCTTTGTAACTTATAAAGTATAGGTGATGGGAGTTGGATTGATTTATTTCAAGTAGTTTAAATCCTTCAACGATTTCCATATAAATGTCGCAATTTAATGATCCGTATAGATAACCAAATCCATTAGTTGCATATCAAGACTTTGTTAAGCTGTCAACTCATTTAAACACTACAAGAAAATTACAAATTAGAGATGAAAAATTACCGACGGAAAAAATACTATAGTAAATTACCAACAGAAAATAAATTTCCGTCAGTAATATTGTCGGGAAAATTGCATTTTGCGATGAACAAAATATCCGTCGGTAAAAATAGAGGGAAATTATACTGGCAATTTTTCTGACAGAATATAGCAACTAAAGGGTGATGTCCATCGGTAAAATAGATGGGAATGCTTAGCGGCATAAATAAGTGTTGGGGTGTATCGACGGAATGGTTAATCCATTGGTAAAATTGAAAGTTAAATGTTGTCGTTTGCTTCAACTTCAACGTTTTTAATAAAACGAAAATGACGCATTTGGTTTAACACCAAACGACGTCATTTTCGTTTAACCTAAAAGCTACTGAAGTCCAACCCCCTCCTCCATCATCATTTGCTTTTTTTCATTTTCTCCTCCCTGTCGCCGTCCTTGTCTCTGTTTAAGGTGAGTTTTGTCGTCCCTTATGTTTTTTGCTTCTTATATATGTGTGGACGAGTTTTATACCTATTTTGTGAAATGTTGTTCATGCCTTTTTTATGTTATGCAAGTAAATTATACTTGTCTGCATTTTACCATTATTGTGTGATCAATGACAATATATGATGTGATGAATGATAGTATAAGAAGAATATACGGTGTTTTAATTGTTAAATTTAAGTGGTATGAGTAACATTCCATTTAGCCATTTTATTTTAGATATTCTAACTACTAAATCGTTCAAACTTTTGAGATTTTTCTATGACTAATGTGTACCTTCTAATTAGGGAAACAGGAGTTCATTCTTTATTATGAATTGAAGCATTTATGAAGGATCTATCATATTGCTTATGCTTTGTTATTTGTTATATGTTGTCTCCAAAATCTATTTCGTTTGAGTTTTGGTCACTCTACTTGTTATTTAGATTGTATTGGTCAAATCTTTCAACTATTAGTATTGCTTCATATTTCTTGTTTAGGCATGCTTTCGAATCTAAATTTTCCTTTAGTATTTAGTCATGTGTTTAAGCTAGCTTAGAGATGTGATATAAAGATGGCTAGTTCATTGTTCATCATTTTCACTTGCATCGAAGGTGTTAGGAATTTATTTTGCACCATATGAAAATGGCTTGATAATAATGGGATTTCATAAAGGCCAAAGTGTTTTCACATATATTTTATTTGCATAATTGGATTTTAAAGATTGAACAAATTTTAGATTTCGATTTTAAAATGGGGAATTCTTAAGGTTTAGCGATTTGGTACCTAGGGGTTTTAATGATTTTGTATTTTGAATTTGGTTGAATATTTAACTTGGATAATTTGAAATTAAATCTAGGCTTGAGATTGAATTTCACCTAGATGAATTGGGCTTTTATTTTATTCATTTACTATTATTTATTAAGACTATTTCATTTTTTATAATTATGATCTCTCACTTCTTTTCTTTTCCTTATTTTGATGATGCATGAAAATTTCACATATTAAGCATAAAAGAAAGAAAAAATGTATCACATATAAACCTAAAAATACAAAATTTGAATCCATTTGTTTACGGTCAATAGAAATTCATAAGAATCCATCAATACTAGGAAAAATATCTTGTTGACTTCAAGAAAATCCTCATTTAAACCTAAAGACTTACATTTAGTCTCTAACCTAGAAAAGTCAACCTATTTAAGAATGTATCATTTCATTTGTCTAACTAAAAGGTTAGAGTTGCTATTATTCTTCCCTCTAAAAGTTACTTTGTTATTTTAAATTCATGTTCTTGGTTTTTCATAATTGAATATGCTTTTGTAGGAAAATTTTAAGTTGACAAAATAAGCTTCCTAAGATTAAGAACATCAATTTTCTTTGGCAAGTAAAATTGTTAGCTTCTCCTCTTTCTATTAGTGATAATGATTTCCTTTTTATATTATAATGCATATTTAGTTTACTAGTATTTATGTCTTTGTTAATATTTCATAATATTTTTAAATTGTGAATTTTTTTGAATGATTCAAGGTTCAAAATACACTTTATTCCTTTATGTTTCCTCGTATTGATCTTTTAAGTTTTATTTTTATTTATTTTTAGTGCATCATGTTATCAAGTATTTAGTTTTTGATATTTGATTTTTATGTGTCATCCACTAGTTCCTTATTTTTGATCTTTCATAATGATAAAAAATGTAAATCTTTAGAGATTAATATTGTAGGTTTTTCATATTATTTATGTTCACGTTTTTATTCACTGTTCTTTAGGTAATTTTTATATTGTTATTATATTTTATATTAGGTCTTACTCATATGCATATTTTCATTATGATATTTACGTTAAATTTGATCATATTTGGTTTGTGTATGGCATATTACAAATTTTTATAGGTTTGGTATTAGGAATTATGATAAGATTTGGAAAGCTAGACCAATTGCCTTTTAATTTATTTTATTATTTTAGTTTGGTTCTTAGATCTTTAGAATTTTAATAAAGCCTAATAAAATATTTTTCTTTAATTAGGTTTCTAAGATAAGGGTGGGTCAGGCCTAATATTATTCTTTTATTGTCTTTAAAACTTAACACAAGTTAAATCAAGTTCAGATTCACAAGGAGGTTTAAATGAACTTTAAGACTTTTTTATATTTTTAGGATCTATAACTATTAGCTTTGATTTATGTTTTTTTTCATTTTGGATTAAAATTTTAGGATCAATGCTTTTCAAATCAAAAACTCATATGTGGGTCTTGGTTTAGCTAAACCTGGTCCAATTGTGATTAGTTCAAGTCTTCATTTAAATGCTTATATATGAACATCACTTTGAGTATTGTGTGTTTGAGTTTGTGCGTTATTTGAGTTTGTGGGTTATAAATGACACATACGTTCATCAAAATCCCTACTGTACACCAAAATGTCATCAAAATATAAAACAACAAACTTCTAGTGAATGCAAGTGGTATTATTTGTAAAGAGTGATGATATTTATTGTATAAAATCATAGTATTTTTTGTATGGAATCATAAGAGTTTCAAGTGTTAATGCTTATAGTGAAAATTGGCATTGTATGCAACATATATAAATACAAAACTATTAAACAAGTGTATCATATTAAATACAAAAATATCTTTTTCACAGGCCCTATTTTGTGTTAAAGAGCGTCACTCATCCATCTTCTTTGTAGTTTGTGGTTGTCTGTCCATCCAGGTAAGTCCTCCAACTAATGTCTACCATATATCTTGCTTTAATAGTACAAGTATTTGTGTTTGGGTTTTATGTGAATGCAAAGGAGGTTTTGATTTTGTGTTGTTATTTAGAATATTCTTATAATCATTGATTAGTTTTTATATTCTTTTCTAATAGTCTAAGTATTTATGTTTGGGTTTTGTTTGAATCATTGATAAGTAGATGTATAAATTACATAAGTATTTACTGTATGTGGAATGAATTTGAGATCTTATGGATGATCCAATGCATAATAAACCCCTA
>JAOQML010000008.1:17320361-17339219 GCA_027568935.1 Erythroxylum urbanii
TCTACATTATGATTTTGAGTTTGGTGTTAAGATATGTTGTTCTCCATGCTTGAATATACATGAAACATGGTTTAGATTAATGAAATGAGTCATGGAGAAGTTTCTTTAACATAAAACCGAAATGGTCTCTCTTTACTGAAAGTTGGTGAAATTGTGAATATCTTTTGAAATTGATGGTTTAAATGAACTCTATGATGTTAATTGTGTGTATATAATATAAATTGATGATGAAAAATTAGGGAGATGTTCATTGGAAGAAGTATTTCAAGTTAATGCCTTTAGATGTTCGATAAAATGCCTAAGTGAACTTAGCTTAGGATTTAAGGATTTTGAAGGTGTGCATTGGAAATAGGCTTTTATGTTTACTTAAAGTAAACTTGAATTGTTGTTTAGATTGATGAGTATTGGCCTAATGTACTTGGATAAAAATGTACTCAATTATGCTTTGAAATGTGTAAGCATTGGATCAAAGCATTAAATGCCTTGAAAAATGAAAAAGAAAGCTTATGTGAATAATAAAGGTTGAGTTTTATACACTTATGTGATGTTGTATAAATATGAGTTATATGTTTGAGTAGTAAGTATATTACATTTGTATGTATAAAGGCTCAAATGCTGTGGATCAAGGAGCTCGTACAGAGTATTGTTGAAGTTAAAGGAGTGTACACCTTCTTTTGAGGTGAGTTAGGGAAAACATATCTCTCAAATAAGACTAGGACAACCCAAGACATGCATAATGACTTGTATGTGAATTTTAAACCTAGGTAATGCATAGTAGAATAGAATCTCAAATAGATGCTATTATACTTATTTTTTAATAAATGACACTATTTTAAATAACTTTGCATTTAGAGTGAAATTAATGTTTTTATTTCGTATTTTGAGGAATGATATTGTTTTCAAGAAACATACAATTAAAGTGCAAAAGATGATGTTTTATTTTTTGAATCTACATTTTTTAATAAATTTGCACTTAGAGTGCAAAAGATGACTTTCATTACATGAAATAATGTTTTGGAACTTACATATGCATAACCGAGTCATGTATGTTGCATGTATGTATTCTCTTTTGGCTTAGAACTATGGCAAGCTTCCATTTTATCGATTAAACTGATAAAGAAAGGCGTGGTACCTTATTTGATTTTTATATTTAATATTTGTATATGATTTTTGATGATTAGTGAGGAAATGATTGGCCAATCATGTAATAGGCATAATAGATTAAGCGATCCCCATACCCTTGATGATGGTACATAAAAGTCGAGTCCTTATAACGACACCATTCTATAGGCCTTGCAAGTGATTGTACACCTAAAGGTTTGGTCACTGACGAGGTCATCACCTAGGGTCATGACGCTATTGTCGACCGTAGTTTGGACTCACCACAAATGAAAGTCGAGTCAACAACGAGATTCGGTGGGTGTGCACACTAGTTTGGCCAACTAGTAGTGACACACATAATTGTTTTGGCTTATTATGATATTTGGCTTCTTGAAGAGATTTGATTTTTACATGTGATGCTTTTCTGCTCATGTGTAGTAGAACTGGAACCTATGTTCACTGAATGAGTGATTAATAGGCTAGGCCTATGTGGTTCCTAACCAGTATGGCATGAGCCATAGAATAGATCTATGTGTTTTTATGTCATGCATATTCACTTCATAGGTGGTTATGTACATGTTAGATGTATAAAATTGTCCTTAGGTTATTTAAACCATTTTGGTGGGTACTAGGTTCTATTTATGATATATGTTTCTTCTGCTCACTGAGTACATAATATATTCACCCCTTCTGCTTCCTAACCATGCAGGTTAATTTGGTGAGGTTAAGGCTCTGAGTAGATCGTGTGGTCTTTTGACATTTTTGGGGCATTACCGCACATGGTTAGTCTTTGTTTTATACTTTTGTTATATAGTGGCTCATGATTATGTTGATATGCTTAATAATTTTGTAAATTAACTCTTGTTTTTCTTGTGGTTTGTAAATGACTTTATGTATTAACATTTTGTATTATTATTGAGATTGCTCTTGAGTGGACTTCAAAGTCCTAAAGTTGCGGTAAAGTTTTAAATGTGAATATAAAAGTGCGTTTAAAATTGATTTATAGGTGTTTTTCATTTTGGGATTTTCAAATTACAATCGTTGTGCTGCCAAAATGTTTTTAAAGATGTCCAGTTAGCCTTGCATAGTCGGATTAAGTGGTACGCTGAGTATTCTTAGCTCGGGTATGCGACAGTTGTCATGTACCAGATGTGGTTCCGGGTCGTGACAGAATGCCTTAAAAAATGATACTTGAAAAATAGTTGATCTTCCATAAAGAAAGAAGGTAGTGGAGTGTAGATGGATATTTAATGTGATAAAATAAAATGAACACAAAAAGAAAAATAATAAAGAAATCAATCGGGCAAGTGTGTCTATCATTTTTTATAGTATGGCTTAGTGAGTCAAGTATCAATCCTATGAGGATTGTAACTACTAGTGATAACTATCTTTCTATTATCTAATCTAAATTGTGGAAGTAAAAAGGAAAACAAAAAGACTAGAATAATAAATAAGAATTAATTAGTCAATGTAGCATATAATAATAAACAATTAGTAAATATAATAGATATAGATGAAGAATCCAACCGAAACTTCACAATTCTTAAATTCATTTTGATTCAATGATTAACTTTAATTACTTATATAGATAGAAATTCCTAAACTATAACTATATTCTCTGTGAAGCAATATAATCCCTATCATTTAATTGATTAACCAAAATGTTTTTCTAATCAAAGCAACCTAAAAATGCATTAACTTGCTTTATGAATTCCTATGATAGGTCTCACCCTAACTCTGAAAAACATGTATTTCTATCTCTAGCATACCATATAACCTTGTTATCTATATTGTGATCCATTCATATATATCATCTCTCAATCTTAACATACAAAATCTGACATTGGATTAAAACATTGCCATATTTCAATTCAACCTAATATAAACACGAATAGATTTTAAGAAACTAGAATCTTTCATTAAAATCGAAATAATCAATTCAAAAGATAATTCTAGGGTTCATCTCATTTAAATTTTTATCCTAATTTTGCTCATACCCAAATAAATTAAACTAAAAAATAGCAATAAAGAAAACAAGATAAAGGGTTTTCATGTTAACCATATTGCTTAAGCATCGCCAAAAGCCCTAATTTACATAAACTTTAATGCTAACATAGGTTAACACTACAGTATAAGATTGACCTCATGTTAGGTTTCCTTCTTTTTTCCCACATTCAAGACTTTTCATTTAGAATATGGGACTAGATATGGTACCATATGTATGTTGCATTAGGTAACACTTGACCATGCCTAGACTGTGTTCTTCATATATCTAAGTAGTCAAAGAAGCATAATACACCCTTTTATAACACAAGGCTACACGAGGACATGTTTGCACCATGTGCCAAGTTATGGAAGAAGTATAATATACCATTAAGATATATAAGGGGAATATAATACTGGGTTAAGTATTGTGTTACTGAATATAGGGTCGTGTTTGAATCGTCTTCCTCTAAAATTACTCCAAAATTCTTTAACTCGGCTCTAAATTTCCCATATTCACTCATTCTTCATTAGATAACTAAAATAAGGCTTGTAGATAAAATATAAGCTGAATTAAGTATCAAGTCATAACAAAATCCTCAAACCGCAAGCTTAATGTTCTTAAAATCATATTGAAAGTATAGTATAATTAATCTTCCACACTTAAGCATTTATTTGTCTTTAAGCAAATCAATTTCATTTCTTTTAACTTAAAAAGGAAGTAACTATAAGAAAACACTTAATAAATCAATCACATCGATCAAGACTCTTTATTATTCATCCAGTTGTACACAGAGAATGAACATACATAAGAAAGATGCTTCAACTTTTAAATATTTTCATACCCTTTATTTAGAAAAAAAGGTTAATATTAAAATAATACACATTTATAAGCATATTTGAAAAATCACCTAACCTTTTAAAGTTAGATTAAACACTTTGTCATAAATATTCCTGGTTACTTAATTAGGTCACCATTTCAAATAGTTACTTGCACTACTCTTGAACTTCAATCTTTTTACTTGGTTTGAAGTCAACGTAGTGAATTTATTCCATGGTCACTTATTCACAATTTTTTAAGTGTGATATTAAAACTCAATATATGTACAAATTTTACAAAAATTATCATAGTTCAAATAAAGTATCCATTCTTATAAATTAATAAACCAAATTGAAATTAAATTAATTATTGAAGTTCATAACTATCTTTCTAAATAATTCAAATCATAATAACAACGAAACTTATAATGAATCATCTTAAACAACATTATCTCAAAATTAATAATTTTCCCAAAATTGTTCCTTATTAAGCTAATCATAACAAGGTTGATAGCATAACCATTAAGTTCCTCCCCCTCACGTAAGTTGTCCATTGTCCTTAATGTATAAAAAATACAAGAATAATGGAAAACAATAGAAAGGAGGTGAGGTAACTGGTGCTTTCTTAGAAACAAAAGATCACTAGTCTTATCCAATGACATTCATATGTATCCAATGCTAGTGAAATTTAATCTCTATTTAGTACTTCGGGGTAATGTTTCCTATATAGCTGACAAAACTCCATCAAGTCTTATCTTAAGTTGCAAGATCAACACCATAAGTCTAAGACTACTAAAACAAACCAAACTACTGTTGAAAATTCTATTAACTACTAAATAAAAACAAATATACCTAAAATATTAGGTTACCTCCCAACCAACGGTTCTTTGTGATTCTTTTAGCTAGACTTCTCTATAAGCACTAAACTCTTCTTAAATCTATAATTATTAGCTTACTTCCACTCATCTTTCTAAATAAGCGCTCTTTTGCCTCCAGATATGCCACATATTATAGTATAGTAAAGATATATGGCATCAAATTAATAATGTTAAGTAGATCCAGTAATGTCTTTTTTATTAACAAACTACAAATATAACAAATAATAGTAAAACCTACAGATCTTTGATTTGGTAAGGAGTTTTGTTCTATATAATGAAGGAGTCCTTCTTACTTAAGGTGATTGCGATGATTCCTCGACATCATCCTTCTTTGGCTCCTCCTTTTTCTCTTCACAATCTCCTTCTCTTCTTGAACAGTAGCCTTCTGCTTCTCTTCTTCCTCATTCTCTTCAACCCTTAAGATCTTTACACTCCTCAAAGTTATCGCATCCACTTGCTCCCTTAGGTTTGGTTTGGTATTGTTACGCAAATCACCTTGTTTTTCTTCAAAGACAGGCTTAATGAGCTATCCAATTTGAATCTCTAGGTTGTGAGTGGAGGTTTTAGTCCTTTAGAAATAAACCTTAATTATAGTTATGATTTTCATCATGTTCTCCTAGAGAATTGGCTTTCCTTCTTACTATTGATTTTGTTAAAATTTGGATGGAGATTTATTATTCTATGTAAAATTAGGATAGTCTCTCTACCTTGGATTATATGTATCATTAAAAAGGATGTTATTAGAACAATTCCCATAAAATTTTGGTTGCTCATACAGTTAAAAAATGCATTAACTTGCTTTATGAATTTCTATAACAGGTTTCTCATTGACTTAGAAAGATCATGTAGTTCTATCTTTAGTGACCCATATAACCCCCATTATCTATTCATCTATATCATCTTTCAATCTCAATGTACAAAATATGACATTAAGTTAAAAGTTATCATACTTTAATTTAACATATTGTAAACATGAAAAATTCTTAAGAAACTATAATCTTTAATTAAAATCGAAGTAATCAATTTAAAATATAATTCTAGAGTCCATCCTATCTAAATCTATATCCCAATTTTATTCATAATCAAATAAAATAAACCAAAAAATAAAAATAAGATAAAGGTGTGAACTCTCATGGATCTTAAATGTTGAAGTTCTTGATTGATCGTAATAGAATCTTACTTTTCTTTAAGAATGTTTCGTCCTTAATGTGCTCTTAAATCTCCTCTGCTCCTTTCCTTGTGACTAATTTCTGGTCCTTTCAAATTTCTCTCCTTTTCGCTCTTATACTTTCCTCCTCTTATTTTGTAAAATCCTAGGATTTTGATCAAGTATGGGATAACCATGAGCCTTTGCTGGTCTTGGGTTGCTTTAGTGACACCAAAAACATTAACTTACGTAAATTTTAATGCTAATTTAGATCAACAACATGATACCATGTTGATCCCTTGTTGGATTTTTTATTTCATGTTTGAGACTCATTATTTAGAATATAATTATGGACATGATACCGTGTATATGACATTTTAGGTAACATTTGACCATGTCTAGGCCATGTTCTTTATATGTCCAAATAGTTGAAGAAGCAAAATATACACTTTTGTAATACAAGACTTACACAAGGACATGTTTGCATTGTTTTCCTTTATGTGCCAAGCTATCAAAGAAATATAATGTACTATTAAGTTACATTAGTGACATATGGTACAAGATAGGTGCTGAATTACTGAACATAGGGCCATTTTTAAATTGTATTACACCATAATTAATCTAAAACTTCTCTCACTCTAAATTGTGCAAATTCACTCATTCTTCATTAGAGAACAAAAATAAGGTATATAAAAAATTATACGTTAAATTAAGTACCAAGTCATGTAAAAATCCTAAAAACACAAACTAATTTATCTGAAAATCTTACTAAAAATATAGTGTAATTAGTACATAACAATATTTAATGTAAAATTCAAACCATATGGAGAGGTAGAAAGATACAAGGTGAGATTGGTGGCTCAAAGATACACTCAAACACATGACATTGGTTATAAAGAGACATTTACATCTATAGCAAAAATGAACTTAATCAAAGTTTTATTTTCTCTTGTTACAAATATTGAATGGGAACTCTACCAAATGAACATCAAAATGGTTTCCTAAATGAGAAATTGGAAGATTAAGTATTTATAAGGATGCCTCCAAGATTTAATGGTGGAAATACTTAGGTATGTCAATTTAAAAGTCCCTCTATGGATTAAAATAGTCACTTAGGGCTTGGTTCATTAGATTTAGTTTAGTGATGAAGTCATTTAGGTATACACGAGGACAAGTTGACTGCACCATATTTATAAAGGAAGAAGAAAAAAAGTCCATTCTTATAGTGTATGTAGATGGTAATTACTAGCGCTGATTATAAAGATATTAAAAAATTGAAGACTCATTTAAAGAATGAATTTCAAATTAAATACCTTGAAACTCTGAGGTACTTTTTTGGCATAAAAGTAGCTTAAAATAAATAAGAAATATATGTTACTCAAGGAAAATATATCCTTAACCTAATATGGGAAATTAGGAAATTGAATGCAAACATGCTATCACTCCTCTGGAAAAGAATTGGAAGTAAAAAGTTACTAATGATAACCTTCTAGTAGACTGAGGTCAATACCATAGATTAGTGAGAAAACTAATATAGCTTACACTCCATAGACTTGATATTACCTATAACATAAGTTTAATGGATTAGTTTATGCATTGCCTTATTGAAAGGAATATATAGGTAGCCAAGAGAATACTAAAGCATTTTAAGGGAACTACAGGCATAGGAATTTGTTTAAGAAAGGCAACACAAGAGACATTGAAGGATTTGTAGATGCTAACTAGGATAGTTCAAAAGACAGTAAATCCACAACATGCTATTGCACGATAATGTAGGAAACCTTATATATGGAGAAGCAAAAAATAGTCAGTTGTGGAAGGGAGTCCTAGAGTACCAAGCAATTGAATAAGGAGTGTGTGAACTAATTTGGATTGAGAAACTTTTAATAGACATAAAATTCCTTAAATAAGGTCCTATGAAGTTGTACAGTGACGGTAAATAAGCAACAAGCATAGTTTATGTCCATTCCAACATGGTTCGATGAAACTTGTGAGAATTTATAAGAGCTTTATTAAAGATGAAATGATTTAGGAGCACTACATATCTCATGCTTTCGAATAAAGCATCAAGAAGCAAATATTCTTGCCAAAGCTTTATCTAAACCATTATTTTAATTTTTAATTGGCAAGCTAGAAATGAATGATCTATTCACTAGCTTGAGGGGAGTGTTAGAAAAAAGTCTTGAGTTTTCAATATGATTAGGCATTTAATGCAATTAGCTATAAATGTTATTGAGTAATTGTAGATCCTTGATTTTTAGTTTTTGTAGGTTAGAGTAATTCCTTTAAACATTCCTTTCATACCCCCTAAAATTTGGCTTCTAAAAATTAACAAGGAGAATTCGTTGCTAAAACCTCTTTGTTCAATAATTTACCCTTCTCATAATTAATATAGGTAAATTATATTTTGAATCTCTAATTTTGTCTAATTTTGTAATATCAGTCAGAACTACTAAAAATCAATAAAATGCTCAAACTTTCAATTGTTGCATAAAAAAACCATTGTTAACTCCTCAATAATACTGTCAACGTGGACTACTACTTACATTAGTTATTTTACTCATCAATATACACGTAACATTTAAAATAATTAAAAATTAAAAATATAGAAATTAAGAATGGTAAAGGACTCATTTTGCTTTTTTAGTGAAATAATCCAAATATCATCTTTAAACCCCTTTTGGCACCACAACCACCAAAACTAGGTTTATTGATTCCCATTTCCAACTACTTCAAAAATTAAGAAAACAAAATTACCCCCTTTTTTCATCTCGTCTATCAATACCATCTTATCTCTATTGCAGTAATTTTGTCGACCATCATGACATGACATCAATACTCCTCCTAAACCCTTATTTTAAACCCTATTACTCACCAACCCTTATCTCCATTGTTGCTTATAAAACTCAAAACCCCACTACCACTTTGCTTTCATAACATGAGTAACGTAACCCAACTTCATTATTTCTCAAAAACTCAAGTTAAGCTCATTCTTTGCTTTTTTGCTATAGCAAAGACCAAATCTTTCCCTTGCCATTTCTTCACCTAACAACACTCGAACAAATTTAACCTACTTTACACTATAAAGCTTGTCCTTTGGCCTTCAAACTAGGTATCAAATTGATTTGTGAAAATATTGCCTAAGATGCACAATGTTGTGAATGACAAACATGTTTGATCATATGATAATATATATGTTCCTCCAAAATTAGACAATTTAAGAGAGAAGATAGCAATGGTTCAACTTTGGTTAGTGGCAAACACTTGACTTCAAAAACAAAGTTATTTTCAAGTAAGTAGGCTAAAGAGTGCTTGGAAACAATAATGTTGAAATTCAGTAGTGTTGGTAAGCCATTGTTGATTCTCTTTATTTTTAACTTTTAATTATTTTAAATACTACATGCGTACGGATTTGTAAAGTGATCAACTTACGTGGCAGTCTTCATCATCACTATTAATGAAAGAGTTATTTATGAAATATTTTTGTAACAAATTAGAAATTTAAATATTTAGTTGATGCTTTTTTATAGTTTTGATTAGTATTACAAAATTTAAAAAAATTGAGATTTAAAATATAATTTATCTAATTAAAATTTGATACGATATAAAAATAATAAAGTAGTCTAATAAATTATCTAATTAAGTGAACTAACGTTTAATGAACAAAATGACACTTTATGAATTTGTGAGAGTAATTATTAGATTTATGATATATATAAATAATTGTTAAGTGTCTTACACCTGCATATATTAGTGTCACAAATATTTAATTTTATCTCATCTGTTAAGAAATTTGTACAATAAAAATAACACAGATAGCTCAATTTCAACAACTTTTGTAAATTAAGATGGAAAATTTCAGTAAATTGACAAACTTACTCAAGGTTTTTAAATTTTGTTTAATGTTGATTATCGTAAAATCTCCCGCATCTCATTCTTGACAAGGAACATGTCGAAGGTTGAGTTGATTGACTACTTAAAATTGATTTATGGAAATGAGAAAGCTCCTTAAAAGGACTTGATTTTGCCGTTAAATCAATCAATTGGGTTAGACATAAAGTCCACGATGGGGTAAGTGGTTTGTCGCGAGTCTACACCAACATTACCCTTTTAAATTTGGCCTTACTGTAACAACCCAGTCATGCATGCACTGACAAAGCTCCGCCCTCTTTCTCGCTACGCGTAAGAGACCCTCATGCTCACGCGCTTTACGTACAAATTTGATAAACCAGTCCAATTAATATAAAATCCTCTTTGTATATGATAATATAGGCAAAATGGGAATATATCCTAAATATTTTTATCATATTTTATTAAATTTTATCCACACATTTATATAAAGCCCAAATAAATATATAGACTAAATTAAATAATACAAAATTAAAATATTTTAACGAAAACAGAAAATCTCGTTATACAAAATAAAAGGCGTATCTCTAAAATATGACTTGGATTGTCCTTAAAATGAATGTCTAAGTTCTTCATTAATTGGAACATCTTTACCAGAAAATTTTGAAGTAATTGGTATGGGTATCTCCTATGTTGTCTTCAAATCCTTGCCAAACAAAACTGTGTAATAAATTCATAGATTTGCATGCATTTAAACTTTCTTGAAGTTCTAAAATGCAATATTTGACTGGGAAAGTATTAACCAAGGGACTGAATTAAAAATTGTAATAAAATCCTAATTAAATAGGAGAGCGTGTTGCCACTTGCTTAAATAGAGCGTTAACATAACCCCTCAACTATCACTGTCTACTTTTAACAAAGTGGAAGCACCTTGTCGGCTAAGGTTTCTCCGGTGGACCCCACCCCTGAGCATTTGTAACGCTCATGCAATAGCTTTTGTAAAGCATCGTACTTATCGTGATAAGCCATGAAGCTTATACCTCGAAAGCGTCGCCTCCATTATATAAACTTTACTTCACTTTTGAACCCTCACAACTCTTAGAACTAGAAGAAGCATCTTCTCGGAAAGAGCACTCTTTGATTGAGAGAGAGAGAGAGAGAGAGTGTGGGTGGGTCGAGGTGTAAAGAAGCGAGAGATAGAGAGCGAACAGAGTTCAAAGTGACTGTTACTCTGTTTAACAGGTGAGCTCTGCGTCGTCTTTTTTGGAGTCTGATGTCTACTTTTGAGCATCTTCGATCTTAATTGGGGGGTAAAGTTACTTTACTGTTTCTCAGTAGAGAAACCCTAAATTTTTAAGTTCATTTCCCTGTTCTGGATTAAGGTGTAACGTGATTGTTAATTCCAAGGCTGTTTAAGTCTCTTGACCTCAAATCCGATGTAACTTCTCTAGTTGGAATCGCATTTCCAATTCTGTTTGTTTGTTTTCTTATCTTGATGAAAATCCTGTCTCATTTATTGCCGAGTATTTCAAAGAAAACAGCAGAATTCACTCAGCAACAGAGACACCACTTGGATTGTGAAGTATTTATGTCTCTCTGTTTCTTTCTTTTGTTTGTTTCGGTCTTCTTTTTTTCTCCCCTAGATTCTACGAATACGGAAATTGAATATCTTAAGGGCAGTTGGTGTTCTTTTCATTAATTTTTGAAGCTCGTGCAGAAGGAGGAGTGGCAGCAAAAATGACGTCGTCACTCAGTAGGGATCTTATCTTCCTGATTTTACAATTTCTTGACGAAGAGAAGTTCAGCGAAACTGTTCATAAGTAAATTCTCTATTATCTTCTTTCTTTTTTCGTTTTTACATCGAAAATTAGAAAGCAGCTATACCGGCATTTGACGCACAACCAAGATTCGAACTTGGTATAGGGAATAACTTTTAAACTTCTCTATCTATGAATCACTGTGTAACTGGTTTTATTTTTTTCTCATTTATAAAGGTTATATGCTCTTGGTTTGACACGTTACGGCGTTTGCTTCATTCCTTAATAGGCTAGAGCAAGAGTCAGGATTGTACTTTAACTTGAAGTATTTTGAGGAGCTTGCGATCAGTGGAAACTGGGATGATCTTGAGAAGTATCTCTCTGGGTTTACCAGACTGGATGACAACCGCTATTCCATGAAGATCTTCTTTGAAATCCGCAAGCAAAAATACCTGGAGGCATTAGATAAGTAAGCTTGTGAATTATAAACAGTCGATACCCTTGATGTTCTAGGATCATGTGTTTCCTTTGTTGTTGATCCTTCTGGTGATTACTTTTTCATATTGGGGTCTATTCCGGATCACTTAATGACCAGACTTGACCGTCCCAAGGCCGTTAATATCCTTGTGAATGATCTTAAAGTTTTTGCGTCATTCAATGAAGACTTGTTCAAAGAAATTACGCAACTCCTCACCTTGAACAATTTCAGGTCTGTCAGCTATGGGGTCTTGCATATGATTTGCAAGGTTTCACCTTTGAAGTGGAAATTCTTATGTAGTTGGATCATTCTGCAGGGAAAATGATCAACTCTCAACTTACAGAGATACAAAAACAGCAAGAACAATCATGTTCATCGAACTTAAGAAGCTAATCGAAGCAAATCCCCTTTTTCGTGACAAATTGCAGCTTCCTAACTTAAAAAGTTCAAGGTTAAGAATGCTCATCAATCAGAGGTAAATCGACTTCAAAACCAGAGTTCACAAGTATTACCTTCTGTTACATATAGTTGCTGTGCATTGTGGGTGCTTTTGGAATCTAGACTTGGAACATGTTGCGATCATCTTAAATTCAGTCTAATATTATTGCATTTGTACCTTTAACAACTTTGTTGGTTTAAGCAGAATGACTTTTATCTGTTTTTGTGTTCTCAAAGCTTGAATTGGCAGCATTCTCTTTGTGGGAATCCAAGGCAACATCCGGACATAAGAACTCTCTTTGTGGACCACAACTGTAGAAGTTCTACTGACGCATATGCTCAACTATCTGCAAACAATCAGATCATGGTTACAGCACCAAGATCTGAAGTTTTTCTTCCAATGGTTGCGAATGGGGCAAGTAACTGACTTTAAACATTTTCAATGCCAATCTTCTGTCCTTATATAATGTTTTCCTATGCTACTTGGTCAACTTCTTGTAGCAGCCCTTCCAACAAGCACCAGTGCCAGTTCAAACCCCTTTAACCACTTGGATGTCTCACCACTCAACCATAACTCATCCTGTAGCTTCTGGAGTTGGATTGAATTTTGGCAGCCCAAATCCTGGTACATGAATGTCCATCGTTGACTACTTACAGTATATGCATTTTTGGGGCAATGTCCAGCATTATTATTAACATCACTTGTTTGTCAGTTATAGCTGTAACGCCTAATAATCTAGGAGATTATGATCAGTCAAGACCAAGGATTTCCGGTGTTTCAGACAGGGTAAGTTAGTTTAGTTCTGCAAAGGATCGTATAAGTTGGTTCACCAAAAAAAGGAACTAACATACTCTAGTGGCTTTGGGTATTCTTCCACAGGTAATGCTTCCGGGAAATACTTCTATTCAAAATCATGGCTTGGCACTTAACTTAACTGAGGAACTTCCCAGGACTGTGGCACGAACCCTGATTCAGGGTTCAGTTCCCACTAGCATGGATTTTCATCCAGTTCAACAGACTTTACTTCTGAGTTAGTGACTTACGGGTTTTTGAGCTTTTACTTTAGGCTACTTTGTTGAAGTTGTAAACTAGATTTATTTTTCTGTTGTGGCTTCTCAGTTGGAACTGGTATTGGGGAAATCAGTCTATGGGAAGTTAGTTCTAGGGAGAAATTGGTCTCCAAAAATTTTCAGGTATGGGATATTGCAGCATCTTCAATGATATTAAAGGTAGGGTACTTCTGAACTGGTACTATTTTAAAGTAAAAATAAGCACTACCAGTAGAATAATTTGAGTTCACATTGATTCTATGAAATTCAGGCATCCATAATTAAAGATCCATGTGTCTCAGTTAAACGAGTGTTATGGAGTTCCGATGGTTCTTTATTTGGTAAGGAAGTCAGGGTTGTGCTGTGTTTAATAACTGTACTAAAACAAATTTTAAATGATACTCTCGTTGAACAGGAGTGGCTTACTCTAAACACATGGTGCAGTTGTACACTCATTATGGTGGAAATGACATTCGACAGCATCTGGAGGTCAGCTTTGTTTTATAATCTCAGACTATTTGCAAAAGTTTAGATAAAATGTTTCTGAAGAATTTATCTTTTCTATTTCTAGATTGATGCGCACACTGGAAGCGTGAATGACTTGGCGTTCTGCAATCCCGGCAAAAAACTCTCTGCTATTAGTTGCGGTGACGACAAGTTCATCAAGGTTGGATAATTATTGCAATGCTAATTGTGTTTTGCTTTTTCTTAAGCGGGACTAATTCTTACATCCTTTGTTACGTTTAGGTATGGGATGTAGCTACTGGTGCAAAGCTGTATACATTCGAGAGTCATGATGCTCCAGTATTTTCCGTCTGTCCTCACTCCAGGGAGAATGTTCATGTGAGGACCTCATCAGCAGTCCTTCTTTTGCTCATATATTTGTTTTTTTTTTCCTTTTCTGGCTTTTATAGTTTTATTGCTGCCTTTTTATCCCTTAGTTTCTTTTCTCAACCTCCGTGAATGGAAAGATCAAGGCATGGTTGTACGACACAGCAGGGTCGAGGGTCGATTATGATGCTCCAGGCCACTCATGCACAACTATGGCATACAGTGCAGATGGGAAAAGGTTGGTGAGAGCAGCATTACAATGAAAAATGAAAAAAGAAAACGGGTGCACTTTGAATTACATAATGAAAGTTGACATTTTCAGGCTATTTTCATGCGGGACTAGCCAACAGGGGGAGTCACACATGGTGGAATGGAACGAAAATGAAGGTACTATAAAGAGGAACTACCAAGGATTTAATAAACGTTCTATGGGGGTGGTTCAGTTTGATACCTCCAAGAACAAGCTTTTGGCTGTTGGCGATGACTATTCCATAAAATTCTGGGATATGGATAATCCTAATCCTTTGATGGCCGTTGACGCCGAGGGTGGCTTGCAAGTAAGTTAAGTGGGTATTGGTATTTGGCGTGATACAAAGATTTCTCTGTCGTCTATATGTTTTGTTTGAAATTTACGGCTTTGCTTGATATGAAAAACAGGAAAGTCCGAGGATCAGATTCAACAAGGAGGGGACATTACTGGCTGTTTCTGCTACTGAAAACAGAATTAAGATATTGGCAACAGTTGATGGTCTGCGTCTCATGCGCACGTGTGAAAGCCATTCTCTGGTTGTCTCCAGGCTCGGGATTACAACTCCCGAGGCGGCTGCTACCAAGGTCAGCTTTATGAAATCACAAGAAGAATTACTTTATGGTGCTGTCTTCTTAAAAGTGAAATGATAGTAATAAAGGGTCATAACTCCAGAACGCTGACGTTAGGATCCCGGAAGTGGCAAAGCCTATATCGCCGCAGCAACAAGTAAACCCGGTGAAGGTTTGGAAGCTCACTGAAATTAGTGATCCTGCTCAGCTTCGCTCATTGAGGCTACCACTACCATCTCGTGTTAAAACAGACAAGGTATCGTTTTACTTGCTTTTCTGCTCATGACAACCTTGTGTTTCTCTTTGCTTAATTTATCACTTAGAGATGTTGGCTTTTACAAATTAAGCTCAAGTAGTTCTTATATTCATTCTTACTCTACAAAATCCTCTCCAGCTCAAGTTTAATCGTTCTGCCAAAGATTTGATGGTATATGCCAATATGGTTTCATTCAAAAGTCAAATAAAACTTTCCTTTCACTATTCTCCTACCAATATAAATAAATAAATAAATAAATGATCCTTGATATACTATTATGATGACGAAGGAACATTCTCTTTAAATTGCGGAATGCTGCACTGAAGACTTGGGAGACTACTCGGTTAAAGTTTCATAGGGAAGTAATACTAGCTGGTTTTTGCTCTACCAACTGCAGATTGTGAGGTTGATCTACACAAATTCAGGTACCGCCACCTTGGCATTGGCATTAAATGCCATTCATCTACTCTGGAAGTGGCCCCGAAGTGATGTTAGTTTCAATGGCAAGGTACAAGTTTCCCCTCTCTGCTGGATGTCCTCTTAACTATCATTACAATGGTTGACGTGCTCAAGCTTTCTCCTCTCTTAAGAAACTTTGATTTTCATCTGCCATAAATGTGATATTGAGCAGGCTACCACCAAGGTTACCCCTCAATTGTTGCAACCATCATCTGGAACGGCAGCAACTAATGACGAAAGTGATGCTAAATCTGAAGGAGTTGTTCCTTGTTTTGCTCTGTCCAAGAACGATTCCTATATCATGTCGGCATCTGGAGGTAGAGTTTCTTTGTTCAATACAATGACATTTAAGGTAAGCCCGAAACAAAAAACATTTCCCTCTGCTTTTTTTTTTCTTCATGTTGAAAAAAGATAGGATAGATCAATCTTTTTCTTTTCAAATCAACACATTTGGTTTAATAATTGCAGATAATGACGACTTTCATGACTCCACCTCCGGCGGCAACATATCTTGCCTTTCATCCCCAAGATAATAATATTATTGCTGTTGGCATGGATGATTCTTCAATACACATATATTATGTTCGTGTGGATGAGGTACTCTATATAATTTTAATGGTTTGATGTACATCTTCAAGAAAGGAACGAGGGACCTAACTGTTTAGTTTCCCTTTTGTAGGTTAAAATCAAGCTCAAGGGCCACTCTAAACAGATAACTGGCCTTGCATTTTCCACCGTTCTGAATACACTTGTTTCCTCAGGGGCAGATGCTCAAGTTTGTATATCTATCTTTTCTAGCACATGGATTGGAACCTTTAATCGATGAACTGCATTTTACAGTTTTTTGGTATAGATAAGTGGTGCTCTATGCCCCTTTTGCATCTGTTTAATTTGGGGAACTTTCCCATTGGCCATGGAAAAAGCTTCATGCTTTCCCTGCTACAGGCAGCATCATACATAGTGTTGAATAATAACTATGAAAAGGTTGTGAATCTTGAACAAGTGTAGTTGGTTTAAGAATTGAAACAATCATGCCATCTAGAAACATTATATTACTAACCTATGATCCACAAATGCTGAACACGTTCTTTCATCTTGATCTCAGATTATTGCATGGAGCTCTGAAAAGTGGGAGAAGCTGAAGAGTTGTTGCTTGCAGATTCCACTTGAGAGGACATCAGCAAAATTGGACTCTCAAGTTCAATTTCACCAGGATCAAATTCATTTCCTGGTTGTACATGAGACTCAGCTCGCCGTATACGAAACGACAAAACTTGAATGCATAAAGCAGGTAATTTAATCTCAATATTTATCCTATTGTTGGACTTTGGACCGATATGATTTAGCCAAATTCTCCCCGTTATAAGTTAACACTTTATACCTTTATGGGGACGGCTGCATTCTATCCCTCTATGTGGAAGAATCCATATTCCACCACCATGCTGAACCGTTGGATTTACAAAACAAAACTCTCGATTTCCCAAGTGACAGACCTTTTTTTTTTTTTTAATCATCAGATTTCATAATTGACATGTCTGCTCATTGCGATAGTTTACCAGGAGATTCCTTCAATTTTCCTAAATCCACTAGGTTGTACATGTATTTTGGTTATTTGACTTCTATGTTACATACTTCTAGTGGGTTCTTGGAGAATCTTCTGCCCCAATATCCCATGCAACATTCTCTTGTGATAGCCAGTTAATCTATGCCAGCTTCCTGGATGGCACTCTGCGTGTATATGGTGCACTAACTCTTCAGATAAGATGTCAAATTAATCCCAATACTTATCTTCCAGCGGATCTCAGGTACTCCGTGTGTTTCGTTTGCCAAAAATACGTGTAGAAGCATACTGTGACTTGCCTTTAAATAATATATATATATATATATATGCAAATGTTCTATGTCTCACAATAGTACCGTGTGTCCAATTTAACATTTGTCCTCTTATTCACTCTAGCTATGGACTTCATTCTGTCATCAAGAATTCGTTTGATGTAGTCGTTCAGAGCATATGGAACAGTTCCTTTATAACTTGTGCTTTGGATTATGCAGCTCTTCTGCTTATCCCCTTGTGGTTGCGGCACATCCACAAGAAGCCAACCAGTTTGCCGTAGGACTAACAGATGGTGCAGTTTATGTTTTAGAGCCTCTTGAATCGGAGGGGAAATGGGGCGTGCCCCCACCAGCTGAGAATGGGGCGGCAACTTCAGCACCTACAATTGTCGTTTTAGACCAACCCCAGCTGTGAACCTAATCATAACCTAGTCTACATAAAACTATACCGCTTATAGTTGACCACCTTTTCTTTTTCATAAAACGTTTATACTAATATATGCTAAGCTGTAAAAAAATAGATGGAAGTTCTATATAGAGCCTTTTAGTTTTCTCTGCTACTCTGGTTCTTAGAAAGTCTCTACATTCCGAACATTTATTTTAAACGATAACTTTTCTGGTGCACGACTTTAACGGATTAAGATAGTTCCTGATAAATCTTAACCTTAAAAAGAGAAGAACGTCAAGAGACTAAACTTTTATTATAACAACATATTATATATCAATATTTCACATAATCCAGTCTAAAAAAGTCGTACCAAATTCATTAGCGTGGATCAGAGTTTCATAAAACAAGAAGTTGGATAGTATCCTTATTAATATTACTTGCATAATTTATAGCATTAACCACCTTATACTTAAGGAGGTCAATAAATTAATAGTGCAATAAAACCAATCACCACGTTAAGGGGAGCATTAGAAATCTCTGAAAAATTACTCTTCCTTATCTATAAGATCTCTCTTATTAATAAAATCTTATATAACTTGTATTTTTTTTTTCTCTTGTTAACATCTTTCAGAATCTTGAGAATTAATACTTTAGGGTTATGTAAGATATTATTATTAACCTATATTTAAACTCCATTTTTATTTTTAAGATAATGTTCAGGTGTTTATTTTTAACCACATTTGAGAGCTGCTTTTGTTTAGCAGTGCTCCAG
>JAOQML010000008.1:17356082-17382348 GCA_027568935.1 Erythroxylum urbanii
GTAAAGGTTTACTTAAAAAGTTACCTTTGCTAACCTTTTGATGCGAGTGTAACACTTCGTTATAAATACCCTAGGTCACTAATTTAAATGACTACTAAAATCACTCTTAATTTTAACATTTTTACTTAAATTAAAGTTAGTGGAGTGAATTTATTAATACTTACTTTTATTCACATAGTTTTTAATATGATATTAAAATTCTTGATAAGAATCGGTTTTAACTTAATTTATGTCAAAAATTATACAAAATACGTTAAATACATATTTTAAGATCATTTAATCAGATCGAACTAAGTTATTGATGTTCATATCTAATTCCCTGACCTAATTGAATTACTACACAATTTAACTTTTGACGATTTCTTTTAGTTACTCTTTTACTTATCACCTATTAAGCTAATTGCAATTAGATTAATTTATCAAAGTTAGGGCAAAAAGTAATTCAATCCCTTCCCCACACTTGATTTGTACATTGTCCTCCATATACCAAATATAAAAATACAATAATTAATAACAACAAAAGGAAAATGGAAAGGAGAAAAAAAATAAAGTAAAAGAAATTTCTTTAATCCTTTATGTTACTTGTTATCCAAGAAAATCAGATAGACAACTAGAATTCATGTGTACCTTGTACATAAATTAAAATAAAATGCAATCATTATAAAATAAAAATATAAAAATAAAAAGAATATGACTAAATAATCCAAAAGTGTTAACTGAAATAAAATATACAAACTAAAAATAAACAATGTTGTTCCAAATGTTTAAGAAAAGGAAAATTGATAATATCCCAAATATAAAGACCAATAGTAAGAAAATCAACAACTCAAACCACAACATCCTTATCATCATAGTGAAGGAGAAGGAGGTTACTTTGAAGGCCTATTATCGAGAAGATAGGCTAAAATCCTCTCCTTTAATTTATTAAATCACTGCTCTATATGTCAAAGCGTCCTTACAATGTTCTTAATATCTAAATTTGTTTGACTTATTAATTTTTCATTCAGGACATTGTTTCATCAAATTCTACCTTTTGGTTTTGAGTGTTGTTGAGCTTGGAGCTACTCCTCTAGGTATTGGACGAATATTATCCCTAAATTGGTCTATTTTCTTTTTAATTATCATATATGCTTTATCAACCTTCCTAAACATATCTATGGAAATAATCATCTCAAGGTTGATATTGTAATGGAACCTAATGACAAATTTGGGAGCATTTTTTAATCAAAAACCAAACTTGTTTGCCAATTTAATTAAGAAGTACCTACCACATGTAGCTTCCATCTTATATTATGTCTTTTCCTCTAAACATGTAGAAAAGTAGTATCTGAGGTAAATGGGTTTTATTCCACGAAACGCCATAAGTAAAATAGATCCTAAAATGTAAATATCTCATTACTTTTTGTTCTTCCCAAAGTTGAATGAGTAATGAAACATTGAAAATAGTGAATGGTAGGAGATATGATTTCATTATTTTTAGACTTGGTGTGATCATAGTTAAAATCACTCTCGAAATAAACTTATAAAATTTACAGAAGTTTCTTTAGATAAAAAAGTTGGTATATTAGTCCTTAAATGCGATTCTCTTAACTTGATATGAATACCTAAACCCACATTTCACTCCAAAATTGTTAAAAGGTATTATTCTGGTGTTACTTGCAAGAGAACTACTAATACCTCCCTTATCATTTATACTGACATTTTATCTAATATAATAATGGATAATATTTCTAAGGTTATTTTCCTAAAGAATACTTTATGTACTTTAAAGAACTTTGTCTAACCCACATATTGAAGCTATCTTCTAACTTCATACACTAGTTCTATTATTTTTAAAGTTATCCAATCCATAATCCTACTAGATTCAAAGGGTTGGGAACTAAGATTGTTATAACTTAAATTGTTGAGCAGGTTGGTGAACAAAAAGGAAGGATGTGGTTGAATGTCCTTTTATCTACTTGAGCCTTCTCTTAATTTTTTAAGTTCCTTTTCTTTAATTGACATTATCACCTATTTTTCTTATTAATTTATGGATTTCAAAAGGCATGATATGTTAGAAATAGGTTGGTGTTGATTAGAGGAATTTTTTGAGTAGTGGATCTGTAAAAAGTTGAGGGAGAATAGAGAGAATGTGGTTAAAAACTGAAAAGTTAAATAAAAATGGTAGTTATTCACTTTAGTGTCCTTCTAACTTCTATAGGATATGTCCACGACAAGTTTGCAGTACAAGATATTGATCTTTCTAGAAAAAATTTAGTTTGAACATAGTCTGGGATACAGACATGTCCCAAGTCACAAATCTTTCTAGATAAGTTTTTAGTTGAACACAGTGTGAGATATGGATATGTATTAGGTAGTGTTTATCACAAAAATATAATATATACCTATTTTAATGCTTTGTTCCTTTAAATTTTCATCCTAGTTACTCTTCCAATTGTCTCTTAAAAGTGCATTATTTTCCCTTGCTTCTTATCTGCAAACCAAACTAAAAGAATAAGAAACAATCATAATAAAATAAAAACCTATAAAACTTCTAATAAGAATAAACCATTTTGTAAAATAGTGTGTGAGAGTTATAATAGGGAGACTCCTTTCATTTTTTTTTCTTCCTCTAGCCTTTGTTCTTCTTTTCCTTGGCATTTTAACACCATGCATGATGACTTCTTACAAATGATGAACTTAACTCGAGCATCATTAACCATAAACTAGTTATACCATATGAGATTAAGAAGAAAATATCTTAATCTCTCTCCTTAAGTGTCAATTCACCTTTCCTAACATTTATGATTGCACCAAACATTACAATAAAAGGCCTACCTGATATTAGGAAATATTTATTGTCATCTTTGATATCTAAGATATAAAAATTAGTTAGGAATGTAAATCTCTCAGTTTTAATTAATATATTATCTTTAATACCTTTAAGGTGTCCAATCAACTTATCAACAAATTATATTAACAACATGGTAGGTTTTTGTTCTCCTAAGTCCAGATTCTTAAGCAAGATATGAGAATTTAGATACTAGCCCCAATTCTGCTAATGTCTTATTTATGAAGACACCACTAACATTATGAAAATAGTAAATTTCTTAGAATTTTTAGCTTCAATAATAGAATATTTTATAGGATTTTGTTGTTGCCTCTATTTGACTAGTTTGAGTTTTAAGTTTTCATATTGAAGCCTCCTAATTTTTTACTCAAGATGTAGTCACTTGAATAATATCACTCAAAATTTCCTTTAAACTTAGACTTCTTCTTATTCTATCATGGTCATTGAAATATATTTGGAGGTTACTTTTAAGTTTTTTGATTGTTCCATGAAAATCTTTGGTATTCTTCATCCAAGATTATATATCTTGATGTAAAGATTATTTTTTCTCTAAGAAGCTCCTTATATAATCTACTTGTTTTACTTTTTCAGTCTTAGGGTTTTTAGTTTTAAAGTCAATACTTTGATATGCTCTCCATAGATTTTATAGAAACTTAAGTTGTTTATGATGATAAACTCCAGTGGTCAAGTTTTTGTGTTAAGGCCTCCATTTGAGTTATCAATGCACTAATGGAATCCATATTATATATACTTGTTAATTTATTAGACTTAAATCTTCCTAATTTTCATTGATAATTGTTCATACCGTATCGTCTATCAATTTAAGAGTTATTTTTTGACTTTATTGTTAAGATTCCTACTAGTTTCTACATGAATTATATGCTTTGTTTAATTGAGTAGACTATTGTAAAATGTTTAAACTTACATCCATGTAGGTAAGTCATGGTGTGAGTACTTCCTTAATAAATCTTTATATCTTTCTAATATCTGATAAATCGTTTTATTAATTAATTCATGATAGATAGAGATGTCATTTCTCATATTTATTGTCTTTGATAAAGGAAAATATTTGGTTAAAAATTTCTTTGCGAGGCTTTCCTATGTTATGATTAAAGCTATAGGTAATGCCTTTAACAATGTGCTTAGCTTGATCCCTCTATGAAAATGGAAACAACCTTAGCCTTATTATTTCTTCAGTGGTCCCATTAATTTTAAAGGTGTCACAGATCTCTAAAAAGTTTTTGGTATAGGAATTGTGATCTTCATTGGTAATCTATCAAACTGAATATATTATTACAATATTTGTATAAATTTTAACTTAATCATAAATTAGTTTGTGTTAATTTATGATCAAGAAATACTAGATCACATTGTCATAAGAGTATTTCTTATGATACATCATAGTCATATGTTCTTATTCTTTTACACTAGATTGTATATCTTACATGTCTCAAGTTTCTTAGTTTGTTCTTTTCTTATATAGCAAAGTATTCTTTCAAGCTTTGTGTCTTCTTCAACTAAAATGAAGTGTCAACTCTTGTCATATACCAAGATCACAAATGAAATCAAGGTGCTTATAAAAAAATAAAATTAAAGAATATAAGTGAAAATAAAAATAGATTAATAACTATAAAGTCTCTTAAACACCAATTTCTTCCTAGATAACATCTATTTAATATCCAAGAGAATCAAAACAAAGCAATTGATCAAATAGAATGCATAGATAAATACTTTCCCTAGTATCATCCTGAATGTCATGATTCAACGAATTCAGAATTGATTTATCATTTGGACCAACATAACTTTTTAAAATATAAAATTACACTTTCTCGAGCTACAACAACCTATTCTCCAACGGGTTAGCATGTATCTCTACCAAATTAACACCACTTTAAATGCATTAAGTTATGTGAACTTTTATAGAAGATTTCACCTTAATACTAGAGAGAATATATAAGTTTACCACTAGCACCCTTATTTAACTTATAATAAGTAAGTAATGGTCTATTGATAAGATGTTATTTTGATATACTAATTGAAGTTATCTCTTTTATTTTGGATATAATTTGGTGCTTAAATAGGAAAATTAATATTTGTTTTGTTTTAAGAGATGAAAAGTGGAGATTGCGCCAAATTGGAGCATTATTAGTGAAAATCACGAATTTTGCAAATAGTGGATATGTTGCTACATTGGATAAGGCGAGATCATGCCTGATGCCAGATTCATTTAAAGAGTTGGAACTCAATTAGAAAACTTTTTTCCATCCTGATTATGTAGGGATTTGGATTTGTTTTTAGATAGGAGTCTTTCCGAGATAGAAGTAGATTAGGGTTTAAGTAGAAAAATAATAGGAGAGACATCTTTCACCTCTCCAACCTTCTTCTTCTTGCAAAGTTGTGGAATATTATGATTATGAAAGATGTTTGAGTGTAACTATGGATCTATTTTATTTAAACACATTTTATCCAATTCTACCTCCAGATTGCTCAATTTCTAAGGAAGATGAATTTTGATTGATCATGAGTAGAAGCATTGAGTGTTGAATTCTTGCTACGGTTTTTGAAAGTTATTCATCTTTGCTTAAGACTATCTATTCTTAGAAAATATGGAAAATGAGTAAGTGTTTTGGTTTGTGACTTTGATTTTGATGATTTGGCTGAGGACGGTTAAAAGATAAGTATGGGGAAACTTAATATATGCTTAATTGTTGATAAATTTAATCCATTACACTTGGTGATTAATGCTTTCAAATGCTTAAGACATTAACTTTAGTTCATATTTGGTTTTAGGTACAATTTGGAAGCATAATGACTAAATTGAGTTAAAAGCACACTTTTGGAGCCATATTCTTGTGATTCCCACTCACTTTGTGGAACAAGAAGGAGAAGGATTGGAGTAAGAGAAGACAAGGAAATTCCAAGTAATATAAGAGTATATGATGAAAACATCAAGATGAAGAATGCAGAAAAGTTGCTCACAGCTATGCATAAATTGTCATGGCTATAAGACATCTCTCACGGTCATAAAAATTATGTCATAGGGATAAGACTCATCTCACACCCATGACACAACTTCCAAGGCTTACGGCCAGGCCATTCACGGTCGTGAGACACTCCATGCACGTTTACGAGTTTTGTGCCACATATCCTGAAAACCTACTTTTCACTATAAATAAAATATGTTGTGATGGAAGAGAAAATTCTTTGATTATTCTTCATCAATTTTAGGTTTTAGGAGAAAGAAAGGGGCAACAAAAGCTCATCTCTTGGAGACCAATGGAGAAGATGGAAGGCTAACTTCTCGACACAGGTTCGGAGGTGAAGTCGACACTGAGGAGCGCATTTAGGCATATCATCTTTGTGGATCATATTCTTTCCCTCTTTTTCAATTGCTTACATTATCTTATGTTTATTGATTGGGGATTTGTTAATGATGATCTTGATGCTCTATTAGATTGTTTTTCATGAAAACCCATTCTTAGAACTTAAATACGGTACATAATCGTTATGTTTGAAGTCGTATGTGGCAACTAATGGTATTAAATCATTAGGGATAATGTAAAATAGGTTGAATAATATGAGATTTTGTGGTTATTTCTTAAATTGATCCATTTTTCTCATTCATAACACGACTGTCTGATTAAACTTAGAGAGCTTGTTCTAGGTCATTTGATGGTTAGGGTTAATTAAAGAGCATGTTTTAATTAACTATGACCTAAGGAAAAATCGTGATTAATAGAGCTTGTTGTTAATTCGTGATCAATAGTTCAAAGAGAGGTGTTAAGACGACAATGCAATGATGTATGTTAACATGTGCATAGGCTAAGATTAAAACAAAGAACCGGGTTTTACACACACTCATCACTCTTATCATTTTTAACTATTTTCAATGAATTTCTTGCGTTAGTTTAATTTTATTTTGTTTTCTCGATCACATCAACCCAAAACCTCTCGTTTTATTTCTTTTACATCAATTATTTTCATTTTGAAAATTAACCGAACATTCCTTGTGCATACGATCTCAACTCATCACAACTACAAATTTTTAGTGTGCAAAGTTAGAAAAATTTTGTAGTGCACTCGACACACACTGTAAGTGGATAAGGCAAGATCACGCCTAACTCCAAATTCATTAGAACTCTATTAGGAAACTATTCGTAAGGTTATACGTGCTAAGTTTTACTATTTATAACCTCGGTAAATTCTGTAAGCGCACGGGTCGTTCGCGTAGTACCTAAAGTGTCGATCCCATAAGGAAGGGAACTAGTCTTAAAATCTAACAGTAACTAAATTCGTAATACCTAATTAAACAACTACTGCAGAAATTAAAATTAATCAAGAATCAAATATGAAAAATTAAAGCACCAATAGAATGAACAAAAGCTAACTCACACAAATAATCTGAATTTCAACCTAGAAGTGACCAATTGAAAGAAAGGGAGAATTTATTCAAAATTAAAGAAAATCTACCCAATTATGAAATTTCTTATTTAAAGGGCCTAGGTGGTCCTAGGGTAAATTACTCTCTCTCGAGTTATAATTCTTAAACCTAATTAATAATCCCTAATTCTCTCGATTCGCAATTGGTCCAAAACCTAAATTAGTTTTAACGTTGTCTATTAACCTACTGAGAATCTATGCTCAATCTCTCGTTACAAGACTATCGGTTTGATTCAATTCTCTACCTATCGATTTACCTAACTCTCGTTAACCTAAATCGATGATTTTCACCGACTTACCCTCTGTTTATTACCAAGTAATGAAGAATCAAATTGAATCACAATTAAATCGAATAAAACACAGTCGAATCAATTTTGTTAATCTCAAGAATAAAAACCCAAAGGTGAGTTTAGACAAACAAATCAACACTCAACAACAATATTTCTAATCAATCTCCAAATTTCATACATCAATGAAATTGATACAAAAACTAGAAAATATTTACAGAATGGATCTCAGAGGTTGCGACTGTGAGAAACCATCTGCTCCGGGAAGTACGTCGCGCCAAATGAGTCTCCGTGCCTCTCTTCCTTCGTCTCCTACCTTAATCACTTGATTTTTATCTAGGTCTCTCTCAGATTTTCGATATAATCTCTCTTTTACGCAACTCTCTCAACTCTCTCATCTTCCCTTTGGTGGCTGCTAGGTATTGTTTTATTTATTTTGTAGCAACGCTAGGTCAAACTCGGGGTCGAAACGGTACAAAAAATCACCTAAAAATCGAGTTTTATGTCAGCACGATGCAAGGCACAATCGTGGCCCTGCCTACCACGATCGTAGCTAACACTTTTTCCTTTTGGTCACGATCGTGGCCTGAAGTGCAATATCGTAGCCTAACTTAACGCTCTCTGTCACGATTGTGGCTACTGGTGCACGATCGTGGCCTGATTGTCTTTAACTCTTCCTCTTCTATCGCAATCGTGGCCACTGTGCACGATCGTGGCCTGTGTCTTTTAGCCTGAAACTCTTCATATCTTCGCCGTTCTTCCCTATTTATCCTGCAACACTAGCACACACATCAAAGTACCTCAAAAATGTACAATTTAAGCTTAAAGAATCAAACTAACCTATAAAAACAAATAAACTCAAAAACTAATCTAATTAAACCCTAAATGTATACGCAACACTCAATTTAAAACAAAATGCATAACAAATTAAACCCTAAAATACCATACAAAACATTACTATCAACATCCCCACATTTCAACAACACCTAATAAAACAAATGCACCATGCAATAATGTGATAATGGCTCTGATCTTCATGAACTAAATTTAATCTTGGACACACTCATTTGAATTACGTCAAATCATTAGCATGAAAAATATGTGTCTAGGGGAGCTAAATATGCAACTGACTTAAGACTAAGTGTTTACCCTTTTCAATTATGCACACACATTAATAATTTTTCGGTCCCTCAGACTTGGTGACTGTTCCTTGGTATAATTCCATGAAACTTCAAGCCTATTACAAGTTTGTTAGGTTTTTATTTAAACACACAATTTTTATTTTTTCTTTATTTATTTTTTACCCTGGACTTAGCCTTTTACTTGGAGGAAAACATTTGTGATGAATGTCCATCCGATTACTTGACTAAGTAGTTTATTAACAGCTTGGTTGAAACGTCATTATAGTCCTTTTATGCGAAGGCACACATTTGTGATTCGTGTCGATCCGGTTACTCAGCTACATCATGTTTTCAACTAGCTATTAGCTCTATTCATAACCCAAAGGTCAGTGGAATAGTGATTATTGAAATAAACTTTTTTTTGCCTACCTTGTTGCTTTTAACTATTTGTTTACATGAAAAATATTAGTTGAGCTACTTAACCTAAAAGGCCTCAAATTATGAATGAATGTGACAATATATAAGGTGCTAAATTTACACTAAGTCCTAGTTAGGCTATATATTTATCCAAAGGCCCCCTAATTCAATAATTTTGTAGGCTAATGATTGTTCACAATCTAATAGACCATGTTTAAAATTAAAAAAAACACTTAATTTAAGCCATTGATGCATTTACACACTTTACAGCATGCAACCTAATACTATCATACAGTATGCAAAATCACATTCAAAAGAAAAATACATAATCCCTCCCCACACTTGAACAACACATTATCCTCAATATGAGAAGGAAACACACACGATACAAACATAAGCAAAATGTGAAAACAAAAATTAAAATAACAAAGAACAGATAAATTTAATGACAAAAATAAAAATAAAAATAAAAAGAATCAAAAAATAAACAACACAAAACAAAATAGAAATGGAGAAAAAATTATGGGTTAGATTTGAATCCTAAGGAGATGGAGGTGGTGATGGTGTAGAAGGTGGTAATTGAATACCATGAGCTTTGAAATACCGACAATATATTGAAATTGAATTAAAAAAACTACTATCAGTAACATTTTCAAACAAAATCTAACTACTTGCTGGTTTATCATCTTTAGCTTGACCTTTAATTCAGTAGGCATTTTCAAGTGGTCGACGACAAGGAAATCACTTCCTTATCTGTAGGAAGTGCTCCTCCAAAATATAACTTGCACCGGTGCCTATTGACTTTAAAAATATCTTTATTAGCATTTTCCAATTTGAGCTCCATGATCGAAAACCTGAATGACCGTGAATGGTACACTCCCTAGAAATAACCTTAACCGGGAATTATATAGTAGAACAGTGTCCCTTACTTTGAAATCCTTTTGCTTGAGACGAGCGTCATGCCATTTCTTAACCTTTTCTTTGTAGAGTTTGGCATTCTCATAGGCATTAAAACAAAACTTTTCAAGCTCGTCCAGTTATGAGAGTCTCTTCTCGCCGGCTTACTTCCAATCAAAGTTTAATACTTTGATTGCCCAGTACGCTCGATGCTCTAGTTCGACCGGTAGATGACATGCTTTCCCATACATGAGTCTGTATAGAGTTGTTCTAATGGGTGTCTTAAAAGCTATCCTATAGGCCCATAAAGCATCATCCAACTTTACTGTCCAATCCTTTATGGAATTATTCATTGTCTTTTCCAAAATTCATTTTAGCTCTCAGTTGACAACTTTTACTTGGCCACTAGTTTGTAAATGGTAAAGTGTAGCCACTGAATGGCGTACTCCGTATCGTTTTAGGAGGGCATCAAAGGATCTGTTCCAAAAATGTTCGCTTCCATCACTTATTACTGTACGTGGCACTCTAAACCGATTAAATAACCATTTAATGAACTTTTGTACCACCTTCCCATCATTGGTCGAAGATGTTATCACTTCCGCCCATCGCAAGACATAATCGACTCCCACCAGAATGTACATGTTCCCCATCAAAGATGGAAATAGACCCATAAAGTCCATGCCCCAAACATCAAAGACCTCTACCTTTTCAAGATTTGATAACGACATCTCATCCCTCTTAGATATGTTACCTATCCTCTGGCATCGATCACGTTATGTTACATAGGTTTGTGCATCCTTAAACAGCTATGGCTAGTAAAATCCACTTTCAAGTATCTAAGTCGTTGTTTCGTTGGCTCCTTAATGTCCTACATATTAACCCTCATGACATTGCTTAAGGATGTCCAACATTTCCTCATCCGGAACACAACGTCGCATTAACCCATCTGTATAAGCTCTATATGGGGTTGGTTCATCCCATATATAGTGGTTACAATCATGCAAGAACTTCTTCTGTTATTGGTAAGAGAGATCAGAAGGAAGTTTACCACTGGCCATATAATTGGCGATATCTGCAAACCACGGTGTAGTTAAACTCTCGAGTAACATTAGAGTTTCATCGGGGAAATTCTCGTTAATATCATTACTAGGCTTGCATTCCCCTCCCTCAAGTCTGGATATGTGGTCAGCTACCACATTTTCAGTTCCCTTTTTATCTCTCACTTCTAAGTCGAATTCTTGCAAAAGTAACACCTATTGAATTAACCTAGGTTTTGCATCTTTCTTGTTGAAAAGGTATTTTAGTGCTGCGTGGTCGGTGAATACAATCACCATTGATCCCAAAAGGTATTATCGAAACTTATCACATGCATACACTATTACGAGTAGTTCCTTTTCTGTAGTGGTGTAATTTAGTTGGGCCCTGCAAGAGTCTTACTAACATAGTAGATTGCATACAACTTCTTGTCTTTTCATTGACCCAATATACAACCTATAACCTGATCACTTGCATCACACATTACTTCAAACGGCAAAGTCCAGTTAGGTGGTGATAAAATTGGTGCTAAAGTTAATGCCTCCTTTAGAGTATTGAATGCAGAGATACATTTATCATCAAACACGAAGGTTACATCCTTGACTAAGAGGTTTGTTAAAGTCTTGCAATTTTTGAAAAATCTTAGATGAAGCATCAGTAAAACCCAGCATGACCTAAGAATCCTCACATACCTTTTACGTTACTTGGTGATGGAAGCTTTTCTATCACCTCTGTCTTTGCTCTGTCAACTTCAAACCCTTGATGTGAGATTTTATGACCTAGCACTATCCCTTCTTGTACCATGAAATCGCATTTCTCCCAATTCAACACCAGATGTGATTCTTCACACCTTTGAAGAACTCTATCCAAATTAGTTAAACATTTTTAAAAAGAATCTCCAAATACTAAAAAGTCATCCATGAATACCTCCATTATATCTTCTATCATATCCGTGAATATTGACATCATGTATCTTTGAAATGTGGTTGGGGCACTGCAGAGTTCGAAGGGCATTCGTCTATATGCAAACGTATCATAAGGACAAGTGAATGTGGTTTTCTCTTGATTGTCAGGGTAGATAAAATTTTGATTATAGCCTGAGTACCCGTCTAAGAAACAATAGAATGAATGACCAGTACCCTTTTTATCATCTGGTCTATGAATGGGAGAGGAAAGTGATCCTTTTTAGTCACTGAGTTAAACTTCCGATAATCTATGCATACTCTCCATCTTGTGACTGTTCTTATAGAAATTACTTCTCCACTTTCACTTTCTATCACCATCATCCCCCTTTTTCAGGCATGCATTGCACCGGGCTGACCTACTCACTATCAAAGATGGGATAAAATATCCCTGCATCAAGAAGTTTAATGATTTCTTTCTTGATTACTTCCTTCATTTTAGGGTTTAAAATTCATTGATTCTCTTGCACTGTTTTACAGCCATCCTCTAAATTTATTCGATGCATACAAACATTCGGACTTATTCCTTAAATGTCAGCAATCTGTCATATGATAGCTTTCATTCGCTTTTTGACGACCTCCACCACCTTACTTTCTTATTTTTCACTCAATTGGTTGGAGATTATTATTGATAAGGTTTTACCTTTACCAAGAAAAGTATACCTGAGACGTACAGGTAAAAGCTTCAATTCTAATATCGGAGGCTTCTCTAAGGATGGTGGAGTGGGTGCTTCAGTCCAAACTAATTTATCTTGATGCACTGGAACATCTGTTCCCTCTATCTCATCATCTTCTGTGGATTTAGGATTCTGGTGTTCATTGTCATCCTTTACTTCCAAAGGCTTCACTTCTGCAATGTAACTCTTAATTTGTTCTCATAGTTGATGATCTAATATTTCGACCATCATACATGCACTGCTCATGATTGGATTCCTTAAGGCCTTATTCATATTGAATTCAACCTGATCTTCTCCTATTCGAAGTGTCAATTTACCTTCGTGGACATCAATTATGGCCGTCCTCGTATTCATAAAAGGTCAACCCATGATTAGTAGACAAGTTTTATCTTCTTCAAAATCCAGAACCACAAAATCTACTGGAATAATGAACTTGTCCACTCACATCAATACATCTTCCACTATTCCCAACGATCTTTTAACGGACTATTCTGCCAATTGAATTAACATATAGGTAGGCTTGACCTCTCCTATTCCCAACTTCCTGAATATTGACAAAGGCATAAGATTGATGATAGCTCCCAGATCGCACAAATACTAAGTGAATTCCATTCTACCAACCACATAAGGTATTGTGAAACTTTCTGGATCTTTTAATTTTGAAGGCATTTGACTGGTGACTATTGAACTGCAAGTGTCAGTTTAGGCTACCGTATGATTTTCCTCCCAAGTACGCTTTCTAAAAATTTTGCATATTTTGGCATATGTTCTAACGCCTCAACAAAGGAGAGATTTACCTGTAGCGTCCGTAACTTCTCAACAAACTTTGTAAATTGTTCATCGAACTTCTTCTTTTGCAATCATTGAGGAAAAGGTACCTTGGGTTGATATAGTGGAGGTGCAATATATGGAGGGTATTCGCTCATGTCCATTTCCTTATACTTTTTTTGATTCTCCTCTACTGGCTGGGCGGGCTCCTCTCTTGTCCTTGTGGGTGGTTCAATTTCCTACCCACTCCGAATTGTGATAGCCTTTAGTTGCTCCCTTGATTTTTGTCCTAAAGTGCTGGGAATATTTCCCAACTTCCGTATAGAAAAGGCATTTGTCAATTGACTCACTTGGGCTTCTAAATTATAAATGAAAGATGCATGTCTCTTAGTGACTTCCTTAAATTTATGTTTCAACTTCTTGTGTGCATCATCTAAAGTCCCAAGCCTATCAAAAATTTTGTCCAATTTCGAATCCATCGAGCTTATTTTGTCCTGTTGGAAGCTCGATTATCCTTCGGGGTCTGAGCTTCCCTTCATTGTTGTTATTCGGTAAGGAGAAGTTTGGAAGATTCTTCCACCCAGGGTTATATGTGTTGGAGTAGGGATTATAACCCCCTCTACGTCCAAATTGAGCTCCCATGTAATGAACTTGCTTGTCTTCTCTCATCAAATAGTAGTCCACCGTATCATGATCCAACTAGACATATAGCTCGCACTTTAATTGTGCAGCCTTTACCGTAGCTGAGGATGATGCCTTTATATTACTAAGATGTCGCGTCAAGTTATCGATCTTAGCTTGCATCTCCGTCATCTGATTGACAACGACAACTCCCTTCTACTTCCTAGAGTTAGTAGGTTGCCTACTACGATCACTAGCCTATAAGAAGCTATTACTGGCCATCTCCTTTATTAATTCCTCTGCTTCATCGATCGTCTTTCTCATTAATGATCATTCTGGCGCTGCATTAATGGTGCCTCTAGTTTGTGGGTTTACTCCATTATAAAATGTCTAAAGCAGGAACTCTTTGGGTAAATTATGGTGTGGGCATTTCCTTTACAGATCCTTGTAACGTTCTCACGCTTTATAAATGGACTCTCCATCACTTTGTTGAAAATTTGTAATTTCCTTAATAATTTTGGTGGCCTTTGTTAGTGGGAAATACTTATCTAGGAAGGCACGCACTAGCTGATCCCATGTCGTAATGTTAGCGAGGCTCAGTGAATGATACCAAGCCTTTACTCTATCCCTAAGCATAAAGGGAAATAGCCTAATTCTAATTGCGTCTTCCAACATCTGATGATACCGAAAAGTATCACAGATCTCGAGAAAACTCACAATGTGAGTGTTCGGGTCTTCATTTGCCAGTCCATAGAATTGGACATTCTATTGAAGCATGTTTAGGAGGGCTGGCTTAATTTCAAAGAAGACCGCTTAAACATGCGGTCTAACTACTCCTTGGTTCGCAGGATTGAACCCTGGCCTCATAAAATCCATGAGGGTCCTTTGTTGTTGCCTAGCAGGGTTGACTTCTTGATCCATCTTGCGTTAGAACTCCTTGGTCATTTGTGCTTTCTCGAGCTCTTCTTCTCACCGAGCTTTACTAAAGGTTCGTTCTAAACATGTTACGTCTAAATCTAATGTCTCAATTGTGCGATTCGAACCCCTCGTGACTCTTGTGTTCATGTAAGAGCACGATTCCTAAGTAAAGCTAACCAAAACCTAAAACAAAAATTAAAGACTATCTTAATGCCTTAAACTCTAGAACTAAATTGCTTCCCGAAAATGGCGCCAAAAACTTGTTCGCAAGGTTATACATGCTAAGTTTTTATTTATAACCTTGATAAATTCTACAAGCACGAGAGTTGTTTGCGTAGTACCTCAGGTGTCGATCCCACGATGAAGGAAACTAGTCTTAAAATCTAATAGGAACTAAATTCGCAATACCTAATTAAACAACAACTGAAGAAATTAAAATTAATCAAGAATAAAATATGAAAAATTAAAACACAAATATAATGAACAAAAGCCAACTCACACAAATAATCCGAATTTCAACCTAGAAGTGACCAATTGAGAAAAAGGGGGAATTTACTCGAAATTAAAGAAAATTTACCTAATTATGAAATTTCCGACTTAAAGGGCCTAGACGGTCCTAGGGTGAATTACTCTCTCTCGAGTTATAATTCTTAACCCTAATTGATGATCCCTAATTCAAATTATGGAAATTGCTATCTCTCGATCCGCAATTGGTCCAAAACCTAAATTAGTTTTAACGTTGTCTATGAACCTACTAGGAATCTATGCTCGATCTCTCGTTACACGATTCTACTAATTTGATTCAATTCTCTACCTATCAATTTACCTAACTCTTGTTAACCTAAATCGATGATTTTCACTGGCTCACCCTCTCAGTTTATTGCCAAGTTATGAAGAATCAAATTGAATCACAATTAAATTGAATAAAACACAATCAAATCAACACATTCAAATCAATTTTATTAATCTCAAGAATAAAAACCCGAAGGTGAGTTTAGACAAACAAATCAACACTCAACAACAATATTTCTAATCAATCTCCAAATTTCATACATCAATGAAATCAAAATAAAAACTAGAAAATACTGTTGGAATGGATCTCAGAGGCCGTGACTGCGAGAAACCACTTGTTCTAGGAAGTACGTCGCGTCAAACGGGTCTCCATGCCTCTCTTCCTTCATCTCCTTCCTCGATCGCCTAATCTTTATCTATGTGTCTCTTAGATTTTTGGCGGAATCTCTCTTTTGTGCGGCACTCTTGGCTCTCTTGTCTTCCCTTTAGTGATTGCTAGTTATTGTTCTATTTGTTCTGTAGCAGCCCTAGGTCAAACTTGGGGTCCAAATGGTCAAAAAAATCACCTAAAAATTGAGTTTTCGTGTCAGCCCGACACAGGGCACGATCGTGGCCCTGCTTGCCACAATCATGGCCTGCATTTTTTCCTTTCTGTCACGATCGTGGCCTGAAGTGCACAATCTTGGCCTGACTTGACACTCTTTGTCACGATAGTGGCTCTTGGTGCACAATTGTGGCCTGGCTGCCTCTGACTCTTCCTCTTCTGTCACGATCGTGGCCTTTATCTTTTAACCTGAAACTCTTCAGATCTTTACCGTTCTCCCCTGTTTACCTTGCAACACTAGCACACACATCAAGGTACCTCAAAAATATACAATTTAAGCTCAAAGATTCAAATTAACCCATAAAAACACTTAAACACAAAAACTAATCTAATTAAACCCTAAATGTATACTTAGCACTCAATTTAACATAAAATGCATGACAAATTAAACCCTAAAACATCATAGAAAATACTACTATCAGAAACTTCTCTCTTTCCTTATTATATAAGGATTTTGATTTTTTTAGCTAAGAATCTTTGCAAGATAGAAGTAGACAAGGGATTGAGTAGCAAAACAATAGGAGAGAAGTCTTTCACCCCTCTAACCTTCTTCTGTTTGTTTCTTTTGACTTTTCTTTCAATCTTTCATCTTTCATCTACCTTGGTGTTCAAACTTAAGTGTGTGACTAAACTCAAATATTCAGATTTAAGGGGATTCAAAACTCTAGCTGTAACCTTATTAGGTTTTATGCTAAACTTATTTTCATTTTTTAATTCAAGTATGCCTTATTTTGTGTTCTTATATTTCATGAATAATTAATATCGATTTATATGAGAAATTAATTTGATCTTGAATATTTTATAGTTATCCATGTATTCAGTACTATGTAATTGTCTTGAAGGATTACTGGTACAAGTAGCAAATAAGTTATTTATAAATTTAAATATTTAACTTATGACGAATAAAAAAACTAAGTTGAATAGTTGTAACTATCTCAATTATTTAATTTAGGGTTTATTCTTTTTTACTAAGCTTATTGATATGATTAAATTGACATGGAATGCTATCATACTTAGTTAATTAATGGCAAGTTTTGGTTTGAATGTTAGGTTTGAACCAGTTAGTTTAGGAAATTTGAGACTTATTATGACTATCTTAATATGTTTCAAACTATCTTCTTGAATTATGACAATTATTCCTTTTAAACCAATAATCAATGTTACAATTAGATGAGACTGATCATGTAATTCTAATCACGATAATACGTGCAAGTGCACATAATCACAAGTAATAGTTAGGAAGTATCCAAGTATTGTGTCTAAAGGGAATTAATTAATTCGCTAACTATTAAACTACTACGCTATGACTCTATTTATATAACCGAAAGTAGTAATTTAGGAAATTAATTAAGCTAAAAGTAAACTAGCTATAAAATGTGAAATTGTTAATAAAGATATGAAATTAACCAAATAGAAAAGCCTAGGATTCTAATGGTTCCACCTAATCAATTTTGCAATGCAAATCATAGCAGTCGAAATTAATCTCTAATAGGCCTAGTGCATTATCAGTTTAGCACTAATGAAATTTAATGATTATCAATCGAATGCTCTAACCTATGTAATATTTGCTGTCACATCATATTACCTATATCCCAATAGAATAAAACAATATATGTCTATGTGAATTATTAAATTGAGACTCAATAAAAACAAGCATCACTCACAATTGCATACACATTCTGGTATATTTTTATCCCCATCATACATGTTATTTCATCCAATTGAACCTAGGACTAAACTATCTTTGTTGAGAATCACCTAATCCTTTCAAATCAATTAACTGTTGGCCAGACAATTAAAAGCATTAAACACAAAATGAAATAAACATCCAAGCTACTAGTAAATCAATTCAAACCATGATAAATCACATACACACAATCAATTAGGCTTCTGCATAGAATCCTAGTAAATAAAATTAGTTCATAATATTAATAATAAATCTAAACATGTTCAACAATCTCAAAGAACTCATCCAATCAAATTTAGAATCCAAACTGAAATAAAAAAAACAAAGTAAACCCTAAAATTACTCCCATGGGAAGAACAAATGTATATAGCCTTCAATCTCCAACGTGAGAGCCTTCTATTTTGTTAGCTGGAACTCTCCCCCTCTTCTATTTTTTTCTTTTTTGCTTTCTCATGTTATAAAACACTAAGAAACATTCTTAACAAAGTTCTTTTCACATGCAACAATGTCCCCCTTCAATCCTCATTATGTCCTACAATTTAAGAACTCCAAAACAATCAGGAAACCAGGTTAGTTTAGGAAATTGATTTATGCTAGAGCTTCAGTGGGCTTTTTGGTACATTCCCCACCTCTTTTTGACCTGATATCTTTATAAAAATTGTAGTTCTAGATGTCCTCTTTCTATGGGCTCTTTAATCACCTCAATTAGACAAGTAAAACTCAAGATATAGCCCAATCATCGTGACTTGGTCATCAGATAACAAAGGTAGTAGCTAGTTGCAAATTCTTTGTCGATTTCAACTTATCAAACGACAGAACTAGGCTTTGACTTCTAAAAATGAATTGTATTCCAACCTCCTAAATTTGTTTAAAATTTTGAATCTCCCCAATCGGAACTGAAATGAAGAAGATATCTTTAAAAAACTAAACTATGCACGTATTTAAGCAAAAATCATCTTTCACCTATGAAGTGAACGTAAATCAAATTTAGTCGGTTTACTAAGGTAAAATCCATCAAAGAGTAATCAAAGCATAAGCAATTGAGATTGTAAAATATATTATAAAATTAGATTATCAAAATACTCCCAACTTAGCTTTTGATCATCCTCGAGCAAAAAGTGAGCAAAATGAAATATAAGTTTTTTTCCATCACCTAACTCAAAATCTTCTAACCACGTTTCAAGAACTACAAACAATACATGACATTGGGTTTATTCAAGGAAACACCTCAACAACCTTATAATCCCTATTTCGAGTTCTAACCTGTCATTATATCAAGGAGTGTGTGTGCGCAAGGCCATTCTTATATGTCCTTTACAGCTTCAAATAATGACACACAAACTGTGACAATGCTCAACTACTAATACTTAAATATATGCCTATATTTTTTTTTATTTTTTTAACAACTTGAGGCAAGAAGAGCCTGACAACTACAGAGGAATTTTTTCCTTATGTCCATCATTCGTATGCCCTTATTCAAAAATTTCACTAAGTTGCCACTTATTGACTTACTTTTGGCGTTAACTTAGTGTGCAATTTTATACTCATACCTTATCGTTTTACGCAAAAGGCGACATGGGTGTATGCCTACTCTTGGTTACTAAGTAACTCAAGGCATTGGAATAACTTTGTTTTTCTTTAGGCGGCAAAACATCAACCCATTGAGGTTCCAAAATGCTTACTCAAGTGGAATTGAGCGGGATCCGTAACGACATCTTCTAGTTGTGCCTTCAAGAAGTCTAGTTATAGGTAAATATTTATTCACATAGAGATGGTAAAACCGGCTCAGCCTGCCTGACCTGCTTTTGGCTTAGGTTAACTGGGCCACGAGTGGGCCATAGGCATACCATGATCGGCCTGGGCAGGCTCGGACCAAGGTCAGGTGGGCCATATTCCGGGCCGGTTCCAAAACGACATCGTTTTGTAAAAAATGATGTCGTTTTGGAAGTTTTTTGCTTAAAAACAAATGGCGGGCTGGTCAGGCCATAGCCTGGGCCATGGGCTGACCCATCCCGACCCAGGATTATGTTGATTGTATACGTTAGGATGAGAAGCATGTAGATCATGATTAATGTTTATAGAACCCATCCTGCTCCCTATATCATGAAAACATTCCAAAACAGAAACAAGTTCAAACGACCAGATAATATAAAAACAATTATGCAAAAGTTCCATTCACTCCTACTCTTAGACTCTCGTAAGCTAAATATCTAAAAAAAATTATAAAAATTTAGCATGCAACACCCCACCCCCAACTTAAAATGTCACATTGTCCTCAATATTATAAAAACATAGAAGAGCATAAGGGAAAGAGACCCCTTGGTGTGAAGTGTGGCTCACTCTCAATTTACCTTGAATCCTTATGATGTGCTTCCATGGTTAAGCATCCATCTACATTGAGAACCTATAAGTAATGCAAAATAAAATAAAATTTAAATCATGAAACAAAATAAAAAGATTAAAAGTGATAACAAGTTGAGAATCATTGGGTTGCCTCCCAACAAGTTGCTTCGTTTATCATCCGGCTAGATTGCTCTAAGATATTCTACTTAGGATCGGAGAGGGTGATAGTGGACCTCTCATGAAATTGATCTTCACCAACATAATGCTTCAACCTTTGGCTTCTATCTCCACAGCACCATGCAGGTATGCCTTGACCACCACAAATGGACCCGACTATCGTGACTTAAGGTTACCTAGAAACAAACTAAGACGTGAATTGAACAAAAGAACAAGTTGCTTAGGTTCAAAGTTTCTTTTTTGAAATTTTTGATCATGCCACATCTTGGGACGCTCCTTGTACAACCTTACATTCTTATATGCATCAAATCACAACTCTTCCATTTCATTTAATTGCAATTTTTTCTTTTCTCCCGCTACTTGTTCATCCATATTGAGCTGCTTAAGTGCCTAATAAGCATTATGTTGAAGTTCTACAGGCAAGTGACAGTTCTTTCCATAAATCAACAGATATGGCGTCTTACCAATAAGGGTTTTATACGCAGTCTTATAAGCCCAAAATGCATCATCTGATTTGCGCGACAATCTTTTCTTGACCCATTGACAATTTTTTCTAGGATCCTTTTGATTTCTTGATTCGATACTTCCAATTGGCCACTTGTTTGAGGATGATATGGCATAGCTATTTTGTGCATCACTCAATATTTGATCATCAAAGTTATAAAGTATCTATTTTAGAAGTGTGAGCCCTGTCACTAATGACTACATATGGTACTCCAAATCGTGTAAAAAGTCACTTCAAGAATTTTAACACCACTTTTGAATCATTTGTAGGTAATGTCATAGCCTCAACCCACTTGGACACATAATCTACTGCCACAAGAATATATTTGTTGTAGAAAGATGGCACAAAGGATCCCATAAAGTCAATCCCCCAAACATCAAAGATCTCCACCTCTAAGATCAAATTGAGTGGAATTTTCTGATACATGGAAATATTCCCCACTATTTGGCATTTATCACAAGCTCTTACAAAAGCAAAGGTTTTTTAACATAAAGTAGGCCAATAAAAACAGCATTGCAATTCCTTTGCCGCTGTTTTTTGCCACAAAAATGTCCTCCATAGTTTGATGAATGACAATGATGCAAGATACTCTCTACCTCCTCTTCTAGGACACACCTTCTTACAACTCTATCAACACAACACTTAAACAAAAAAGGCTCATCCCATAAACAATATTTAACATCAACCAAAAATTTCTTCTTTTGTTGATAAGTCAAATTAGGAGGCAAAAGACCACTTACGATATGATTCACAAAATTAGCATACTATGGAATGGAAGTCTTAATGACAACTAGAAGCTACTCATTAGGAAAAGTTTCATTAATTACTATACGATCTCATAACTTTTCTCCTTCTAGGCAGGACAAGTGATCTACAACTTGATTTTTGAATCCCTTCTTGACTTTTATCTCAAGGTCAAACTCTTGAAGGAGTAAGATCCAACTAATTATCCTAAGCTTAGCATCTTTCTTTGAAATCAAATACTTAATAGCAGTATGGTCAATATAAACAATCAGTTTGGTTCCAATTAGATAAGAACATAATTTATCAAATGTAAAAGCTACAACTAGTAATTCTTTTTCAGTAGTAACATAATTCATCTGAGCATTATTCAAGGTTTTCTTAACGTAATAAATTGCATGAAAAACATTTTTTTCTTTGGCCCAAGAACTTTTTTTTCTTTGGCCCAAAGCAGCCCCTACAACATAATCACTTGCATCACACATAAGTTCAAACAGTTTGTCCCAATTGGGTGCAACAATAATAGGAGTGGTGATCAAATTTTCTTTTAAAATTTTGAAAACATTCAGACATTGATCATCAAAATTAAAAGGCACATCTTTCTCAAGTAAATTGTAAAGAGGCTTAAAGAATTTTGAAAAATCTTTTATGAACCTCCTATAAACCCTGCATGGACTAAAAACTCCTAGCTCCCTTAATAGAACTAGGTGGTGGTAATTTCTCTATGATCTCAAACTTTGTTTTATCTACTTCAATTTTAGAAGAAGTGACATTTTTCCCAATTCAAGACAAGGTTAGACTCTTCATAACATTCTGAGAAGTGGGCAAGATTTTCTAAGCATAAATTAAAAGACTTACTAAAGTAGAGAAATCATCCATAGATATCTCGATTATGTACTCCACCATATCTAAAAGAATTGCCAGCATGCATATTTGAAAAGTTACAGGAGCATTGCATAATCCGAACGACATCCGTTTGAACGCAAAAGTACCATAAGGATAAGTGAAAATGATATTTTCTTGGTCTTCAAGGGCTATGACAATATGATTGTATCTTGAATATCCATCAAGAAAATAATAATACTATTGCCCTAAAAGTCTATCCAATATTTGATCAATAAAAGGCAACAGAAAATGTTCCTTTTTCGTGGCTTTATTCAATTTCCTGTAATCCATACAAATTCTCCATCCTGGAACTGTGTGTGTATGAATGAGCTCATTATTTTCATTGTGCAGCATAATCATACCACCTTTTCTAGGGACACATCGGGTTGGACTAACCCAAGAACTATTAGATATCGAATAGATGATACCATTGTCAAGCCACTTAATAGTCTCTTTCCTTACTACCTCTTTCATCATTAGGTTAAACCTTCTTTGTGCCTTAACACTCGACCTAGACCCCTCCTCCAACAAGATTTTGTGTATGCAAAGCGAGGGACTAATACCCCTAGTGTCGGCTAAGGACTGCCCAATAGCTCTTTTGTGCTTCCTTAAAATTCTCACCAATTTTTCCTATTACAAAGCACCAAGTGAAGAAGAAATAATCACAGGCAGTGTAGAGAACTCACCTAAATAAACATATTGGAGATGATTTAAAAGTGGTTTTAACTCAAGCTTTTGAGGCTGCTCAATTGAGGGTTTGGTAGGAGAGGACGAGATAGTGAGTTCCAATGTGAGTTATTTTTCTTAATTTTGGTAGTGCATCCAACATATTCACGTACCCCAAAACGTTATGCTGATCCTTTTTATATCCCTCAAGTGCCATTCTCAATGGTTCATATTCCCTAAAATTTTTAGAAAATTCTTTAACACAATAATCAATCATATCCATGTAAAAATAAGCACCAACATTGCTTGGAACTTCATGGCCTTAAAAACATTGAACTTTACTAATTAATCATGAACTCTCATCATTAATTCACCCTTTGGAACATCAATTAGAGCTCCACCATGGCTAAGAAAGGTCTTCCCAAAATGATGGCTATGTCATAATCTTCTTCGATGTTAAGAATTACAAAATCTACTGGTAGGATTAAATTCTTCACTTTTGAGCGATCAACCATCTGAAGAGAGATTGTAGTAGTTTTGCTTCTCCTAACCCAAGCCTTTGAAAAATTGAATAAGGCATGAGATTAATGCTTACACCCAAGTCACACAAAGCTTTCCTAGCAAATTTATTACCGATTTCGTAAGGCATAGTAAAGTTTCCAAGATCCTTGAGCTTTAGAGGAAGCTTCCTCTAAATAATTACAGAGCGCCCTTCTGTCAGAGCCACTATTTCAAAATTATCCAATCTACGTTTCTTAGTCAATATCTCTTTTAGGAATTTTGCATAACTAGTCATTTTTTCAATGGCTTCGAAAAAAGGAATATTAATATGAAGCTTCTTAAATATCCACAAGAACTTTGAAAATTGTTTATCAAGTTTCTTCTTTTGGAATCTTTGTGGAAACGGTGGTGGAGATCGTGGCTCCACGAGAAAAACTTTTTGCAGAAGTGCATCTTCATCTTCATTTTTCTGCACTCTTTCGCTAGATTTTTCGACTACTTTCTAAGTTGTAATTTCCTCCAATTCCTTTCCATTATACAAAGTAACAGCTTAACATTGCTCCTTTCCTTCTCGCTTTGGGGTTTTCTTCAATTTTTCTTGGAAGAGTACGATAAGGATGCGAATTAATAGCATTGGCCTATTGGCCCACTTGAACCTCCAAATTTTTTATAGCAACAGAGTGTGATTGAATAATAGAATCATACTTTGAAGTGTTGTGCACCACTTGTTGCAAGAGTTCTTCAATAGATGGTTTCTTTTCTTGAGCCTAGTGAGGTTGAGAAAACCTATGAGGACCTTGATTTTGATGTCCTGCTTGACATGAGCATTAGGTGGAATAATTAAATTATTCGGATTACTCCATGACAGATTCAGGTGACTCTTGATGCCAAAATTATATAGATAACCCATTTGAGTATAATGAGGACTTGCACAATTTCCCACATATTAAGCATTGAAGATTGTAGGACATCCATCTCTTGAATGACCACCATCACAATTTTCACATGATAGAACAACGTGCTTGTTATTGATAGAAAAATGATCCATACATTTAGCAAGTGTACCACAACCTGAATTGCAATAGTAGAAATAGCTTCAGGTTCCATCATAGCAATGCTCCTCTTTTGAGGAGCTTTATCAGAATTCCATTGCTAGTTATTTACAGCCATCTCTTCAATCATATCATATGCCTCTTGATAACTCTTTCCTATTAGAGCACCCTCAGTAACATCATTAATGGTGGTATGGAGAGATCCATGCAAACCATTATAGAAAGTTTAAATTACTAGCCAATCGAGAATTCCATGGTGAGGACACATTCTCAATAGCTCCTTATATAGTTCCCATGCCTCATAGAAAGTCTCTTGATCATGTTGAGTGAATGTGGTGATCTCCTTCCTCATCTTTGTAGTCTTCTAAGGCGGAAAATATTTTGAAAACATTTTCTCTACCAAACTATCCCATATGGTGATTCATCCAGCAAGTAGAGACAATAACCATCCCTTAGCTTTATCTCGTAGAGAGAATGGGAAAAACCTTAGACATAAAGCATCAGCAAACACCTCATTGAACTTGAAGTTGTCACAAATTTCCAAGAAGCTAAGCAAGTGTGAATTAGGATCGTCATTTGGTGAATCAACAAACTGAATAAAGTTTTGAATCATTGAGATAATAGCTGGCTTGATCTTAAAATTGTTTTCTCATATTGTTGGTCTTTGAATGTTAGATTGAACACTATCAACTTGCGAAGTAGCATATTCATGAAAAGTCTTTGCAGGAACTTCTTCCATATTCTCAAATGCATCCATAACAATTGTGAGTAAAAAAATATACAAAAGTATCAATAAAATAAAATCCTAGATTAGAGCTTTCACAATTTGTCTAATATTAGTGAAATTAAAATGATTCCCCAACAATGGCATAAAAAAACATGAACGTATAATTCTAATCACGATGATATGTGCAAGTGCACACGGTCACAAGTAATAATTTGAAAGTATCCAAGTATCGTATTCGCAAGGAATTAATTAATTCACTAACTGTTAAACTACTACGCTATGACTCTATTTAGGTAATCAAAAGTAGTAATTTAGGAAATTAATTAAGCTAAAAGTAAACTAGCTATAGAATGTGAAATCATTAATAAAGATATGAAATTAACCAAATAGAAAAGCCTCAGATTCTAATAGTTCCACCTTATTGGCCCCCAATATTTATTTATTTATTAAGCATGATTTGAAATGAGTTATGAGGTGTTGATAGATTAATTTTTGGAGTTAATTTGTTATGACAAGGTTAGTAGGATTTTAAGACTTGGGTAAATTGATGGAATTAAAGTATTAATGTTGTAAGATTGTATAAGGGCATTTTTGGCAAGACACTTAAGGTTAA
>JAOQML010000008.1:17405706-17417369 GCA_027568935.1 Erythroxylum urbanii
TATAGTTTTGATAAGTTATAAAAATGGAAGAAATTTAAATTAAAATAAAGTAGTTAATTTTTTACTAAATTTAAAAATAAAAATAAAATTAAAGTAAAAACAACAAGTCCTTAAAAAATAGATTTAAGTTAAAGGATAAGTTAATAAATTTCTTGATTAGCCAATCTATAATTGTCAACTAACATTCTTAAAAAATAGGTTTAAGTTAAAAGATAAGTTAATAAATTTTCTTGATTAACCAATTTATAATTGTCAACTAACATGCAAGTTGGTTCTGTTTTTGGATTTTAGGCAGTGAAGAAAAGATTATCCCAATGTCATGTTCCATATACGTCCTATCCCACATGTTCCTGAAAAAATGTAGGTATCTAGGCAATCTAAACTAGCCAGCTCTACTTGCCACAAATTGTTGTATGTTAGAACCAACAAAAATATAACACGTGCTGCACTTAATCGCAAAGAATATAATTTAAACAGGATCTTATGCAAATTAGCAATAGAATTTAGGTTATTTGGGACACAACCAGTCCACAAGTTACTAGTGGTTCTTAGCCGGACGAGTTTGACATCTGCAGATGCAGAGCAGGACCTTTGAGATACGGCCTTAACATATAATCCTAACGTACTCACTTTCCCAGGTGTCGTATTCTTGGTTTTGAGTTGCACCTTTTAGAAAGTGAGATTTGGCGAATACAGTATTCATCCAACTCCAATTGAAGCTTTGGAGGATGATTCTTTTACAAGCCTTTGACAACTTCTGTCTGTCTTATCAAGTCTTAAGGTAACCTAGCTATCTTATTTAAATGTAATTTTGTCCAAGGATACACCAAAAGTTGGCGAAGCCCTTTATTGTATTGTTATTTTTATAAAATAGTAAAATTTGGTAGTAATTATAATATGATTTATTAGGAAAATTTACGTTCTTAATTATTAAATGATGTAGACCTATTTGAATAATAATATAAATGCTGTGGTAATATTATAATTTACAAATGACCAAAATAACAATATACCTGATTTAATTAAATTAAAGTCTGTAATTTTCAAGTCATGGGATGTAATTGTAAATGGAAAGGTTTGAAATTGGAACTTGGTCGGGCTATAAATGTTCCTATAAAAAATAAGGAAAGCCTCCTGGAGGGGGACTAAATCAAAAGTGAACTTCTTCTTTTAATGTTTCTTTAACAAATACAAGTTGGGTAGAATGGAGCTGGATTTTTCAAAATGAAATCCCATTTTATGTTTTTAAATGAACGCAAGGTTACTTCTATCGAATCAACAAGAGAGTGGATTTGTTGAAGCATTACCTATTCATCCTTCTTTAATGAAAAAAGTTTGGTGTAGGTTTTTCAAACTTCGTTACCGGTAGAGGTTCTTCTCAGACGAGTTGACTAAACTTGAGATTGCTTTCTGTGTTTAGAGGACGATATGAAATCCAAATTTTCTCCCATAATACAATTTAATAATTATAGTTAGTAGCTGCTCAATAATTCCATTGACTATGAAGCAGCACAAAAGTATCAGTTTATTAGTTTTTGGTAAAGCTATTGTTGCAAATTGTAGTGGTCGTAACGTAAAAGTTGTCATCAAGTGGTGCTTACAAAGTTGTACGTCCAAATCTGAATCAGCCAGGTCCATACAAGTCGTGTTTCTTTTTTCCCTTCGTCAGTGTGTAGCTTTATATATCACAGCTCCTGTAATTCAGACCATCTTATGTATTTTCAGTCTTCACTTGCAGTTAACCGTAGTTCCCTCAATTAGATGGAATAATTTGCTTTTCGAAGTAGTGTGTTTTAACTGAGCAAGTTGAGGGACGGTCGCTGTTCCGATGGACAATTCCTTCTGCTCGCGCCTTTGGCTCGTTTTGGCTGTCAATAGCTCTCTCTTTGTGGTGTTCTCAGGAGTGTCTGGAAGTGTTGTAGAAGGCACTGTTTCGGTCAATGGAAGAGTCCCTATTGGTATCACAGACCATGATTTCATCTGTGCTACATTAGACTGGTGGCCTCCCGAGAAATGTGATTATGGAACTTGCAGCTGGGGAAGAGCTTCTTTCCTTAACCTGGTTTGTATGTTTTGTTGGTTCCAGTTTTCCTAGGCATGTCTTTCTTTTCCTCAGGACGTCCATCATCAAAGGTCTATTCAAGAATATTATATTTATTTTCTTTGTCATACACACCTTCTCCAGTAGTTCAGTTTGTTGTAATAGTACCCAATACTCATCCAACCTAACTCCGATAAGACTTAGTCTCATCTTGGGAACTATTTGGTGCATGCATGATCATTTTGACAAATGCAACGTCGAAAACGTTGTCTTGACTGCCAGCGCCTAATCACATGTTTTTCTTTCTTTGGCAGGATCTAACCAATCCAATATTTTTAAATGCCGTTAGAGGTAAAGGGCTTCTTTGAGAGCTAAATGAACAAACACATTTTCTAACTGTGTTTTTTTTTTTTTTTCCACTGAATTGCAGCATTTGATCCTTTGAAAATTAGGCTTGGAGGCACTTTACAGGACAAAGTCACATACGAGAGTACAGGTCAACCATGCCCTTCATTTGTCAAAAAGAGTTCCGAAATGTTCGGTTTCTCTCAAGGTTGCTTAACCATGTCCCGGTGGGATGACTTGAATCTTTTTTTCAAGAAAGCTAGGTAGTCCTGGGAAAGAAATGAATCTCTAATTATTATTTCATTTAATTTCAAAAGTTGGTTGAATTTAGCTGGAAAATTGCAGGGCTGAAATCATAGTTGGGTTAAATGCACTCAAAGGTAGGACTTTAGCTTCTGATGGTTCTGCTATAGGAGCTTGGGATCCAACAAATGCTCAGTCCCTAATTAGATATACTGTCAACAAGGGTTACAGTATACATGGTTGGGAGCTTGGTAAGTATTATTGCTACGACTTATTTATCTCATAACAAAATTATGATAACAGAAGTCACCGAAGTATGGCCTTTACCAAGTAGATGATTCCATATCTATTGAATTATAAACTACTAGTTACAGTTAATCGCAGTAGATGATATGCTGATTATGAAAGGGTTTAGGGAATCCGAGCCATGTATGTTTAATTCCAAGATAAACGGGTTGCTGCTGGTCAGGTAATGAACTGAGTGGGAGTGGAGTCGGAACATCTGTTGCAGCTGATCAATATGCAAAAGATGTAGAGACTTTGCAGAGTGTAGTAAATTCCACATATGCAGGTTTTAAAGCTAAGCCACTATTGATGGCACCGGGGGGATTCTTCGACGCAAATTGGTTTGGCCGGTTCATAGATAAAACTCCAAAATCTCTTCAAGTTGTCAGTCACCATATTTACAACCTTGGTCCAGGTAATAATATATTCTAAGATATTTGCTTATGTATATGTATGCTTTGCATCACGATTCACGTACAATCACTTTAATGTACTCCTTGCCAATAGGTGTTGATGAACACCTGATTGAAAAGATACTAGATCCATCATATCTTGATGGGAGTTCCGAGACATTTCGCAGTCTTCAACAGATTTTGAAGAGCTCAGGAACTTCTGCAGTTGCTTGGGTGGGTGAAGCAGGAGGTGCTTACAACAGCGGCCATCATTTGGTCACAGATGCATTTGTGTTCAGTTTCTGGTAGACATTCTGCAACTCGCTGTGCTGCGATCCATCAGATCATTTTAATTAGAAAATCTTTGATCATTGTTTTCCATTTCATTAAACAGGTATCTAGACCAGCTAGGGATGGCGGCGTCTTATGATACAAAAACATATTGCAGACAATCATTGATCGGAGGAAACTATGGCCTGCTCAACACTACAACCTTTTTACCAAATCCAGACTATTATAGGTAATCCTAAACCTAAAAGCAATCTTTCCCTATTCCCAACTGTAAATATTATTCTCAATTATTGTTATGATACTTTATAGTGCCCTCTTATGGCATCGTCTTATGGGAAGAAAAGTACTGTCAACAAGTTTTTCTGGCACAAAGAAGTTGCGTGCATATGCTCATTGTTCAAAAGTATCCGTAAGTAAATTCCAACACTTGGGAATGGTTTGGTACGTATTTTTCCCGACTAATGCAATGCATATGATTTTCTTTTACAGACTGGAATCACATTGCTCTTGATTAACCTGGACGGTAACAGTGCGGTTAAAGTCCGGATTTCTAGCCAAAATGTAACCCAGGTAGTTGGAAGAACAAAATTCGCAAGGATGTCAAGGCGTTCTAAAGTACAGGAGGCTCTTAGAGACGAATACCATCTAACCCCTAAGGATGGTGATTTACATAGCCAAACGATGGTTTTGAATGGAAAACATCTTTCTGTAAACTCATCCGGGGCGATCCCTTCCTTGGACCCCATAAAAGCTCGCCTTTCTGATCCAATTACCGTAGTTCCTTTCTCCATTGTATTTGCTCACATCGCAAATATGACACTTCCCGCTTGCAAGTAGTTTACTTGATTCCCTGTCATAAGATTCATTACTTTTGGTGCATGTCTTGGTGATTGATGTCAAAATGCAAGTGTAGAAAATATATTCCATGACATTACTTATCACTAATTCTCAATTCACGCTACTGCTTTTTTAAGTTTCTGTTCCGATTGGATTCCAAATTTATCCGCAATGACCATTACACAAATTCTCGTGGATTGCAAATTCCAATAAGCTGACTCGTGATTTCGAGTAATGTCCCTTCTTTTATATTCTTCCTAGTTCAGTATACTTCCACTAATATAAGCAGTTGAGATTTTAATTATGGGCAATCTTGGATGATATTAATCCATATTACATATCTATAAAAGTTGGAACAATACAAATACGATTATCTGTCGAAGTTCTTATAACAGAAAATCAAAGTATGTGTAATTGTTGTTCACCAAAGTTCCACTCATGGTAACTTTATCAGTTTTATCCACCTACTTAGGAATTGTTGTTCATCAAAGTTCCACGCATGGTAACTTCATCAGTTTTATCCACCTACATGGGAACACAAAATCGCCTCTTAGAAAGGTTACATACTGCATTTCCAAGTACGAAATCCAATCCCACAAATTGTGATTGACATGAAAAAAAAAAAAAACCAGGTGTAAATATCACAGGTGTAAAAGTCACATTGCTACAGTGGAAGTCATTCAGTTGGAGCCACTTGTTGCTCTAGCAGTGCGAGTGGAATGTCAGGTCTCCAACTTGTTCCATTTGGACTGTCCATAAGAGCAATCCCCAGAGCAGCTAGATCCTTCCTAATTGCATCCGACTTTTCATACTCTTTATTTTGTCTTGCTAAAGTCCTTTCTTCAATCTTCTGCAATATCTGCTCTTCTGTTAATTTTGCACGCTTCATTGCTTTTTCCTTCAATTGCTCCAGAACCTGCAGCAGGAAAGATTAAGCCAGTGATTACTTTGAAAAATACAAATATCTGTTCCTAGAAAAAACTACAGTCACTCGATAAAAATGACAATTACTAGAAAAACAAGCAAAGAATCCAGAAACAGGTGCTGAAATTCGCATTTTGTATGTATATTATGCCACAAATTTTATAGCATTTTAGAGAATGATCTGGTAATGAGAAATATTTATCTCCAATCCAGGACGGCAGAAGAATTTGATAATTATATAAAGACACTCCGCATTAGCAGTTCCCAAAGTGAATATCACCATATCGTGAAAAAGTAGTAGCAGTATACTGACAGTAATTTTACCTGAGAGTAAGTTGCAGGCATCAATCCTAAGACAATCAAAGCATTCCTGGCTGTCTTTTCCAAAGCAGCAATTGATTCTATTCTATTTGATTGCTTCTTTCCCTGCATTGTGAATTATTTAAAAATAGAAATTGGGAAATCCAAGAATAACAGTTGTTGCTATCAGGAAGGAAATAAAGCTCACAATTCCTGGAGCGCAAGACAGAAGCATTAGAAGCAAGGATCATAAACATAATACCTTTCGAGTATGTAACAAATCATTGATGACCTTCAATGGATCAGACAGAGCAGCCAAAACAACAGGAGTGTGAAGATCATCTGACATAGAGGCTGCGAACAAATTATTGAACTTATCGATGCAATTCATTATATCTGGGGGAAGAGAAACCCTCTCAATTGCCTCATCATGCTGGCTTGCAACATTTGCACAATCTTGTAATGTCTGCTTAAAATAATAAGATGAAACAAAATGAACTGGCAAGGAAAGGGACAGGGAAGAAAAAATTACCACAATCTTTTCGTCTCAACCATTTCCTTTACTTATTTATTTATTTTTATTTTTTTTTCTGGGTGTTGGAATAACTGTCATCCAAACGTAATATGGAAAGATAACATTTATGGTACCTGAAAGATGTAAAAAGTACGCTCAGAAGCACTTTCAAGCTGCACATCGGAGTAGTTGATTGGAGAACGATAGTGGGTACTCAACAAGAAAAGTTTCAAAGCCAATGGATGGTAAAGATCTATAACCTGAGAAAATTTATACGTAGAACCATGTTATTATGGAAACTGATTCAAATGCAAACTATAGCAAAGAAATCAACAATGTATTCTTTACCTGCCTAATTGTGAAGAAGTTTCCAAGGGATTTGGACATTTTCTCTGAGTCAACAGTGACAAAGCCATTATGCACCCAATAACTAACTCTACTATCTTTGCATGCAGCACAACTTTGAGCAATCTCATTTTCGTGGTGGGGAAATACAAGATCCATCCCACCACCATGTATATCAAAAGAGTGGCCAAGATAAGCAGCACTCATGGCACTACACTCAATGTGCCATCCTGGTCTTCCACGTCCCCATGGACTATTCCAGAAAGGTTCGCCTTCCTTTGCAGCCTACAAATGCAGAGAGAAATTCATGAATCCAATTCAATAACCAATTTGTCGATGAACATATAATCATTGGCACATAGTACAATGTTCAACTTTTTTTCTTTGGATGAGATAGTGCTAGATTATGATTGGTGTTCTTTTTTTCTTTGGATGAGATAGTGCTAGATTATGATTGGTGTGGTCACCATAGCATTTTTTAATCTACAAATCCAAAGTTGGCAGAACATATAACAAATGTTTATGATGCAAAAGAGCTTAAAGTATATCGAAAGAAATAAAAGAGAAAAAATTAATCAACCATAAGTCTTAATTTGGTGGGATTAGATTTGGGAATTGAGTTAATAACAAAAGATAAGAGCTGAAATTTAAATTGTGTTAGGATTCCTTATTAGATAGGAAGTAGCAATATTATGTTATTTTATTGATATACTAGTTGTATAGGACTTAAGATTTAAATTAGAAACCCTTTTCCTAATAGAATAAGGATTCTAAAACTGTATATATTTGTGCATTCAACTCATCATCAATAAGAAGTAATCTGGAATTTTTCTATAAACTTGAGTTTTCAACTAGAAGCTATGATGTTTTCGTTTGAGAGCGATTCTTAGATCCTAGGAGCGATTTTTAGTTTCTTAGTATCTATTATTTGTATTCTTCACTAAATTCCAACAACCCTAACCCAATTTCCAGCCCTCTTAAACCTATGTTCCAGCCATCTCAAACCTATATTCCAGTCATATTAAACCTGAAATCTTAAACCTAAATTTCTAGCAACCAAACCTCAAATTTCTAGCCATACAAAATCTAAAAAATCTACATTTTTAGTCTAAATCCAACCTTGAAACTTGATATTCCAACAACCTAATATCAATCACAACAACAACAACTCCAGTGCACAAGACTCTCCGCTTTGCGAGGGTTGAGAGAGAGATATCAATTGTACGTAACCTTCCCTTTGCATTTTACAAAGAGACTATTTCCATTACTCGAACTCATGACCTTTTGGTCATAAAGGAGTAACTTTATCAATTACTCAAAGGCCCGCCCTCAGCAACCTAATATCAACCATATTTCTAAATTTGTGAGTCTTAGCTACTTGTTAATAATTCTTCTATTTATCCTACATTATTTTAGTATGAGAACCTGAACCAATCAATTTGTAATGATCTGCATCAAGGCATACCTTGACATGTATTTATAAATATATGAGAAAATATGTGTTTAAATTGTAGGCATTTGTCCTCCCATGTGCCTTGTCATCAGTGATATGTCATCACAAAGAACGTAAGCTTAGTGTTCGACAATTGGAAGACCATCAAAATTGACCACTTTGTTTCGTGCTTCCTCGTAAACCATGACCATGCACCCTAATCAAGCCAACCCTTTGAGGAAATTGCATAAAGGAAAGCTCGGATTGTGCATTATTCATATGTCAAACCATATTGGCCATAGGAAATCTAGGCTCTTATAATTTACTCTATTGCCAACAAAAACAATAGCCAAGAGAGCACATAATCCAACCCTAGGTTCTGCCATATAGCTTTTAAAGTGCCAAATCATGAAATCTAGCTTTTAAAGATGACAATGCAGATCATATGTTTAAAATTGTGGAGAGCCTACTACCCAATAGCTCAGATTGCCCACGCCACTAGTTTGGCATTCAATGTGAATCTGCCTTTATGCGGTTTTCTTGGGGGATTAAGTTATTTATAGGACATGGAAACAGTTGACTTTGACACGGAAGTATGGGACTATGTGTCACTTTGGGGTTTTCCAACAAACATATATAGAGCTTAAATTTTTCTGTCGGCAGACGTTGGAAGATATAGAAGGATGGGTGCTTGTGTCAGTGCAGCAAGGTTTATGCAAAGAACACAATAATTTTGCATAGTTGACATCATCACCACATGATGAGATGATAAGGGGAATAAACATTAGAAAGCATGTAAGTAGTATTGATGTAATGTAGTTTATAGGTTGGTGTTATCACAAACTACTATGTAAGCCTACATATTATATTTGGTCTTACCTTCCACAATGCAAAATCGGCAGGATTCTTCTTTCTCGAGTCTACAGCAACTCGCTCACCAGCTCGATTATCTTCCAACTTCCTACCAGATAATTTTCCATATTCCATGGATTTGTCTACAGAGAAGTAGACATCCTCATCAACTGTGTAGGCATATCCATTCTCAAGAATCTGCTTACCACATAACATGTAATGAGAACTTGGAATATACATAATTGCATACAGAACATCGCCGTGGATGCATGCTTATATTAAATTGCATTACATTCCAAGATTATAGTCCCTCAAAAAATGCAAAAATACCAAATACATATTTCAAATTCAATTATCATCACCCAATATACCAAAAAATACCTGCTTAATCATGTCAATTATTTGGGGCATGTGAGCGGAAACCCGTGGTTCAAAAGACGGGGGCAGGCAATGAAGAGAGGCCATGTCATGCTGAAATTCTTCACAGAAGCGTCTGCTCAAACTGATTGGGTCTTCTCCCAAATCATTCGCTCGAGCAATTATCTACAGTATTTTGAAAAGTGCAACTCAGCTATCCTGTAATGCCAAATATGAAAGAAAATGTAGTTGGAACCCAACTCTTCAAACGGCGTAACACTACACGCTTTAATGTGCTTGCGACTTTATATATCTATATGCATTCCAATCTCAAGGAAAGCAACAAAACAACGTAAGGCTAATTTTTGTTTTTAAAAAACTAAACACACAAGCATAAAAATATGACTAACCTTGTCATCAACATCGGTAAAATTTCGAACATAACACACTTCATATCCCAAATGATTCAGATATCTGAGAAAATGTTCCAATTTCAGAAAGAAAAAAAAAAGACCATTGAAACCCAATTGAAACACATAATTACAAATGGAAGCAGTGATACCTGTAGAGAACATCGAAGGTGACATAAACGCGCGCATGGCCAATATGGCTAAGGTCATAAGCAGTCACGCCACAAACGTACATGCCAACTTTACCCTCGACATTGGGAGTAAACAACTCTTTGCTTCTACTCATTGTGTTGTGGAGGCAGAGGTCCGACGAAGTGACGGAACCTTTGCCACCGTGGTGCGCTAAAGAAGTGAGTAGCCTTCTCTTGCGACAAACGGATAGGAAGGAGGAAGAGGATTGGGTCCTCAGGAGTCGAGAGGAGCAGGAGCGCAGGACTGGGATTGGAATAGTAGAGAAGGTGATTGAGATAAAAGAGACTCTCCACCACTTCAACACAGTTCCCATTTCACCTATGTATTCTTTCCACTCTCTCCAATGTTTATTTCATTTTGCCAATCATCTCTTTCTTTTCCACATCTATATATTAAAATAGAATTAAATAACATAAAAGAGACGAATCAAATAATTTTTAAAAAATCTCTTAATTTTTAAATTTTGGAAACTTTTTGTAAATCTCTTTATTTTTTTAAACTTTTTAAAAATATTATTGTAATCTTAATTTTTAAAAACTTAGTCTTAAATTTTTATTAAAAATAATAACAAAACACATACAACATGAATAGAATATGTAAATCAATCAAATATTGTTGATATAGCAACTCAACTCACTTCTTAAATCTTATTTCAATTTATTAAACTCAACTATAATAAATTCTTAGTTTGGATTGAGTTTAAGAGTTGGGTTAAGTCATCACGACAACAACACTCCGCTATAATAAATTCTTAGTTTAGATTGAATTTAAGAGTTGGGTTAAGTCATCACATCAACAACACTTAAATAGTTTATGTATAATATTCATGCCATTTTTGTTTGTAATAGAGATTGATGAGCTCAACAAAAATATCCAAGAAGATGTGACTTGGTATATGTTGTTTATTGATGACATTGTTTTAGTGAATAAGAAAAAAAAAGAGGAGGGGTCGATATCAAGCTTGAACTTTGGAATGATACGTTAGAGTCGAAGAGCTTTATATTTAGTAGGATTAGGACTGAGTACGTGAATTATAACTTTTTAGATCACAAGGTGGTTACTAATGGGAATGTAAATATTGGTTAAGAAGTTAGACCACAAAAGAAGTGCTTTAAATATCTAGGATCTGTTATCCACAGCAACGGAGAGATTAATGAAGACATAGTTCTCCAGATCAGATCGTGGTGATTTAAATAGAGCAGTGCATTAGGAGTTTTATGTGACAAAAAGGTATAACTCAAGTTTAAAAGTAAATTCTATCATTTAGTCATTAGGCTGTCTATTCTCTATGTGATGGAGTGCTGGTCTATCAAACCAGTGATAGTCATAAGATAATGGTAACGGAGATAAAGATGCTATATTGGATATGCAACCTTATTAGAAGAGATAAGGTCAAGAATATAATGATAAGGGATAAATTAAAGGTAGTTTATAATGTTGACAAATTAAGAGAGACAAAACTTAAGTGCTTTATATATGTTAAGAGGAGACACCCAAATGCTTTAGTGAGAGATGCGAGAAGATCATATTTAGAGACTATAAGAGAAAAAACTAGAGGCCTAAAAAGAATTAGGGGAGGTAATTAAGAATAATATAATAATGTTGGAACTTACCGAAGACATGATCTGCAATATAAAAATTTGACGTACTAGGATATAGATAAAGGATCCCTCATAAAGAGATCCGTGTAATTCTTACAAGTCTTTTAACTTTTTCCTCTTATAGTTAGCCTAAACTTATAAATAGGTAGTAATTACCTCTTAGGTATTTAGTCTACGCCTTTTTTAGGAGTTTTATTTTTATTGTTGTTGTTTTTGTTATTATTATTATTATTATTATTATTATTATTATTATTGGTATTACGATAATTTTTACTATATTATTTTTATCATTTTTATTATTT
>JAOQML010000008.1:17431015-17441749 GCA_027568935.1 Erythroxylum urbanii
GCACGTAGCGCTTCCTTATCGTAGGATATGTATCGGAATGACCTACGGGCGTCCCGGTGCGTACCCTAGGATAATGGAGTGTTACAAAGTGGTCCCCTAGTCAATAATCAGATAGTCATTCAACTCTGGAGCTACCTCCCTTCAAATGTCAAGGTAAAATCTATTATAAAAGAAGGGTAGTGGATAACTATCAACTAAATATAATGTCCCCCAATAGATGCATTTGCAAATATCATCCCCATGGATTATTCAGTATTAAGATGTGTAGAGACTGGCTTATTCAGAGAAATGACAAAGTATAATGCATGGATCAATTGACATAAAGAGCTTCTACCTGGCTCTTCATTCATTATATGACTACTAACCCAAAATAAGTTAAGTACAATCGATAGGCTTCCCTTCCAGAATCCTAATGAGGAATGTGCTTTTAGTGTCTTTTCTCCAAGGACATCTAGAACTGGATCATATTCAAATGCCTCTAGGATCTAACACTCTTCAATTTAATTGGATTATGCAATGGTTCATCAGATTGATATCAGTTTCCTAACTTAATACAATTATCTATCTTACTTCATTGGTGAGTTGTATAAAGGAATTAGGACTAAAAGAAACCGTAGAAGGTTCCAGGACACAAGTAAAAGTCAAAAACAACTTTTTTATTATGTTTGTATTAAAATTAGAGAGAAAATTATCTCCTAAAACGCCATCAAGGAATGTTCACCTCATTTAGCCAGATTATGGAGAATATAGCTAGTGTATGCTAATCTCATGTAGAAAGGATAATTTCACTACAATTAGCATACAAAAAAATGGAAAGCATAAAATAGAGGGCCTACCTCTGGGAGACTGATGGAGTAGAGATGAAGGACACATTAGGGTTGCTTTGATAGCCACTTAGTAACTATTGAGAAATCTAATCAATGGACTGGTAAAGGGAGAGTCTCAAACGACCATTTTCAAGAACTAATGCAAATCTAGGGCTTGAATGAAAATTTCTCTTCTAGAGATTGAGAAGAGGAAGCCAGAAATGAGTGGGTCTATATTATGCCTTAATTGTTTTAACTGATGTGAGGGCATTTAGTGGAGATTGAGAGAAAAGGAACTTTTATTAGCTTCCATGATTAATTGTGTTTATTTTCCTTAGATGAGTGGGTCTATATTATGCCTTAATTGCTTTAACTAATGTAATGGCATTTAGTGGTGGGTTGTTTGTAATTACACACTTCACTTATTAACTATCCTTTTTTAATTTCTCAAAAAAAGGAACAGAGTATACTCTTTATTAGAAACAACATATGAAAGATCTAAAAGATAATATAAAACAATTTAGAAAGGGAACACATCATTTATTTTCTTTTTCAAACTTAAATATAAAGGGTACTCTCATCTTCTATTAATGATGGAAGGATGGGAGGAAGGTAAATAGATGTTCCATTCCTGATGATATCATTTTCATCACCACTTTGTTTGAAATTACTATTTTCATCATATTATAATAATATCAATTCTTGCATCATCGTAGTGAATGACATCATTCCTTACATCATTATACCTCACACTACTATTAATTATGTTCAGACTTAATTACAAAATTAAATACACTAATAATAACAAATTGATCTCAGTTGGACTTATAGATAAATACTTAGGAGATATAGAAGCCTAATCTGGTTTCCTAGTAAGGGAAAATAAGGACTTTTATAATTTTATATTTGTATTTGATTATTTATACTTGGAACTCTAGCTATCTCTGAAGATTTTCATTCTAACAATTAGCTAGTTGTAAAAATAAGTTTTGTAAAGATGAAACCCAACATGAGTATAAAAGGTGTTAGTCCTAGGATTAGAGTGAATAAAAAAGAGAAAATCCACACCATATAAGGATCAACTAGATATAGCAAATTTTTTATGATTTTGAAATGTTTTTTTATACATTTGGATATAATGTTTTAGAGGCTTCCAATGTAAGTTTTCTATAGTAATTCCTTCTTGGATAAAACCAAGATAGAAAGTAAAAAAAATGGTCACTTAAAAGTCTTTTATTTTTGACAAATGCTTGAAAGTAATGAAGGCATTAAAGTATATGACAATGGTCCATATATGACTGAAATACCAAAGGAAATGTATTGCCTCTGCTACAAAGTTAATAGGATTAGGAATATTAAACATATGTGAAAAAGAGTAATTAAAATAAATATCCATTGGTTGAATTGGTCTAGAGACTAATCTTTTAGATGAGTATACTCTAACAATTAAAGAAATTTGAACCGAACTTGAAGTGTAAGGGAACTGTTTTCTACTATTGTGGGAGCTTCTATTGGTAGGTCTTTCTAAAAAACATAAACATCATTTAAGATGAAGTAAGATGTTTTGAAGGTATATATTGTACATCTAGAAGGAGTTTTTAATCTCCTTTTATATGATTAACATCGAAATTGTACTTAGTGTACCTAGTCCATCTCAATAATTACATAGAAGGCACAATTTTCTGTTATAACTAGAGCATATTTGAAAAGGATGACATGTTCATTTCAATAAAAAAATGATGACATATTAAATGGAATTACAACATTTCTTTCCCTCGCTTTACAATTAAGACCTCTTTATATATAAAGTGGTATTACATTTCTAAAGTGGTATTACATTTCTAAATCCTTTAAGTAACTACTCTTATACACACGTATATGTTAAATTCCTTTTCATTGAGAAAAAAGCTTTTTATTTGTTACCACTAATGTATTTGTAGATTATTCATTTGTCTACATAGGAAATCTTGAGAGGTAGCCAACTATTTGTGATATCTTTTATTCTTTTTATAACTTTAAATTGAGTGTGTGACAACGGTAGAACATTTTTCTTCAAAATTTGCCTTAATGGAAAAGTTAAATTTAGATAAGTTTGAAATGAAGTTACTAAGATAATTAACAATTTCAGGAAATTGTTAAACTTACTTTTTAGTGAAGCTTGAATATAGGAACTTGAGCAATTCTTATCCAATATGAGTTTATGGTTGAGATGATAATTATACTAAAGAATTCGATTTGAGATCTTCTAATTTGCATCTTTCATACAAAGTGCATGATACCATATCTTTGAATAAACTCCTAATTACAAAAAAATTGTCGTTAAATCAAACTTCAATAATATAAATGTTTTTGACAATTATGATAAGGGATACTAATTATCTATAAGAAAAATATTAAGAGGTTTATAATTAATAACAATTTGTAAACTTAGCATTTTTTTTCCTTAGTTATTGACTTGGGATGTTTCATAAGTTTAAGGAGAGGATATGGGCTCTTTAAATCCTTGCTATAAAAGTGATTGGCATTCTTCAATGGTCGAATATAATTGCTTAAGAGGAATTTTATTGTAAGCTACCTTGGTAGGATTAACATCTTCATAAAACTTGAATAGAAGTTTAATAAAGAATTATTTATTCGTCTATGATAGTAATAGGCATTTTAGGAGGAAATTTAGAACAAAAGTTGGCATAGAAGTTTGTTAAATTGAAAGTCAACTATTATATGGATAAGTAAGGATAAGTTGCAAACGGTTTGAAATTTTATCTCTATTTAAGATCATCAATGTTAATCCTTGATATGAAGTTAGGGTGAAGGGTTGAATGAACCTCAAAGCCAAAAACAATCTCCTTATAAATGAAAGAAGAGTCGAATACTTTATTGGTAATTTTGAATTTTAGAAAGAATTCAATAGTGATTAACTTACTATAAAGATTAGTTACAAGAACATTTCCACTTATTGTATGAAAATTGCAATAATGAAGGCAGCAAAAATAGATGTAAACACTTTAAGGTTCAAAATGGTAATATGAACCATAAAGATCAACTTACCATGAAGATTAGTTGTAAGGATTTACAATAGTGATCAAATTACTTTATAGATTAGTTGTAAGGCCATTTTTACCTGCCATATGAAAGTACATTGATAAGGGCACTATAATGAGGTGAAATCACCTTAGGTTTTAAAATGGCATTATAACTTTAAACCAAGTGGTTTAAAAGTCAATTCAAATCCTATACCTTCTTCATAAACTTCTAATGAAATTTAATCTATAGGTACTATTGATAGTTTATATAGAAAAAACTTTCATACTATAAGTAAATAGATCATAATTCATAATATAAAACGTATTGTTCCTACGATAACTGAATAGTTACCTAGCAACTTGAATACACTTTGTAAAAGGTAATAAAAGATTGAATGGATTGAATTGAAATATTTTAACTGAAATTGAAATAATTAGTAGATCTAATAATTGAATAATTGAAGCTAGCAATAAGAATAAAGTTGATCAATAATGGAAACTTAGGGGTTATTCTATCCTTGTTTTGTAGGGGGTATTCTATCCTTGTTTTGTCTTCCTTTTATGTTGTTGATTCAATTAAGCTTGATCCAGATATCCTAAGGTTTTGATTACCCTCTCTCCAGATCTAATTAAGTGATGCTATTTGAAAAAGATAATAATAGAATTACAACATCTGGGTTCACAAAACTACTCCTAACTATTCAATTGGATTTGAAGTAATCCTAAAGACAATTCACAATTAAGATCTCTCTTCATTTGTTTATTAATATGATATTTACAAGTCTCTTAAGTTACCAACTCTCGTTAATAACCTTAACACATTTAACTTGATTCAATCTCTAGATTTCTTATCAAGTATAAACATAATAAATATCATAAAGCATTAATATATATTGAATTTAGCAAGAATAAAGTTTAACAAACATATCAAGAATAATCCCTAAGATGGATTTAGAAATTTATAATCATGTTCGACATCCTACTAATCCAAATTAACATCCAAGAAAATGAAAATATAAGAAGAGAAAAGAAAGAAAACAATTTTTTGTCTTGATCTATGAATTCTGGAGCTAATCTTGATGTCTCCACTTTAATCTCTTTGATTATGATGTGTAGCCTCCTTTTTGGTGTTTTTCTTTGCCTTAAATACTTACTGATCATTCTAATGCTTCCCCACTTATTTTGATTCCAAAAATAGCCCCAAATCGTCAAAATTAGAAAAAACTTGCGATCTGACAAAACTTTGCACGATCGTGCATCCCTATATAGATTATCATGCATGATCGTACATCTTCGTATTCTTTAAGTCCTTCATCTTTTCTTTAATTTTTCATGTTTCTAATCTCTAACAAACACATCAAACAACCCTTGAAACATAATATTAAGATCAAATTCTTACTCTAAAATAATCAAACAATTAAAACATATAGAAAACACTAACAATAATACAATTCTAAGTCTTAAAGTCATGATTATCGTCTAAGAAAACACTTAAAAACACACTTAAACATCTAAAAAAAACTATAATATACACCTATCAACATCCCCACACTTATATCTTTTTTTGTCCCCAAGCAAAACTAAAACCACAAACAAACACACAAAAACATACAACACACAATCATATATAAATTCAATAATGGTATAATGGCATCAAATCCTATGGAATTAACTCAAGCTCAAACATCAACTACTTAAAAAGTTCTAACACACTATCTTATTCCGTTCATGTTTAAGTGCTTTGATTTGAATATACATATCAATCAAAATATTGGCACCCTATTCATACACCTATGACACTTATAAGTATTTACTTATTATTATTAGTCAATTAAAAAGGTAAATTATCACCAAGTAACCCTTTATGAAAATTCTTGCTAATTTTAAAAGATTAGTAGGTTTAATTTTATGGCAAGCACTATCCTTTTAGATTTTTTTTAATGATCACCTAGTCTTTTGACTCGAAGGCTAACATCCTGTCATGAATGTCTTCTGGTTACTCAACTAGGTTATTTTTTATTTATCTTAATTGGAGTGTCATTCTAGCCTTTTGACATGAAGACAAATACTTTGTCTCGAATACCCCCATTTATTCAACTATATCACAACTCTCAACTGGATATCAACTCTATTTTTAACCCAATTTTCTTAAAAGGGGATAACAAAATAAAATTTTGATTTAACATAATTGTTTTCAATTTCGTAGCCTACCTCATTTCTTCTTAGTCAATCACTCTCATGAAAGATTACTAATGAAGCCTACTAATTTAAATTAATTTAATTATAAATGAATCCTAATAAATGTCATCAAGTAAAAGAATAGGTGCCATATCATAATTAACATGCATATTCATCCTAAAGAAACTTAAAACACAAAATTAATAAGTTAATATGCCTTTACAATTTAAATGATCATGTTCAAAAGTAGACAAATTATGTGCAATTTATGCTATTGACACATTGACACAATGCTCACATCATGCAACAAAATGTTCACATAATGTCAATGTAATCAAAAACTAACACAATGTAAACGTAAAGTTCACACATAACCCTACAGTTAAACAACAGGTTGTCCTTAATATGGAAATGTAAACAATAAAAATAAAGAGAAATAACAATAAATAAAAACAAGAACAAGAATACTTATGGAGATGCAGGTGGTGATTGTGTTGGAGATGGAATTTGAACACCTTAGACAATGAAAATTTTTAACAAATTCTTCATCTAATCTCACTTATGGTGCATGATCTCCTTCAGTTGTGCCTCTATGGTGTCTAAATGACCTTCTTGTTGCTTGTTATTCTCATTTATTTTTTCAAAAACTTTCTCCCAACCTTTTTCCTCCTCCTTAAATTCATCACTTGATGAGACTTTTTAGTGTTGTTATGGAGGTGTAGACCTAGAACTTGCTTATCATGTCTAGTGTTTAACTTTTAATTTAGAGTTGATATCTTAGAGTTCCATCACATGGCACTTTAAGATTTCAACTCTCCTCAAATCCATGTGATTTAAATGCTTAGGAAAAACATGGGTTTGTTCATCAAGATTAACATTATGTAATTGAGCCAGGGCAAATATAAGAAAGCCTATACCTAGATAGCTACTTTTTTATCCAACAAAGTAACTATCGTTTGAAACATATGGGTAGATGTGCAGACTCAACCATATTATCCATACATCAAAGTAGAAATAAATCCTTTTAGAGAACTTGTAACTTTGACTCTTAGCAAAAACAACATGGCATATGAATTTATGTGGTAACAAGTGTCCATGATTCTTAATAACATTATTAGGTGCATTATGTGGACCAAACACCATTTACTCGTACATCCTTCATAATTTGTTCTATAACCTGCATCACCATTCCAAATATAATGAATCAAAATCACTCCAAAAATAAGAAAATAATAAACTCAAATGCAAAAAGTTACTAAACACCTAATTAACAACACATTCTAACAAATGAAATAGGAAAAAATAAAACCTATTACAATTCTTGGGTTGCCTCCCAAGTAGCGTTTGTTTAATAACTTGAAATACCCTTCACGTCTACCATCAGTCTGGGTCTATAATTTATGGCTTGCTTCCATCCATTTCCACCCATAGAGGTTTAGTAGCCTATAAATAAGCCATATGTTGTAAGATAATAAAAAGGACATAATTGATCAAATTAAGAAATCCAAGTGATTCTATTAATGTCCTTTTCCAAAACAAATTGTCAATAAAATAAGTAATGATGAAACTCTTTGAATCTTCAGTTAACTCCAATAGTTTGTCCTGTAGGAAGGTGAATTGCTCTTTTCTTTCATAACCACCTTTGCCCTCTCTTTTACTTTCTCTTTTTGAACAGAGACTTCCTTCTCTTCTTCAACCTATATTTTCTTTTTCCTTTGTTCTTCTTTTCTCTTCTTAAATAGCAACTTCATTCTTGTCACCAACCTTGGTCTCCTCTTATCTTTAGGGCATTAATAAGTTCTAATAACATGCTGTATTTGAATCAATATCAATGTGCTCACCTAGTGTATTATAAGGCCAGTTTTGCATGCAATATGGATTGTTCCATATATAATCTAGTGCTTGACATTGATGATTAGAATGGCTACCCCCACAAATGTCACAATAAAACAAGTATATTAGTTGTGCTTTCATGCTACTAACAACACGTCGTAACGTTGGTCAAAATAAAATAACTAGACTACTACTATAGCAATGGTGAGTCTAGGTCGATCCCACAGACAGTGTGTAAAGTTGTCGAAATGAAATTAATTGGTGAGGAAAAAGGGATGGTTTTGGATTTTGGAAATAAGAAAATAAAATGAAACTAGACTAATAAAAACAAATTAAAGAAAACATGAAAAAATAATAAAAGTGAGGAATTCGGTAGGGACTCGATTTTTTGGTTCAATATCAGCCTACACTCTAATTAAACAAATTTCATTGATTTGTTGTTCTTAAACCTCTCCTAGCAACTATTAATCGTTGGTTAATAATTAACCAGAATTTTCCTTTAGGTGGTGTTTAATGAAGATACGATCGTTAATTAAACCTAACCACCGAATAACATAGGATACAATCTCTAGATTTAATTAGGCAATAGCATTACAAATTAGGAAAATCAATTAATCAAGGCAATAACCACATATGATGCATCATTTAACCTAGGTTATGTTATCCCTAATGATTATGAATCAGTAGTCGCTAATACGAATTTCAACATTTACTGATTATATCGAAATTCTAGCAATGCGTTTATAAATAAATGATTCAATGAATGCATTAAAATCACCTTTTCACATTATCTAATTCAATCAATAAAAGATAACATAATCAATTCCTAATGAGAAAAAGAAACAACAATATAGTGAAAAACACTTAACCTGGGTTGCTGACGTCGATGTTACCTTCGAATCGGTGTCGGGACAACTAGACCTCCATGGGTCTATCCCAAGAAAATGCTTCAGCCCTCATGAAAATTTTCCCAGCCGAAAAACCCCTTTAGCTCTCTTCTGTCGCGCCTGCCTCTATTCTCTAATGCAAGCTACTGCTACTGTTTTGTTTGATTTGAAAAATTGATTTGTTGGTCCATCTTACTATTCACTCCTCTTTTACAACCCTCCTCTCTATTATGCTACCGTGCATTTAAGCAAAAACTGCTCCCTACGGCTAGGTTAAATGTAGACGCAGACGTGAGATGTCTATGTTTTGTTCTTCCTTCCAGCAGCCACCTAAATGTGTCATTTGCAACCCCAGCTATTGTGTCTCTGCGTTGACGTTTCCTTTATGCTTCTCTCCCAGCTGCTGTCGTTTTCCTATGGTTGTGCTACATTTTGCTCCTTCTTTGGTTGTGCTACGTTTTGCTCCTTAATCTGTTGTCGTTTTGATACTTCCTTTTATCCACCTACTGCAATCGTAAGCATAATTGTCCATTAATTAAATTAATACCATGCATAATCCATGCGGTCCTCGTTCTTTTTCTTTGTATTTCCATCTTTCTTATCTTTTAATTTTCTTCTTCTTACTCTATAAAGACAAGTAAAAATTAATCTTAAAAAAATAGCCAGAATATCATACTTTTAACTCACTTTAACTTCTTTGCTTCTAAATAGTGCCTAAAATTACATATGAGTCAAAGTGAGTATCTTAAGCAATTTCATGTCCTTAATCATTAAGTATTATGAAATAATTAAATAATCAATTAAGCACCATTTTCCCCACACTTAGCTTTTGGTCGTCCTTAGGTAAAATATTAAAATTAAGCTCAAAGACCTAAAAATATTTACTCAATTCCCATATGTTATGAGAATATATAATCATAAGCAAAGATGAATGACTTTCGAAAATCATAGCAAGAAGTCAACATTCTAAGCTTTTACTAATAATCAGTTAACATTGATCATCATAAAAAACTGAGCAATCTAATGATAGAATCAAAAAATGAGTTTAACTAAAATATATCTACGGGTACACTTAACATCATTCATAATCATGACAATCAATAACTTTGCATATCATTTCATTTCTCCACCACTAAAGGTCACATACAAAATCGTGGATCGAAGGACTTTCCAAGGTTGTAATGTGGACAAAGGTAAGGTGAGATGTATTTGGAAAGTATCATAAAAGCAATCAAAGCTAGTTAAACAAAAGTAACACTTAATGTGAAATCAAGTGCACAAGTTACCACTCATCAAAACTGGGTGCCGTCAGCTATGACAAATGCAACACTTATATTTCACAACTCATTTCAGCTATCATACACAAACCACATGAAGCATATACCAATCCGAAGGAATCACTCATACAATTTATGCCAATAATGCATTCAAACTACAAGAGTGAATCTTCCAAGCTAACATCTACCTCATATCTAACATACTCAAATAACACATTCATTACAACTCTAGGAAGATGCATTAATTATGAATAACTTTACAAACTCATGTGCACTTCCACTTTGATAAAAAAATTTTTTTTAAATTTCATTCTTTTTCTTTTTCTTTCTTTCTTTCTTTTTCATTTTCTTTTCTTGTGCTTTTCTTTCTTTCTTTTCCTTTTTTTACATTAATCGAAACTACATTAACATGGGAATTTCAATGATAAGACATAAGAAAACATCCCAACAATAACCAACCCACACATATGTACACTCCCATACTTCGAATTTTGTACATCCACAAATTCAACAATCACAAATGTTCCACTAGCTTTATGGCTTGGATAGAAAATTTGGTTAAGTATAAAGCATTTAATACGGTTGATACAAAAAGGCAGGCTAATAAGGCTCAAAGGGGGCTTATCAAAAAGGAAAATCATATATTGGGTAGGCTATTTGGCTAATGTAGTTCGAAAAAGCAAAGAATGCCTAATCATATCTATATTAATGCATGTGATAAAAATGTGGT
>JAOQML010000008.1:17452062-17463029 GCA_027568935.1 Erythroxylum urbanii
ATTATGTTCTTGTAACTAATATAATGGATTATGAACATTAGAAATTCATGATTCTCTTTGGTTTTAGATTTTTGTTTAATGATGTAATATTGACCATTTGGTAAGTTATTATTGAAGGATGATCTTTTTTTTTTGAAAAGGTAAAATGTTATTAAAAACCCCAGCCACGTAAAATACAAGATTTGAAAAACTATATAAGGGAAAATGACAACAAAAAGTTGACTTCCTTAACTAAGCTCTAATACAAATGCATAACCAAGAGCTTCCCAAACCAAGTAACTAGCCTACAAACTTGTTTTATTGTATATTCCTTTCTTATATGAGTATTATGCCTAATCATTCTAGCTCATTGCTACCATGTCCCTATTACAAAATTGCTTCTTGCCTGTCTCTACCACTGTATATCCACCTTAATTCTCTAAGAAATTGCTATCAAAATATTGTAGCTTCTAATTATTCCATTCATCATTGCATGTTCTCTTATATGTAGGACTAGCTCTAATATGACTTGCTTTACTAACGTCTTTATACCTTTGAAGCATATTGAGAGATGGTCTTTGCTAGAAGTTTATCAAACACTTTGTCTTATTAAGTACAACATTTAGTTACAACATTTATATTTAGTATTAGGTACAACATTTATATTTGGCCCTTTTTTAAAAAATTAAGTAATACATTAATAAAATTATAATATAAGTCCAACATGAAAGTTTAACTAGGTTAACTAAGAAACTAGCTTAATAAAGAGATAACAATATAGCTTGAGCAACTATCTAGTAGCGCAACTCCAAGTAGCTATACAAGCTAATAAAATAAGGGGAAATTATTAATAATGCGAAGTCTTTCAGATTACAAATTCGATAAGCAAAGCAGTCGAGTACTCATTGAACATGCCAAATTGTAGGTTAAAGAAGTTGTCCTTACTATATTTAGAAGTTTTTATATTAAGCTTTTTGTGGATTGTTATTCCTTCTCAAAAATAAATACAGTTTAATATAATCTAAATCCAATTTAACATTCATTTTATTCGTTTATTACTATATTGGTTGCAATGAAATCTTTCATAATTTGCTTTCTAGTTAGCAACCTTGATTTTTTTTTCTGTCTATAATCTAACTTAAGGGAGCATGTTAATTATCTAAATTGTATTTATTTATAGTTTGTTGGTAAATTATATTTAGTTATTATTATTTTGATAGCTAGGATTTCTTTATTTAGATCAGAGTTATTTTTCTTAAGTTTATCTTAGAAGCTAGTTAGATATGATAAGAATAATCCTTAAAGACTTTATTCTAATATTATATTCTCATCATATTTAGATTTTCTACATTGCCTATTTATTGGATTGTAACTTTCATTTTTATTCTTAGAAATAAACAAAGAGACTCACCCTACATATGATCGATTTTTAAAGATTGAAATCAAATGACAACTACTGGAACAGGGAGTGAGCCACGTTAAAGGAAAGGCCAAGACCAAGACCAAGAGCAATAGCTATGCTATTATTTCAGCTGGGAAAAAAGGAGAGCTTTCGTGATGTTTCGAAATTACCTATTTACAATTCCACACATTTGCTTATATAATAGTTTAGAAAGATTTGAGTTAGAATAAGAGTGGGAGTTGATTCGTCTCAGGACCCTAAGAACTAAGATTAGCTCTTCTGTAAGTGACTGAGAAGTAGGGATACTAGAGAAAAGCCTCGTATTCCTAACATTGGTAAAAAATTTCTTAACAACAAAGTGGCAAATGGGTGCATAATGCGTGGGAATTTGCCGAACAGCTTATGTCAAATCCTGAAGCAAGCAAAAAAGCGTTGTTTGATGAGCCTACGTAGTATTAGGTAGCTGTTTAGGTAAAGACTGACCAAGCCAATGATGCTTAGCTTGTCTTTTCAATAACAATTTCTTTGTTTTTTAGAGATTTTTCTGTCTTTTGAGAGATTTCTCTGTTTTTTTAATAAGAAGTTTATAATGTCAACCCAAATACTATCCCATGCAAGAAGGGTTTGGGGGAAGGGCAAAGAATGGGCTGTGTGTGAGGAGGGGAGGAGGAGGTTGTGATTAAATACGACAAATGCGTATATGCCACGCTTCATTGTCTTGATAGGGAGAGCTTTTCTCTACAGCAATGGTGCAAATCGCCTCTTGGATTGTTGAACTCTCTCTTTACTAATACCATAAAAATAAAAATATTATAAATAATATGTTTTATTATTATTAAAACTATGAACTAGAACTTCCCTTAATTCATTATAAAATTATCATAAAAATGAAAAAATACAAACAATAAAGATCTTCGTAATCTAAAAATCTAAGATTTAATATGATAATCGTTAACTACATTAAGATTGAAAAAAATAAGGATAATTAAATAATATGTTTGAGTTTGGCAAGAATTATATCTACACTACAATTATATTATTCTAATTATACTTAACATTATTAGGTTATGATGTTAGAATTGATTTATCGTTATTTTTAGCTATTCAAATTATCATTATTATAATAAAATAATATTAAATTAATAATAAAATTATTGAACCAATTTTTTCTTTTAATTATACTACTATATTAATTTCACATTGATAAAGACTGAGTGCAATATTCATATAAATACAGATTATTGATTTGGTAATGATACCGAAATATAAAATAATGCTTATCTTTTTTAATACATAATAGTGTCCATCTTCTAATTATAAATATGTTCTATATTCTAGTTGTATAGGTGTACATGTTATCTAACATTTTACATTTTATTACATCTAAAGTATTTTGTATTCGTTAGCTCTCTTGTTTACATCTTATAAAACACCCAGTAATTTTTAATTGTGCCCTTTTGCTTCTGAAATTTGATTCAGATTTTCACCACTTATCAAATGCCCATAAACCTATCCTCCCTAGTCCTTTTCTAACACGACCTCACATAAAACTCGACTGGAGACCTGGAACTTGGTAGAGTTTAGCTTATGGACAGAAAAATGTTATTAAATGAAATAAATTCTATATATTTATGAGCTTGTTGTTAGAAACAGTAATAGCAAAACGATGTGGAGGCAAACAATATCATATTACTAGAAAAAGACAAGCTTGTTGCATGAGAAGAGCTCCGGAGGAAACTTTTATTGGAGCAGTTGAAATCAACAGCTCCAAATTTGAGTCTAGTTAGCCTGTGGGTATCCTAAGTCTACAAAGAATACTGTAGTCAATCCTCCAGATAAACTTGAAGCAGATGGAATTAGAAGATGCAAGCATTATGGATATATACTCGCGAAATCTTACTGCATCCAGAAAAAACAAAATCCTGCAGGATTAATCTGGCCAAGTTGATGGAACAGAAGCATTTGTCCTCTCTAATCAAGCCAATGAACACAGCTTGTCTGTAAAAGAAGAGTTAAACATCATTGGTTAGTACCGGCTGCAGATTCTACGTCAGAAAACTATGTGAGAACTTCGCTCAAATAGTATGACAAGTTGACCAATTTAAAAAAACTAAAATACAAATCTAATAATTTTTTCTGATGTTCTTTATAAGGTTCTTTCTCTTATTTTCTAGGCATGCTATTTTCAGTTCCAAAAAGAAAATTGCAAATTCACTCTTCAAGAAACAAGTACAAGAAAATTTTAACAATTTCAGGTAAACAAAATCTACCTTGTTTAATGCCAAGGCAGCATAAGCGATTGTCATCTATATAGGTTGCCTGAAGACCGATCATCCAAGATCCTACTGATGTATCATCATGAGCATAAGTCTTCAGCGATGCACTGCACATGGTAAATATTGGATGACTCGATGTAATATATGTCAAACCAAGATGTAAGACTGTGTAGCAAGTTGAGTTTATTACAGCAGAACCAAGTTACCAAGAACTATAATACTTCTGTTGAGATGGTACAATGAGCTAAGCACCTCACTTGCCATAATTTTACCCTGCGTCAAATGTACTTATTCTCACAATCTTCAGAATTAATGCCATCATATTTTCTTCAGTCCACTTTCCTCAAGTCAAAGTGCACATAGCAATGAAAAGCTATATAATTTTCAATTGCTGATTTCTCAACTTAACAATATGTTAGCTTTCCATGCACTTGACCTCTCGTCCATAACTTAAAAGATACTTCCCAAGTTTCCTAATTATACTAAAAATAGTTACCTGTTGATGTTTATATGCTGCGCCAAATTTTTAGACAGTATAATAAGTGAACCAGCTGCATGTCTAAAGTACCTGAGAAGGAATAGCAGAACAAGAAGGATGGAAAATACGGTTAAGTTTCATATTTTTTTGATCGTTCTAAGGGTGAAAAATGTTATATTTCACATATGACTGAACTTGAAATTAAAATGTTGAATCACTGTACCATTAACATACACAAGTTATAACACTTACGACTTCTCATCACCAAACTTCCACCATTCCGGCTCATACCATTGCCTTCCCCTGCAAACAAAGAAGATAGTAAAAAAGAATCATCTCCTATAGCCTTTCTTCATTATATTTCTGATAAGCACAATTCCAATAACCTTAATATCTTAAAGAGCAATCTGAAGTAAGAACAGATTAGACCCTGGGCCATTATGGAGCCAAAAAAGGAAACCAAGCATAATTCAGAAGTTGAACCTAACTCATAGCTCACAAATAGAACAGAAATAGTTTATATTACATGCACAAAACAAAAACCAAAGGAGCAACGAGGTTCTGAAGATAAATTTCCTACAAACTAATAGGAATAAGAGATGACAAGCTAGGAATTTTGTCCTATGTTGAATTCACTCTACATCCACATGAATAAGGAACAGAAATACACAAACCTATACAGGAAAATTAGTTCATAGAAGTTCGAGTGAGCTGGAAAACTTGGTAGCAAAATTCAAGATGGGACTACAACAATCATATATTGGAAATGATAAGCCATAGCCAATTGGCTAGAGAGAAAAAAGATAAGAGACTGTACTCTTCAGTTATCACATCTCCTGATTTCATACATCCAATATAAGCACTGTCTTGTCCATGACGATGTTTAAGAAAATCAATCAATGCCTCTGTCAAGAAAGAGGAAAGACAATTAATATTGAAAATAGCTTTCATTGAATATGAAAAATAGCCCCTTGACGGTAAAAAAATAAAAGAATTGATGCTATACCAAGATCAAGGTTTAAATTGTCATCAATCTTTACAAAAAACTCTGCATCCCAGTTCTGTACTGCAGTGCTAAAGAAGAACTTTGCTTTCTTAGGCAACTCTTCTTGAGCCTCCTCATGATCTTCCTAACAGATTTTTTATACATGTACTCAGACTCCATGGTTAAAATATTCAGGCAATCCAAGCTTTCACTGATATGAGGAACACTAGGACAATGTAGATCCACATGAATTAAGGAAATCAAAACTGTTTATTTTATCACTTCATCATGCTGTACAGCACTTTCCATCATGGTCTGTCACTTGGGAAATAACATGACATCATGATAAAAGCTAAAACATATATGGAGATTTGCAAAACTAATGGAATGCCATTACATAAAACCATTCACCTACAAGAATCAAGAAATCCTTTGTCAAGCGATTCTCGTCATCAATATTGCGATCCAAGCTGTCACCTCTATTGGCACTGCCAATTTCAAACAAAAAAAGCTATAACAAGACTGCTAAACAAATATGAAGCACCACTATTGAAAAAAATCTAAATCAAGGAAGTTGACAAGAAGCAAAAGAAATGACAGATTTCAACATAAGGATAAAGGCAGGAAGGCATACCTTCTACCAATCACAAAACGTATCAACACTCCTCTTTCTTCAAGTTTTTTTAAGGCATCACCTACAAAAGTGACAAGAACAGGTCACAAGTTGTATGTGACGCGGCAAAGTACTTGGTGACAACATTTCGAAGGAATTAATACACAAAGTGAGTTCTGAATTGATTTAATGATGTCTAAGAGATACAATGATGATCATGTTCTTAGGAACAAAGGAAATGCGGTGCAATTGGTAAGAACAATGACCAAATTTATATTAGGTGAAATAGTTACTTGAAGGAAAGACAGAACAATTTAACAATGAAATTATCCAAGGATGAATTCAAAAACTCGTCTAAGAAGGGACGAGTATCTTGGTTCCTGAAGGAGATTAGAAAATACAAGTATATGAAAAGTTGAAATGTGATTCAAATCTCAGCTCACCTCTAGGCATCCATGATCCTCTAAACTGATTCCTCTTTAGGCGACTACCAAATCCAGTATAAACTCCAATAACCGCAAGGAACTTCTGCGAAGAAGACCCACCTAGTGACGGCTTGTTCCTGAGATACCCTTGACTCTTTGCTAGTGTTAATTCCATCTCAACATCAACAATCTTCCTCTCAAGATCTCTAAAAGCCATTAACATAACATAGATATAGAATACACATATCTCGGACAACAAAACTGAATTTGGAGACTGAAAATACAGAAAAAGAAGAAACGCACTTGCATCCCAGGGCAGCTAACTTATCTTCGACTGTAAGAATCCTCGGTCTCTGAAAACAGTTAAACATAAACATAATTGATTCTAGCAAAACAGATTTTAGAAAAATGGAAACAAAGCTTTTACGTCTACCATTTGTCAACTTTGTCAAGTTGAGTCGACACACGGTAGAAATCCTTGCCATTATCACTAAATCATGACAACATTTTACATAATACAATTTCCAAAAGAACACGTTTTACATGGTACAAAAGAGAGAAAGGCCATGAAACCTGGGCTGAATGCATCCTAAGAAGATTGGCAAGTAATATTCTGTTTTCTGCATCTTGCCACAACCTGATGGTTTCAGAAGAGTTCAATCGTTATATAACACCCAAAGAAAAAGAAAAACAGAAAGAACATAACTGTTTTATTTTTAAAACGAGTGTCTATTGTCGGTTTTCTTTAGCATCTGCGCACTACATTCGTTTAGAACGAGAAGGGAAATTTTTAAAAAAAATAGAAAAAGGGAAACAAGGGTTCGTGGATGATCAGTTCGGTTTGCATTGAGAAGTGACAGCGGAATCAGGATCAGTAAGATCCAAGGTGAATTGATTTAGATTTAGTCGACCCAACGAAAATCCCCAAAACAAAGCTAACAATCTCAAACTTAAAGCAAATAAGATCACATATGGAAAACGAAAATACTGCAGGCAAACACGTCTGAAAGACATCAATTTTAATAATTTAGCTGAGCCTGTATGGTAAATCGAACCGGCCGGCGACGTAAAGCCAAGCAAGACAAGAGAACAAGGCGAGAACGACAGAAGGTCTAGAGTTCTGAAGAGGCTTCGATCTCCATCGCTTATCTAATTTCGTCGTCGCTGATGAGCTCTCCATCTTACGCTCTCTTTTCTTCTTTCAAGACTTAAAATTAAAATGTAGTGCGTGTGTTGTACTTAGGCTATGTTGTTGGGATGGGAAGAACTGGAATAAACAAGTAGGGAGGTATTTGAAAACCAACTGGTGAATTGGTGTTGTTTCGTTGAAGAAAACGGTTACTACTTTAGTTGGAGGGCCTAACCAACGGGCTAACCAAATACTTGCGTTTGGGCCCTTTTGATCTTATCAATCGCTCAACCCTCAATTGGACCTGCTTTAAGGATCTATGTAACACTAACTACGCATCAATTCATCTGTACATCCGTCACTTATTCTTGTGATTTTTCTCTATCCTTGTCCCTTGAAGCTAAGGCAAGCAACACAATGACGATTAGAGCAACAAAATTTCGTACATTCGTTTCTGTATCTGTAACCCAACATAAAACATTGTCAAGGCATAACTACCACCTTCCAACCATGAGAGAAAAGAAATAGTGTCGAATAGAATCATTCTGCTGGAAAGTAGAAATCAATCTCAATTAAGTGCTGCATGCAACTTTCAGCTTCTGATACAAGAATGGATTAGGCCAATTTGGACATAAGTTCATCTAGCTCCTTGCAGCTCCAGGCAAAAAGTTTGCCAACGAGGGAACTCCTTGGTTTCGCATTTCTTCTTGAGCCCTCCTCATTTCTTCAGGATCTGTTATCAAACATAACAAAATGAATATAATAGGAAAACTGGAAGTATAGCAGCTAAAACCACATAACAGATCTAAGTAAGCCACAAGTTACTTAGCTTTCGACAGATTCAGTATACATTAAAATCAAATATCAAAAAGTAACCATACCCATGTTCTCCACCAATTTGGGCATCAGGAACATAACTACTACCATGAATCCCATCATGAGACCCATTGGGCTTTTCACAACATTCATTATGGAGAACGGTTCCCTAATCTGTACAAAATAAGGGTAATATCAGGCAGAAATTCTACAAAATGAAATATGAAAAAACAAGACTGAAAAAGGTGGAGCCACCTCAAAGTATTGTTCTTCAGAAAGTGGCTCTAATACCAACTCATTCAAACCCCTTCTGTTCTCTGTCAAAGCTGCCTGGACTTTTCCTGGGAATCTAGCACTAACATCAACTCGGACCTGAAAAATAAGAATTCAATGATGGAGAGTCCAACAGATAAGCACTCCAATGAAAAATGTATTTAGTATGATTTAGAGGCCACCTCATATGCTCTCAATTTACCCCAGCAAGCATCACGACTTTCACTCAATCCAACCAAAACATCAGTAGGAATTACTAACGGAACATCCAAAAACTAAAGAACATTGAGAATAGGGCATGTATTTTTTTTTCCATATTTTCAGAATCTGTCTGCACATTTTTATTTTTTGTTCATTCTTTTTACTTTCACTCAACTTCTTCCTTCAGGAATCCAAGCATCATGAACAAAAGAATCCCTAGCAGCAAATCTATCGCCAAGAAATAAATCCCAAAGGCAGCATTGGAGAAGTGTTCAAAATTATGAAATGCAACTTCGATGATAGGTATATTAGCTAGTATTGAATGAGTAATGATAGGGCTTTCGTTAAATGGAATCAACTACGATTTGTGGCTTCATACATGATTATTTCTATGGATAATTGGGTAGAACATTTGTTATTGAACTGAAGCAGTGGGCAATGATACAGGTGAAGAAGAGAGGGCTCATGAAAAGGTAGGTGATGCAGGATCTGGTAGATTTTCCAGTGGGCCAGGAGAACGAGAGAAGAAAATAGCAATTGAATATAAGGGAAGGTAACCTTAACAAAAAGTGAAAACAGATAAACCTGAATGCGTGAAAACAGATAAACCTGAATGCTAAACTAAGGCTAAATAAGATCATCCTTTAAATTGGAGATGATTTAATGATTAACATGAGTTAATAGAATTAATAACTTACAGGAGAAAAGAAATAGCCGACTGCACTAACTTCAATCAAATGAGTCCCAGCTGGCACATTATGGCTTTTAGAACAGAATTCAAGGAGTGAAGGAATTACAGAATCAAGATGTATCTTTAACAAGAGTACTTCCATAATAGCATCAAAAGCCCTAAATGAATCAAGTTCAGGTCAAAAGAATGGCAGAATGCCCAAACAAACAAGATGATCACAGTTGTGGTCATCAAACATATTACAGGATCAAAAGACGAAATAAATAGAAAATCATTAACAAAATTGATCAAAAGTGGTCATCCAACATATTACAAGATCAAAAGAAGAAACAAATAGCAAATTATTAACAGAAGCGATCAAAAGTGATAACAATCAAGTTTAATTAGAACTGAGCAAATAAGTTAAATATTGAAAGGATACAATGAAAAATATCCATCGGGTCTCAGAAAAGTAACACTTTGGCCACCATTTAGAATAACTTTGACATTTGATAGCTTTCCGGGATTGTTAATTCCTTTTGCACCTATACCTGGAGATAAGTAAATCAATAAACGATGAATTTTAGGGATAAACTCAATGGATACAAATAAAAACAAGATAAAACTTGAACACAGCCATTCACAATATTTTTTAGCGAAAAATTACACAAAAGAAGTTTTAGGGCAACTGCTAGAACATTTTTCCAATGATTGTATATGTTAAAGCAAAGGAAAAGGCCAAAACTAGCCAGCATTTGAGCCAATACCAATTGAACTAACCTCAATAAGCGTTTTGCATATTGCCACCCACATTACTTACAAAATCTTATCCAATCACTTCAAACCGACACATGTTCTTTTTTTACTTTATAAATTAAATCTGCCGAGAAAAGCATACTTTGTTGAGTGGCTTTGACAGTATTAGGCATGGCTAGAACCTTGATGTCTTGGTTTACGTTAGCACTCACAAGCAGGATATCCAAACTTTAGGAAGAAATGGATTCCTTGTTTGAGAACTACAGTTATATAGAACAATCTACCCAAGGGGGAAAAAAATGATGACTAAGTGCCACTTGAAGAATTCGTAAACTAAAAAAACCAGGGTAGAATTGAAAGCAACAGAACTAAGATTTCAGAAATTTCAAATTCCTAATCCCCTCAGCCCTCACTTAAAAACCAAAAGAAATCATATGAAACTCATACAGGTCAGAAACAGAAAATTGTCTAGAAACAATAACCGTAACCAGATTCATCATGATAACTCGAGATCAGAAGAGGTGCAACTAAGCATCTTAAATTTACCATTGGTAACTTTTAAAACAAACGGAATACAGCGCAACTCAAACTCAAAAACATAGCGAGTCAAAAACATACCCGGAATCTTCACTCTACCATTAATGTTGTACCCATCACCAGACCTGTGAAGTTAAAACAATACAAAATCACACAGGCCTGCAACTAGTCAAAGTCGAAACCCTACACCTGATCTTCTGAACTAAAAAACTAAAATCGATCGTTTCACTTCACACATCTAAACGTGCTATTGCCCATAAATCGACTTGTATGCCAATTTAAAGGATAAAATTTCGGACTACCCAAAAACGCCCCCAGCTAATCAATAAAATCTGAGAAACCATTACCCAGGCGAAGTTGAAAGAGCCGGCAAGAACAGAGATAAAAACAGTTGAGTAAGGAGTACGAGAACAACTGGTTTGCCTCC
>JAOQML010000008.1:17466697-17481903 GCA_027568935.1 Erythroxylum urbanii
TAATTAATTAAATTATTATGATTATTTAATTACATTACATTATATTTAATTAAATTATGTTTTGTTTTACGTTTTGAAGGGAGGGCATTTCTGACATTTCACTTATGTCTTTTGGTTCTGTCTCCGTCTCTGCATTTTTGTACCACAGTCATAAAAGTCACAAAAAATTACTATCTCTGTCTCTGGAGTCGGGACAAAATTAGGTAGAGGCAGTAAGTAAACAGGTCGAGGCACAGGATTTTTGTGTCCCTGTCATCTGTCCCCACTCATGGGGACAACAACCAAACACTGCGTAAGAACACCAATGCGAAAGTACTTAGTATAATCATAAAATGGTCTAGAGGAGGGAGCCTCAGTATCTATAGGCACACATTCATAGGATATGTTATAACTATACTAAGTATGGGTTGATCCCACAAGCATTTTCGTTAATTATGAACTATTCATAAACTTAATAAACTAGACCAACAGTTATGATTGATTGAATAAGAAAATAAAATAAATGATAAATCTAAATGACAAAGCAAAGTAATGATCAAGAATAAAAATATATATGAATAAACTAGATTTACGTGATATTTCCCCTAAGTCTTTACTATATTTAATTTCACTTTGACTCGATGAATGATTCTAGTTTCATAGACCAGCAAGAATTCCTAACTTTGATCATATTCTTTGTCAGTACATACAACCTTTGTTTTTAGATTAATCAATTGAAATCTCTTTCGAATCATGACAACCTAAGAATGCATTAGTTCTTTTTATGAACTCTCTTCGTAGGTTTTACCATAACCTAGGAAGATTTTATGGTTTTCTTTAGAATAGCTCACATTTAACCCACTTTATCCATGTTATGATCTAACCACAAATCTCATCTCTTGAATCTTGATGCATAAATCAAATAATTAATATTCCTCTTTTTCTCATTTAATTAAATAAATTATTAAAATATAGATAAATTGCTAAAAAACTATTCATTACACTAAAAGAATTAATTAAATATGTATTACATCCTAGCATTTGTCATACCTAAACATATATTCCAATTAGTTATGAGTAAAAAAGAATAAAATTGATAAATAATAAAGAAACATGAGAAAAAGAGATCATTGTCATGAATCTTGAAACTTCAACAATCTTATGTATATTCTAAGGATGACTTTATCTTGATCAACAACTGATATAAAATGACTTCCCACTACTCGCCTACTATTTCATGGCTAAAGAACTCCTTTTCTTTTTTATCTTCTTTTCCTTAAATTTGAAACCCTTATTTTTATTAAGCTATATAATCATAACAGTAGCAGGCTATGTTGTTATGCAATTTTAATTAAAAATCATCAACACTAATACGAGACCTACATAGGAACGTATTAATGTGGTGTATCTTAATCCGAGGGTAATATGGGGGTGTAGGGCTATAAAGGAGAAGGAACACAATCCTAACATCGTAACATATAGGTGAAATATTTAGCGGTACTTCTCCAACCTATCCAAATTTGCTCAAGTCAATCCAATTCTCCTCTAATTTTGCTCTTATTCCTTAAAAGGATATAAATAAAACTTGAAATAAAAGTACTTCTCATTTTAAATACCATATCCTCCAAAATCATCTAAAATACAAGCAATATACTATGAAAATAATGTTACAAGTAATATATCACTAACATACATCAAACTTCCCCACACTTAAGGAGTTACTTATTCTCATAGAAACCAATTCCATCATTCAAACTCAAAAAAGAATAATTTCTAGAAAGTGTTAAAACATGCATTTTAAAAAAATAGGAGCATTAGAAGCTTGTTTAAAGAGTCACCTAGGTTTTTTTATGTGGGAGTAAATACCATGTCATGGATACTCCTGACTATTCAACTAGGACATTATCTCAAATGGTGACTACCATTCTCTAACTTCAACCTTTTTAATTTTATAAAGCTAGTAGAGTGAAATTACGTATACTCATTTATAAAATATTTTCATATTTTTTTAGAGATAATAAAATTCTTAAAATAAGTCACAATTACTCGTTGCATACATATTTTACACAAAGAATATCATTATGCTTATAAAGTATCCATTCTCTATATTTATAAAAAATTGAATCCACTTATTCACCAATACTTATAACTAGTTAAACAAATATTCCAAATCACCAAAATAATCTAATTCATAATGAATGGTCTCCAATAGTATGCTTTTAAAGAAAAATAAATTTTCAAGAATTGCTTCTTATTGATAAAGTTAAGAAAACTTTGATAAGTTTGAGTATGATATATATTCATACTCCTATAGTCCCTCCCCACACTTAAAATAAATATTTTCCTTAATGTTTCAAACATGCAATAGCAACAAAATAATAAAAGGAAAAGGAAATGCAATAAAGGAATTGAACTTTCCTGAGTTGAAATATATGGTGCAAATCTAGATGAAATTCCATTTCCATTGATTTTCCATCAAAGTGTTGATTTTAATTTAACAAAGTTGGCGAAATGTAGGTCAAAAGGAAGAAGACTGCCATAACGTCTATATATATGTATACATATCATCAAGAGTATTAACACAAATTAAAAATATAAGTACAGAAGATAGACAAATCATTCCAATAAAAAAGGTGGAGGTATCGATGATGGTATATAAGACAAATCATTCCAATAAAAAAGGTGGAGGTATCGATGATGGTATATAAAGGACTATTGCCCGCTGGTCCTTTAGATCATTAAAATAAATTATCTTTATGAGGCTCCTAATAAAAGGCTCATTAGCTACTGTCCATGTATCATCATGATCACCCATCTCTCTATCTATTACAAGAATAGTTGTCTCCTCTCGTAATGATGTGACAATCTCTTTCAACTCTCTATAATCATCGTCCTCAACATCCTCCCCTCTAACTGATTTTTTAGAATCTCTCTTTGGCATCACTTAATTTTCCTCGAGCTTTGTGAGCTAAAGCTCTATCTCTTTATATGTAGCAAGCTTCATTGGTTGCATTGGTAAAAAGTAAGATTTCAACTCCTAAGTGTTGCATAATCATCATTATGATGTCAGCCAGCCAGTGCATGTAATATTGTAGTTAAGTGTGGATGGCTAGGTTGCTAGTGTAGAGGATGGTAGTAGAGGTAGAGTCAGTGCTTACTCCATACCCACAGTCTGGTCCTATTAGATTGGAGTTCCCTTTGTAGCTCACGGTGGTCCATCTACAAGTGTGAAATGTTGTCCTCGATTGTCTCTTCAAAGCTCTACCATCTAGATGACTAGTAATATCTCCATTATGATGGGTATAGGAGTGATGGCTACTATCAAGTCTAGGCCATCAACTATTACATCCAGACCTCTTGCTAGTTATATGATGACTGAGTTGCTACTGATAATGCCAAAGTTAACCTGGTTTAGGTAGTCACAGACTAATTGGATGAAGATGATTCCAAAGTGTTTCCCTCCATCCACATAAAAATAAATGAGGAAAAGGTTGCTCCTGCTCACCACTTCCGTGTTCTCCATTCTTGTGCAAAATGAATGAATCAAAAGCTTGTCATGGATTGCATCATTAAAAATTTGAATCCTAATGCCTTAATTTTGTGGGGGTGATAAGGATACACAATGGCCTTTAATCACTAGTAGTTTTGGGAATCTATTTTTGACCAGTCCTAATCTAAAGAGATCTTACTAGGCATTAAGGTCTTTGTATGCTTTGTATTATGGAAACTAATATGAACCACAAATTGATTAAAACTGATGTTGTGGTCCACACGTCCAACCTAAACTTGAGAACATAGGTATCCTTTCATGACATCTTGGTATCCTTTATCTCCATCGTATATATGAACTCAGGAGTTATCTTCTGATAGAACAACTCTTAAATATTAAACAAATCAAATCACCCATTAAAATAAATGATCTCGTGCACAATGTCATTAAGATCTATCTCCCTCAGCATGTCCCATTGTTTGTGCATAAACACCTCAAACTATTGCATCTAGAAGGTCTAGTACTTTTTCTGTTGCATCTTTATCTTAAAATGCAGTAACAAATGATAGGACTACTCTTGTGGCTCAGCCGACACCTATGGCTCAATTGGAGTGGTAAGTGTTGGTGCTTGTAATAGCCTCAGTTGCCTCCTCGGAGCATATGTCCTTGGAGCAGCCGTGCATATTGATGTGAAAACATCTACTTTAGCCCTCTTATATGGTAGTGGTGTTGTAGGTCTCTGACTGGTCTTAATAGGCCCGACTTCCTTGCTATAATATGATTTCTAAAGAAAGACATCAATAAAATATTCAAAAACAATAATTGACGTCACAATTGTATAAGTGCAAAGTATAATGCAATAAAACATGAAACAAAGTAATGCATTCATTATAGTCATCTATTCCATATGGAGGGAAAGGAATAGGGGAATCTATAAAGAAGTTGAAGAAGATATCCATTAGCTAGCAGATCAGATTGTTAATTGGGTTATAACGATTTTCATTGCCAACTGTAAACAAAATTCATTTAGTCAAGCAATAAGAAGAAATTGGTTGCTGTAATATTTTTTTTGTAGTAGCTATTTTGTTGTATATGTTCCTAATGTGATTTTGTAGTTGGATCATATGACTCATTGTAATGGTGTATGGTAGCTTTTGTTAGTTTAATACATTTTCATTCATCTTTCAAAAAAAATTCTTTGTTTGTTTTTCAATTATTCATGCATGATGTAACCATCACTAACATCCTATAATGTTAAATTTTCAACTTCATAAATCCTTTATCCTAGTCTAGAAACTATGCCAACCAATTTCACAAATTGAACTCACTAAAATAGCTAAGATAATTTACACCAAACATCTTCTACCATAATTAGCACATATAGTTTACAATTCATCTAAGTTAATTTCCTAGCACCCTAAAAATAATGCTTAATGGATATTTGATTAACTATAAGCATAAAATAGAATTAAGAACTTTAAATGATCCCTATTGCATAGAAATAACTATAATAAAAGTATTGTAGTAAAAGTACCTAGGTGAAGCTAAAAATTATTTGATAGAAGTGAAATTAAATGCTAGTTGTTCCAAAAGTTATTTTTAGAAATTAAAATAAAGAGAAAAAACTTTATGGAAGGCATTAGAGATTGATCCTAAAATAAAATCAATATTGGTCTGAAAGTGTAACAGGCGTCAAACTAGTGATTTACACTTTAAGGATATGTGAAGTTACAAGTTTAGTCATCTTAAAACTCTTTTATGTAACTGTAGCTCATAAATACTCTTAGTTGGGTTCTTTGAAGGAGACTTTAGAGGCTAGTGACAACATCATTTGTCATTAAGATTTTAGTTTGAGGGTTTCTTCACATCAAGAATGGATTTGGAATGAGGTTGGAGAAGACCATGACAATTCTTCTAGTTCTTTCTTCACTTTCCTTCTTTTATGTTAAAATTGCCTTATTTTATTTTTGTTTTCATTAATTTTAGTAGCTAAACCCTATTTAGGGTTAGGGATGTAGATTATGATGGATTTTTAAATTATTAATGTATTATTTGATTATTTGTTTGATTGAATTTATTCTTTTTATTTTTAATTATTGATTTTGTTACTAGTCCTTATAGATTCAATTTAAGGAATTGTATGAAGGTATGAAGTATGATCCATGTACTTGGAGAATATAAACCTTAGATCTAAAGAACAAAAATATCCTAGCCTACTATAATAACAGAAAAGATTAACTAAACTTAATGAATTTGGTTTAGATTACGCATTGAAAGTTGGTAATTACATATTTGAATTTCATATAAGTGATCCCCAAAATCCTAATATTTTATTATCTTAATTTATCTTTGTTGTTTTAACTGATTTATAGTAGTTAGTTTCATATTTTTAAGTATTTTTATTTTATTTATTTGGCTAGGATTAATAGACATCGTAATATAGTCCATGTGGGATTAATGCTCTAGAGTACTTCAGTTTTATAAACTTGCTACAATCAATTATGTACACTTGCAGATAGATTCAACAAATTAGAAATATTACTGTATTTTATAGAAAATCTTTCTCACCTAAAAGATAATAATACAGTATTATTATAAAACCTTATATGTAAAAAAATTAAGATTTTAAATGATACAAATATACTTTCCTTACAAGAGTAATGTTAAGTAAAGATTTCTTACTCTTCTAGGAGAAAAAGTTAGAAACAAAATTAAAAAATCACAATGATCAAATACCTCACAATATATTAATGTTTGGGGAATTAATTAGTTATACCCAAAAATAAGGCATAAAATTATGTTAGATATGAATTTATAGAGGCAATTAAAATGTGAAATGTTTATAACTAAAAATAATTAGGATCATTTTCAACAAATTAATGTCTCTTACATCGATAAAACTTGTAAAGGTTGTAGTAAAACTTCAAAAAAGTATATTAACAAAAATAAAAACAAATATCCTAGATGGAAAAAAAGGAAACCATATAAATGGTTTAGAGAAAAATCAAAATTATAAACAAAATTAAAATTAAAATTACCACCTTGTCCTATTTCAAGAAACATAACTTACTATAAATATGAAAAGAAGGTCATACTACTAAATATTATGTGTTTTGAACTAAGGGAGTTTCCAATTCCTATTTTGATTGATAACAACAAATAATTACTACTAGTGATTTATTTTTTATGCCATAAAAAAGGGCAATGTGAAAGCTATTTAAAATCATGCAATACTGAAGTCAAAAGACACCTTATAGAGACTACAAATAAAATTGAGAAATCAAATTTTCATAACTTCATATCCATTTAAGTGAAGGATAAAATCAAGAAGATTAAGTCATGAAAAGTATACCAATACTATTCTAATTCTTGTTATACCTCCTAATTAGACTCATCATGCTTGACAAACTCACAATACTATATGTTAATGCACTGTTATTTTGTTGGTGCATTGGTTAATACATTTTATACCATGAGTTTGATTTAATAGTGATTGATATATTGGTCAAACCAATATGGCTATTTGGTCATGTGCCAAAGTTGTCGACCAATGTCATTGAACTAGTTTTTGAATCTAATAATATTTTTAAAATAATATGACTAAATACTAGAGTATTCATTTTTTGAATGCTTTTACGACAATTGGGTGTTATAAGAACACATTTAAAAGAGTTTTAACACATTTATACATTCATTTCAACATGATTGTAAGCCTTAAAGTATTGAAGTGAGCAAGCAAACCAAGGATTATTCAAGATGTAAAGTTCATTTAGGATCTGGTCTCTTACCTTTAATTGATTTAACTCTTACCTTTAATTGATTTAAAAAGACTTGTGGTTAATGTTCAACTTCAAGAGAGACTGTAATAGGATTACTCTTTACTGGGATAAGCAAATATTATTGTAAGAAGGTTTATCTTCATCTAATTGAAGGAAGATTTTAGTGAAATCCTAGATGAGTCTTGAGGAATTTATTTGTTAAATCACTATAAAATTAGTTTCTAGCCTTCCTTCCTTACTCTCTTTACCTTACTTTTGTTTGTTTGACTGCACTTAATGTTATTGTCATTCCATACTATCATTCCATTTCAACTTGATGAAGTCACATTTTTAAGTAGCTAAAGGATTTTTAATTTCATCAGCACATAATTTACTTCTCTCTTGAGTATCATTAAGGAACAACAGCAGGATTAATAAAAAAGAACTTCAATTAGATTAACAAATATCTTACATAATACAAGTTTTAATGATATAAGATAGTAAAAGTTTTGAAGGGCATTTAGATAATGAGTCCAATAATGATGATTTATTATTAGAAGAAACTAGTATTTCTCGAACATGATTGGTTCGAAGACGGCGAAGAAAAAAAATAAACAAATTTATGTATTAACAAAAGATCAAAAATTTCACTTAAAAGTTATTAACCACATCCAAAGATCCCAATTACCAAAAGTTCAGTTTATTAAATTACAATTGAAAACCTTGGCTAAAACTAGTAAAAGTCTTGCTCCTCTTCTCACAACCTAACAAATATCCTTAACAAACACATTTAAATTTTATTAAAAAATGGTTAATTCCTATAAAATTACTACAAAAAGTAAGAAGAGATCAAAAGCTGTTAGAAATTTGACATTAAAAAAAATACAACTAATGCTGACATAAATTCCAGCGAATTTAGGATAAAAACATCATTTTTATAGTTGAAAACAATCATCATATAATCATTTCAGGAACGCGCTTTACAAACCTTGCAGAAGTATTTTGTTTGTTACAACTAGTAAAGATAACCAGTTATACTATTATTAAAAATGACATTTTTAAGTTTAAAAAAAAAAACAGAAGAGAAGGAAAAGTACAATTTTTATACTCCTTTCTTTTCAAACCAGATCTTTTGATTAAAAGCCTTTGGCTTTGTTTTACAGAATCATCACCAACATATTTCCACGCTTACCCGTGCAATGGTGGGTGGATGACGAGATGAAGAACTCCGTATACATGTTCTATAAACGAATATCCAGTCAAGATGCTGGAGAGAGGGCCAAAAGAATCAGAATTAAATAAGTCCGGGTTTTTCACCGCTTGCTATAGCCCTAACTTTCTGGAGAACCAATCTGATAGGTTAGCTATTACGAATCCTGCAAATACCTGCAACCATGCATCCATGGAATCCAAGGATTCGAAGATCAGTAGGACAAATCAAGACATCTGATAATTGTTGCCAAACCATTAGGACTTGGTAGAATATCAAAGTTCTTGAATAAAGAGTATATAGATGTATGAAGGTCCTCTAACTACATGTCAAAAAGCAGAGTATATTTATGAAAATGCCATCACCTGAGCAGAGCCAAGAATGTATATTGCAGAATAATGCCGGCCATGAATCACCATATCAGCTACCATAGCAAGAGGGATGGTGAGTGACATGCCTAAAGTGGCAACCAATGGAGTCGTCCATACGACACATAATGCCCTAGGAAGATATCAGATTTTTAGGGCATGGTTACAATGGTTATTCCATCTAACGCAATAACATCAAAAGGTTACTTTTAATTTACCAAAAGTAATCTGAGAGGACGCTTCCAACAAAGCCATTTGCAAGAACGACTTCATCCATTTTGGCCGAGTGTGGAATTGCAAACTTAGGTTCAATTCCCAAAGCTGTCAACGGCAAAACTAAAAGGGAGGGAAAAAGAGATGATTTAGATTGGCAAGCAGACATGTAAGGCAAACCAGCCTCAGGCATTAGTAAGCAAATTAGAATGAAACAGTTTGATTGCTTGCCAAAGGGGACCACGGTGAAAAGAAAAGAAAAGAAAATCAATTAAGTCCATGTTCAACACTTCAACAGATTCGGAAAATGAGATTTAGAGGTCTAAAGCCCAAGCCACGAGTTGAACCTCATGACCATATCTTTGTTTTGTACAAAATAGTTATCCACTCAAAGAAATAGGAGTAAGATGAACCGCTTTCCATTCAGCCTCTGACATACTCCTACAACTCTACGAATCTAAAATAACATTTTCAGACAATAAATTAAACCATATGGAGCACTTACCCACCCACCACAAGGCTACAAGGGTAAACAATCCAATATATCCAAACAACTTTTGAACATCTGCCCTCTCTCCTTCTTCACCTGTAAGCTTTTTTAGCAGGACTGCAGCAATAATTCTATGTTGAGTTATCAGAATAATACAAGAACATCCCAAACTACCAAAAGAAGGGAATAATATCATCATGAATGATTTGACAGTAAGACTGCCCGAACCTGTAAATAACCCATATGACATGGCTGACAGAAGGCCAAAAAGGTCTCCAACAAGAGACCGTTTCCCATTTCTGAACAAAGATATGAAACACCAAACTCAAATTTAAAGAGAATCCAAGCTATCATGATGAAGAATACAACAGAAACCATGGCTACCATACAAATAAATTGCTTGAAGAATTCATATGACAATGCCTGAAAACATTGACTGAACATCACAAGTTCAAAAGAATTTTCAAAAAAAGATGCTGCATAAGATGCTAAAAAACGCAAGGGAATGGGTTTCTTCGCCTTGGGCAGTGAAAAGAAGCAGATCAAAATCCTTTCTCACGAAATGGGCCAATGGTTTGTAGAGACCCATCAATTGGCGTTTATGTAGTGACTTGTTTCATTTCATACAGAACTAATTGACTAGGAAATAAAAAGTCAATATTGGGTAATATACTTACATTGAAGGGTTTAGTTGTGAATCGTCTGTGGCCCATGTTTTACCCATGGTAGTCATGACAACACCAAACATGCTCACAAGGACAGCTATTATTTTTGCAGCATTTAGAGAATCTTGGCCCAGTAATCGACCAATAAAAAGTGTAAAAAGTCCTGAAGTTGATGACAATACTGTTGTGCTTGCAACACTTGTACGTGCAAGTGCAGCATTTGATAAATACTGCACAATACAAAAATCATGAACCAATTACTCTTAAAATTACAATAAACTTATCCAAGGACATTTAGGAAATAGCATATGTGATCTCTAGAAATCAATCTAATCTTAAAAGTGGAATATATCTCAGATATTGTTATAAATAAACTTATTTCGGCAATAAATGCCTCTTCAAAAGGAAAAAAAGAAGAACTCATGTTCCCAGCACACTCAGCAACTCCTGAGAACAAGCAAATTTATTCTTAAATATCCATACCACAGCATTGAAATAAACTTCAAACTTCAGAAAAAAGTCTGATTGACAAAGAAACCTATACACACCAAAATCTTCATGCATGAAATTATCAACTGGTCAAGGATCTGAATCTGGTGGCGCACTAGCTAAATTTGATTTAACGCAACCGTGCATCAGTTAGGTGAATCCTATGCTCACAAATATAAAAACATGCAGAAGGACATCTAAGGACGTGTTAAATGTCCTCCAAAATCTCAGTTCAACCAGACATTCCCAAGGTAGAGTATGTTAGGGATTACAAGCATGAAAATGAATCTCAAATGCGTGCCACTGCCAAATTCATAAAAGCCTAAAAACCCTCTAGTGTTTGTTCAGATAATAATGAATAGAAAAGGTTAAAAACAGTAGAGCTTCTAAAGGCAGCACCTTAATGATGCAGCTTCATAAATGTTGAAAAAGGAAAGATGCTTCACTTTTCTGATTAACTTATTATGGCTTTCAAGATTGTTGGTATTTTACAAGTGGATAAATAATAGCATCATAAAGTGTTGTAGATGTAAACACCAAAAACATAATCCAGAATAAAATTACCTCTGTTACAAACCAAATAGGGGCAATATAAAAGCCATATCTCGCAATTTCTTTGTTGCTGAGCTCTTTCTCATGCTTCAAAACATTTACATCTTCTTTGTGTCTAGGAACCAATGACTCTTCTTCTTCAGTCAAAAAGTTTACTTCACCGTCCTTTTTAGTAAAAGTTTCCTGAAGTTCCATTTCAAAGAGTTTCCGACTCAGTGGAGAGTTAAATCCATCAGAAGAGTCGTTGATGTTTTCTGTGACTTTACCACTTTTTAAAGATTGCCGATTAAGTAGAGTGCATAGCCAATCTTTAAGGAATGCTATTGGGAGGTAAACTACCAAAAGAGAAGCTCCAAGATATGTTACAGCAAATGGCTGCTTATAGTCTGTGAAGATATCCTGCAACACAGCGTGTAGGGACCATGTAATTTGGTGGAGAAGTAAAAGGTAAACAATGCAACGTGAAGACGGAAATAGCAGATAAATAATACAACGTGATGATAAGTGCTTGATCATAATTTCATTTTTTGACATAGTTAACTCCCTTGCCTTTACTTTTTTCCCTATTTCTTTTGGAAGGCAAATAAGGTTTCAATAATTAACAAGAATAAGGAGAAGAAAAAGCCCTTATCTAGAAGACGCACCACACCTGATGTGCTGCAGCCCAGTTCTTTTCACGACTAATCCAATTCTTAGGATAAAAAGTGTTAAGTACCGAAATCATGACATAAAACTGCTTTTATAGAAATTTATATACATGAAACTACTGATCGTAGCCAATGGGGATTATCGATTGCTAAAACCTGGGACTTAAATCCAAAATGAAGAATGCGTAAAATACAGGCGCAGCAGGAACTGATGCAAATACAATAAGCCAGTTACTCGCAACTCAAATCTATAGGGTACAATTGAAAAATAAGAATAAACATACCTGGGTAACCTCTGCAGACAAGACCCATATAACAACAACAGTAAGCATCAAAAGCAAACCAGCCCTGTATCTCCAACTCATGGCGAACTAATCAAGAAACCAAGTTAGGCAGATTACGTGAATTCTCTCAGATCTTAGCTCAAGCCCAGACTTTTGGGTTGTTAATTACTTGAATGATATTATGGCCAGATCTCGAAAGCTTGTGCTTCAAGGCTCAAGACCCTCGACTCGATCGCAAACCAGCAAACGAATAAAAGTTTGATTCTCTTGGTGGTGAGCACGGAAGGATCTTTGCAAACGAAAGGAGACAAGAATGCAAGCCAACAGACCCTATAGTTAACGCTGTATGTATTAATTAGAAGATGAAATTTCGGTTGTTATTTGTTAAGGAGTCTCCTTCTCTCTTACGTGTCTTAAATGTTAGCTTTTTCACCAACTAATAATATATTTGTCGTTTTGGCATATTGCACTGCATAATTGCTGTATATAAATTTATTATAATTATCAAAACTAAAAACTTAAATTAGTGTTGCCAATTTAATTTGGCTCGGTCCTACGTGATTTAAAATTAATAAATTTGATTAAAAACATCCTAAAACTTAACTATTTTAGGTGTGCTTATCAGTTCAAAGGCCACGTGTCCATAGTTGTGCTTAAAGCATTTCTTCATTTTGTTTTACTATATTGGTATTCGTTGATTAATTGCATGATAACGAAAGGAGAGTGTGAAGTGGACGGGGCTTGATCCTCTGTTCTCTTTTCTCTGTACTAATTTTGTGCCCTTTCATTTCAACTATTTATTTGTATGGGTCCGTTCTTTTTTTCCTGTACCAACTCTGTGCCTTTTCATCTCAACCATTCATTTATATGGGACCCACATAAATGAATGGTTAAGATAAAAGGGCACAGAGTTGATACAGGGAAAAGAGAACGTAGGATTTCATTTGGAAATAGACCTATTTGTTTTTCGTTTTCTTTAATGCCGGGGCACTGTATATCTTGTTGGGAGCTAGAATATTAAATACCCCCAAAAGGTGTGAAAGCTCCTTAATTCTAAGCATTACTGATACACGACGAGAACATCGCGTCGAAATTGCATTCAAATGAAAACAAATTTATCGAACGTATTAAGAGAGTCACATTTATCTTGTTAATAATTTAATAAAAAGTCTTAGAATTATTAAGAAAAATGTAGATAGGCTCATATTTTAATCTATTATTAATATTTTAAATATTATTGAAGAAGACAAAGTCACTAATCTTAACTAGACCTTTTTAACTCAAATAGAGTTCGACAAATAACTTAAGTATCATTTTTAGGAAAAGCTAAATCGTGAGGTGATTCATTAAATACATCATAACGAGGGAGTTATTTTAGGAGGAAACTTTAATGGTCATATAGGAGCAATTTTAGATGGTTACTAAAGAACTCGTGGGAGTTTCACATATGGTGAAAGAAATGTTAAAAGGACCATTTTATTATATTTTGTGGTAGCATTTGAATTGGTAATAGACAACTCTTTTTTAAGAAAAATGAGGAGCACATGATGACTTTTAAGAACAGAACCACGAAGACTTAAATTGACTACTTTCTTATAAGGCGAAGTGATTAATCTAGCTACAAGGATTGCAACTTAATTCCTAGTAATTGCGTGTCAACTCAACATAGATTGCTAGTTTTATATCTTTTTATTAAGAGTTGAAGGAAGAAGAGAAGTCCTAAGAAATGTACCAAAATCAGATGGTAGAATTTGAAAGGGGATATGGTGAAACAATTTAGGGATAGAGTAATTTATGGAAAAGAATGGAATTTGGTTAGAGATGCTAACCAGATATGGGAGAGAGTTGCAACTTTTCTAAGGAATACAGCTTTAGAGAACTTGGGTGTCTCTCTAAAGGGTTGAGGGGTAGTAAGAAGGAGTCTTGTTGGTGGAATGAAGATGTTCAAGAAATAGTTAAGCTCAATAAGGCTACCTACAAAGCTCTAGTGAATAACACCATAGAGGTGGAGAGAGTTAGTAATAGAGAAAGGTAAAAACTAACAAAGAAAGAGGCAAAATGATAATCTCAAATACTAAAGTAAAGCTTATAAGAAACTATACCAACAATTGAGACACTAAAGATAGAGAAAAAGATATTTTTTAAGTTGCCAAAAGCTAGGGAACAAAAATCAAGAGATTTTGATCGAGTTCGTTTATATAAAAGATGAAGTAGGGTGGGTGCTTATAGCTGAGAATGACATCAAGAGAAGATGATAGATATACTTTTATAGCCTTTTTAATGCTATTATCCTTTTAGGTGACCTTAGCTTATCTGAGAGGTTTCATAATTTTATTTGCTGCCAACATATTAAAAGAGAAGAAATTAAGAAAACGTTGAGGGAGATTAAGAGTGGTAGGGTAGTAAGGCCTGATGAGATATCCATAGAGGTATGAAAGAGCCTAGGTAAAGAGGATATTACTTGGCTAGCCAGGATTTTTAATGTCATCCTTAAGTTTGCCAACATGTCAAACGAGTAGAGATTTAGTATGGTAATTCCTTTATATAAGAACAAAAGGGACATCTAAAGCTGTAGCAACTATAGAGGCATCAAATTACTTGGTCACACCATGAAATTATAGGAGATGGTGATTGAAAAGAAAGTGAGAAAAGATGCTTTTATCTCGAAAAACCAATTTGGCTTCATGTTAGGAAGGTCCAAGATAGAAACTTTGCATCTCCTTAAAAAGTTAATGGAATATTATAGGAAAAGGAAACATAACCTACACATATTTTTTATTGATTTAGAGAAAGCGTATGATAAGGTACCAAGGGAAATCATGTGGAGGTGTTTAGAAGTCAAGGGAGTTCCCATGACTTATATAAAAATTATTAGGGATATTTACGAATGTGTAAAAATTAGAGTAAGGACGATAGAAGAAAATACAAAGCATTTTTTTTATAGATATTAGGCTATACCAAAGCTTTGAGCCCCTTTCTGTTTGTAGTAATGATTGATCAGCTTACCAAGAATATCCAAGGGATGTGCCTTAGTGTATGTTATTTACTGATGACATTGTTT
>JAOQML010000008.1:17500096-17513744 GCA_027568935.1 Erythroxylum urbanii
AGTGATGCTTCTGCCTACCTCTGTCCTTATTAAAATCATTTGGCACAAGAGGAATGCTCGCATATTTTAGAATAGGAGTCTAACTAGGGAACAATTCGACAACAAAATTCTCCTACAAAGTAGAAGCTACCTTAGCTTATACAAGTCCAAATTTGGGAATGATGATTATTGTACTAGAATGCGAAATGTGTAGTTAGGATTACCCTGTAGGATTTGCTTTGCCTCGCAAACTCATGTATACCTCTTTGTAGCTCTTTTGTACTCTTAATCGCCTTTAATGGTTTAATTATCATTTTCTGAAAAAAAAAGAAAGAAAAGAACATGGGCCTCGCTTTGATTTGGAACAGTAGCTGTACCGTGATTCGTATGTCAATAGTAGCCAGCACCAAAAATCGTGAGAGATTTTTACTAGAGGTGTGACAACCGACGACGATAAAGACTGGTAGGTAAGCTTTTGTGTTGTTGTCGATCTCTCTTTGATCAGTCTTTCTACATACAATTTCTTCATGTCCTCGTCTAAGTTTGAAGCCCTGTTCACCGATGGAAGACACTCCTACGTTGGCATTCGTAGGAGCTCTGAAAAGAGCTTCGAAAGAACTACAAATCAACCCCATCTTCACAACAACCCAACGTTACCAACCCGCCATGGATACTTTCTTGGAGCTTGATACTCAGGCACAAGCACTTCTTCCCAGTAACCCAAAACTTTCCAATCTCTTTAAACAATTTTGCGAGGTTAAGTCTTTTCTTCGAAAGCTAAGAAAGTTGCAGGGGCATAGCCTTTCAACCCTTCTTCAACGGCATATCACCAACTATAAAATCTATCAGATCGCCTTTCTAATTGAGGCTGAAACTCAGGTTTATATCGACAACGAATTTATGCAAAAGCTCGTACAGACACTTCAACATGTTAGCTCCGAAGAAGAGAAAGTTATAATCTTGAAAGAGATAGAAAAGCGTTTGTTACGAGGTTTTGACAGAGATTTTCAGGAATTGGTTCTGAAAGCAAAACTATTCTATATCATTGAGTCCTTGGTCTGCGACTCAACTTGTTCGAAGAGTATTCGGGAACATGGAGCTACTGTTATTGTTGCTTTAGTAAGATTCAACAGGGATGTGTTTGTGGGTTTGGTCCTAATGGGTCCGATAGTTCAGGCCTTGTTATCACTGGGTTCGTGTTGTTCAATAAAGGTACTCTCGTCACTCGTCCGATTGATCAGAATTCCATTGATTGATCAAATTGAACTGGACGGACAAATCCCCAGGATAATCAGTCTTTTGAGCGAAGAAGACTTGCCAATTAAGGTTGCAACTACGGAATGCATTTGCGAAATAGCGTATCATGGAAGGAAAGAAGTGATAGAGGCAATACTGGAACAAGGATTGATCAAGAAACTGGTTGAGTTGCAGAGATCAATTCATGGAGACAATTTGATTGATATACATGAATGCGATGGAAGTGAAAACATAGTAGATCTTGACAGTGGCTTAGAACGGGACACGGATTTTAATATTAAGGGCCAGAAAACTGTTGAGAATCGGCCATTTGCGAGCTGTGTAGCAAGATTTAGTGTGCAAGTGGAAGTGGCAGAAGGGTTAAGTCAGAAAGAGAGAACAAATTTCAAACTGGAAATTATGAGAAGAGTAAAAGAGTGCAATGTTTCAGAAGCAGAGGTTGCCACTATTACAGCTGAGGTTCTCTGGGGCTCTTCACCTTGAGCTTACTTTTAACATCCTAACTAGACTATTTTCATGGGAGGCCTTCAATTTTGTTTTCCGTGTAGTTCCACTTTCTCCTGTATTTTGGCCTTCAATTTTAAAAAAAACTACGCTAACTACTTTCTTACTAATCACTCAGGACATTCTAACGGCAGAATAGTGGTCTTGCATGTTGTAGGCAAGGTGGAGGTACTTGATATGGTTATCACAGATCAATGTATTCACTTAAAGCTCAAACTGTTGAAGGAGAATAGATATGTACTTAAAACAATGATTTGTGGTTTTAATCTCAATTTCCAGAGAGTGCCTTGATGGAATAAGCTAATAGAGCTGCAGACCGTAATTAATCAGCCATGGCTCATCTTGGGGGACTTTATGCTAGATCCTAATGAAGCAGAAGGTAACTATTCCCCTAGAAATTATTGTGATGATCTGTTGCTTTATGTTAGGGATATATTAGTTACAAAGCTTCCATTGAGAGGAAATCTCTATACATGGAGCAACAAATAAAAGGAGTCTTGTTTTCAAAGGAAAAAGTTGGATAGGTGTATGGCCAAGTTGAATGGTTTCAAACTTTTCCACAATCACTGAAAAGGATAAGACTTCTGCCTTCTTTTGTAGCTAGAAGATGCTCTAAGAGGATCATTGCTATTAAAAAATATAGTCCTTTGATTACCTCACAGCACGGTATCGTTAGAGATGTAGTGGATCACTTCTCTGCTATTATGAGATCTCCCCATACTACCAAGTCTTCAATTCCCCTAATTCAAGAAATTGTGCCTGTGGAAATTGCTTATCTATCTAGGCCATTCTCCCACTCAGAAATTAAGGAATCTTTCAAAATTTTAAGCCCTTTTAAGGAACCTCTTTTGGTTTATTTTTTGTTGTCACATTGATTTTTGCAATGTGATTAGCGACTAATATTTCTTAAGATTTCGGGGCGTGAACATGTAATTTCAAAGCGATTGCTATTTCTTTCTGAGTTGTTATCATAACTTGCACAAGTTATCTCGTGATCTTCTTTATCTTGCAAACTCTATCAGCACCAAATGGATTTGTCAGTTGTCATGTAGGGCAATGCATCTTGACACAAGCGGGATGTTGATTCATCCGAATTATCATTTCTTTAGTTGTGGCCAAGGGTCAGAGTTTAATTTAAGGCCATGCATATGTTTGGACTACAGTGAAAAGATGATAGATTTCCCCTTCATTTTCATCGAGCACTAGCAACAGTAAGTACATAAAACAGTTCTCAATGAATTCGTTATGTACACCCAACCAATCTCGTCATACCACGGGAATCCGGGTATTATAAGCCTCCGTTAAATTTTTTGTTTCGTTTACTTTATTTCAATTATGTTCTATTAGATCTCATCTATATATTTATATAAGATCTACATAAATATGTGAATAAGTTTTAACGAAAGATGACAGGAGTATCATAATTAATATAGGAGATCTTATCCCCTATAATTCCTTTACGAACGGACTAAAGCTTCGACGGTAGATGTCAGATCAGTTACTGTTAAGACAGGACAGGAGATTGTGTATTGTAACGAAGTCATGTAGACAACTGATGCGATGAACGCATTTCCAGTGGGAAGCGTTCCGATTTTCCGTGCACTATTGTCCGCCATTTAAGCGAAGAGAAGAGGAAATCTTAGTATCATACGATCAGTATACTTTCACAAGAACTCGAGAGAGGAGGAGCTATGCACATCAATTTTGCCAAATTCGGGAGTTCTTGAAATGTAATTGATTCCATCGACCAATGCTCTGCCAAAATTTGGCTAAAGGGAAGTTCATAGTGAACTCTATTATAGAGGATGGAATCCATATAGGCGAGATCTTTATTTTAGAAAAGAAACCAAAAAAGGAGGAGAAGAAGAGGACGTTCGAGCTTTACAACCTCCAACTTATAGTATAAGAAATGAAGTCTAATTTGACTTTCTGCAACTCTCCTTCTTTCCCATCTTCAGTTCTCTTTACTGCAAAGTCTGTTAAAACTTAACGTTGCCCTTAATTTATGAAGAGAGGAGAGACGCTGACAAGGATATGAATATGAAAAGTCAAAAAACTTTATGCCTTATCATACCTTATACGTCAAATATCACGAAATTTCAGCTGTGGTGTCCATTTGAGGTGCAAGAATATTTTTCCTGATTTCGTTCCATCAAGAGGAAAACTGTCCTGAATTTCTCCTTCTAACAAGGCCCTGGTGAGTGTCATAATGCATCTTCCAATCTTGTCCTGAAAAATTAATGTTATTCATCAATATTTAAGTTGCAGCGAGTCCTCAACTTCATGCCACAACAGAAAATCAAGCATAAATTTGATGTGAATGCGCAAAACATGCGTGGAAAGCCATGCTGAAAACAAGAACTAGTGTTGGAATATACAATGTTATGACATTTAGCATTGTATGAGAGCACCACCTTTCCAAAAGTATCATGGTCATACACTTCCAAGATCAGCATATCATGCAATGCATCCTCCACAACAAAGTCAAAAGTTTGATTCCAAACTGGATTCAGGCTGTCATTCACTACCTGAGAAGCAGAAGGAAACATCATAAGATTTTCCAATTTTCTGTCCTTCCAATCTTCAATAAGAAAAATGATCCAAGTACATATAAGAGTATACTCAGAAAGTTCAGCTGATGAGGACCTTTCAAAAGCGAGTAATGACTTGTGAATCCAAAAGATTTTTTGTCAGATAATGTTTGTGAAATGAAAATGATAAGGAAGAGGAAGTAGTAAAAAGAAGAACAAGCAGATACTGTGAACAGAAGAATTCATCTCACCCGAGTTTTGGCTTTTGCTTCAGATTTCTTCATCACCAGAGAAACAAAGGGATCAGCCTTTCCCATCAAGTCTACTGCTGGCAAATTTTCAGCTGCTATAACAGTCACCGATAATACTCCTCTCACAATGACATTTTTTTTCTGGTCCATAATTCCTTTAACATCACTTGCACCATCACTGCCATTCTTAATGGCCCTCTCTAGGGAAGTCAATTGGAAATCAGGATTAAAAGGATTTTTCAGGTTGCTTTCTGTTCCAAAAGGTAAATACAAGAGCTCCAAATGCACCTAATTCCAAGAACAATTTAGAATGAGTACACACCCTCACGAAATGAGTGAACTTCATAGGAAAATCAGGATGAAAAAGAACAGAAAAAACTGATAGAAAATGACAGTCCGGACTCATGAGAATGTAAATGAAGCAGCAATAACACTTTGTAGTGTTTGAAATATTTCAAAACAATAGATTTGATCTCACATTTACATAGTTGGAGCTGAAAACTATGTTTCCTTCTTGAAAGCAAATTTATCAGGAAACTAAAGAATTCTTTTGGCTGAGACCATTCTGCTAAGTTTTGATACCCTCAAATGACATTATTCTCTGTTCCATTGCATATAACCATAAGTATGAAACAAAATTCAGTCGCATAGCATTCATCACTTAATGGTAGTTACAATCTCCATACTGAGTGTAAAGGGTTAAAAGTCTGAAATAAACATAGTGAAATCTTAGCAGGCATAGAAGTCTCTCACCTGACCCCTGTATTTGGTATCTCTTTGAATCTCCAAATCCTTGACTAAGTTCAACCATACATCCTTTACTTTACCAGGTTCTATATCCTTTATTGCGATTTGAGCACAACCAATGAGTTCTGAGGCCTGAACTCCTTCATCGTCAAATACTCTTACTGTCAAGTGTTGAGTTGATGCATCTTCGACAATAAACTCAAAGTGTTCATTCCATATGGGATTCAATTGGTTATTCTGCAGATGTCTCACAAAATGATGAATGATCCAAAGGAAATGATAAAACCATGCTTCAGAAGGGCATATTCGCTTACAATTATCTTGCTGGTTTTCATTCTATCACGCAGGGGACGTACAAATAAAACAGCACAAGGATCCGATTTACCAATGATGTCCTTATTCGTTAATTCTTTACCCTGAACAAGCTTTACTTCTAGCATTCCAACTGGCTTCAACTCCAGGTCACTGAAACATCACAAAAAATACTGAGAGTCACAGTTTGTATAAGAAATAACAGATTTTGATTCGCAGTGAAAATAACCATTAGTTTATATGGGAGTCAAATTGCAAATCCATGCGCTGCCTTCACATATCCATCTAGTTTAAACCCAAAACAATTCAGATGATGACATGCAAAACTCAAAGGAGCCTGAGACTGCTACTTTTTATATGATTATATCAAAGTATCCATCAAACTTTAAAGTGGAACAGAAATGAATATCTATTGAACATAATCCAGAGATTCCATGAAGATGTGGAACCTGGCTGGTAAGAGTCCAACCTAAGCTGCTCAGAAGTATAGGCTCTGGTCATTCCAAGACTGATATTTAACAGTTATCAACATGGATAAAATTAAATTACGCAGGACAAACAAATAGCTTGTACTGAGCATATAATTCAGGAAGTAAATAAAACCAAGTCTAGGGCTAAGGATACCAAAGAAATTTCTAAGTTCAACACTGATAATAGCAGGATACCTATAATCCCCAGGTAAAATGGGTACAATTTTTCTAACTGGCCATGTTATAGAATCTTCAATAGCATCCTTTATTGTTTCCTGCACAAAAAAGGAGCTTTGTCAGACCAACAAGTAATGTAAGCTTAGTCTCATCAACAAAAGTAATAGATAAAATGTTGTCCATTAAAATTACTACTATCTTCTATTAAGATAGTGTATTTGAGGTCATATCAAGAAAAGGATCAATTTTGACATCAAGGGAAAGGTAATAGGCTCACTTCCGTACCAGCCTCCAAACACAAAATAAATAATATGATGACCTGGACAATTGTTACCTTATCTAGAGCTGCATTAGAAAAAAAAAGAAACTGTGTACTAGAGCAGTTCTCTGAACATTCAATTGAAAAGCTTTTGATTCAATTATGAATCTAGGAATATACAAGAAATGGTGTAAGACCAGCTTGCTGATATTGGCCATCCTTTGAATTGTGAAGATTTAGGTTGACTTAATCATAGGTTGTTATTTTGCGAGACTCGTAAAGCTTGTAGCTCGGTTAACACTCATTCTAGGGTGGCATTAACTTGGTCAAAGCTAAACTCATGTCGAGCCAAGATTTCGCTAATCTCATTGCAAAATTCTGCATTAGTTTTGCTGCGAGTATCCATGACCGTAGCCGGCTCTAATACCACTGATACAAGTAGAATTTTGAGGGAGAGAGGCAAAGAGAACAAGAAGATTTTGAAGAGTTGTTACTCACTGCCCTTTCCATCTGACAAGAGTACAATTTATACCACTAAAACAACACAGCTAAGGCTAAAAAACAGGGAAAAAAAAGAATATCCCATCCAACGTAACTAACAGCTAATTCTTTCTTATCCAACTTAGCTAAAAACCAGTTCTACTGAATTATTAAATGGAACAGCAAAGCAACAACCTATGACTAAGTCAACCTAAATCTTCACAATGCAAAGGATGGCCCATATCACTTGGTTCCAAACTTGTCAACCTTAAGAGTTTAGAGATTACATAATATGGATGAGGCGGAGGGAGGCAGAAAGGAGGAGACTGGACTTGAAACTTGGAAGCCACATATGAAACTCAACTGTTTATACATTTTTTATGATTTTGTATTTTCCCAGTAGAACTTTGTAGCACAAAACAGCTAGTGGAGCCCCAAAATCATGTTTCAATAAAAGTTTCAACAGAGTAATGCTTGTAAAATTTCTTCTAGAAGCAGAGAGTAATCTTTGCGGATGCATGGCGTGTAGTACAGAAATGAAAGGATTATGGAAACAAAATTTCTCTTCATACCTCAATAGCATCAGAAATCCCAGGAATTGCTGATATCTCACCACCAATAACTTTAAGTCTGAAATCCATCTTTTTCTGCAGGAGAAAATTGATAATTGTTACACTTCACAAGTTACAAGCATTCAGCCATTAACAGGTTCATGCATAAACATTGTCTGTACAAATCATTTGGTATACAGATATGCCATCAGAAATGTGAACTTCAGATAAATTAATCTCTACAAAGGTTGAGAACAAAAGCATAAAAGAAACTCACTTTTTCTCTCAAGGAATAAGAAACAGCTGCAAAACCTGGAAACTCTTCAACCAATGGCTTGAAGATTAACCTGAAAACCCCAGTGAATCCAATATCTTTTACCTAAATGAGGTAAAAACAGAGAAAAGAGAATAGATGAAGATGACGTATCTGAATATCGAAATAGAGTTGATAGTATAGCAACTGAAATTAGATAAATTTCATTTATGCTCCTGCAAACAAATTAAAATATCAAGTCCTGTAAAGTTCTTAGATCATACTCAACCTAAACAAATATCGCTCTCTAAGAAATTAAATTAAATCTGACATGAAAAACAATCAAGAGAATCTCTAGATGATCTCACTGCCATACTAAATTTGTGAGTTAACAGTAAGAGAATTCTCTCTGTTTCTTTTATGGTTTAGGGATAGACGTTGAAGCTGAGAACACGTGAAGAAATTGATGCTGGCAAATGGCTATCTTATTTAAATTCACCTGGATGGCGTGAGTGTTTATTTTGTGGGAATTTCACTCATTTACTAATCAGGTTTACCACGAAACCATTTTGAGATAGAGCAGTGAGTTAAATTACCTGTATAGGTAGTGAAACACCGACTCTGGTATTTATATCAAGTACAATGCTTGGATTACCATCCCACTGCATCTCCAACTCCATGCTGACACTTCCAGCTGGCTTATCACTTTCTATAATGGAAACTCCTGAATAAGCAGTTTGCAAATGTCATACCAAAAGCAATTGAAGAACGACCACTTAAAGCATTTAGCATTATTTAATAAAAATTCAAATACCATTTCTTGTACTTGCTGGTATTCTTCTTTTACAAGCATGATTGAGGAGTTAAACATGTATCCAAAAATAGTTTTTCATTTAATTTTATACCCAGAAACATTCAAAAAAAGTTATTTACATCGAATCCATTGAAGTAATCATCTACTGACACATCCTGATATCTGTCGGGACAAAATGGAATTATAAGTTATCTGCATTCTCTTACTTCCGTTCCGAGTTCAGATTGCATCACATAACTATTAGGGGCCATATAAACAAGACTTATTAAAATCGCAGTAATCTCAAACTTACCTGTAAACTGTGGAGCGACGGTACCAAGGGTGAACTTAGAAAACTTGAGAGACGATAAAATAGCAGGTCTATATTGTTCAAGAATCGGCTCAACATTGCTTCTGATAAGCTCTGATGCTGCCTACGCCATCACATAACATCCGCAACGAACATTATGTCCCATATTGAAAAATCAAATAGTTATGAACAACGGAATCACGATTGACTCCTGAAAAAAGAATGAACATGAAATCACCTCATCAACAAAAGGCCAAATTTTGTCAAGTTGGAGGTTAAGCCAAGTTAACTGCAATTCAAAAAGAAGCCAAAAATTGTTAGAGCCTGGACCGAATAAAAGTATTTTCCAAAAGATAATGCTATAATTAATAATTGAGTCAAGTTGGAGGTGTTTAACATAACTTCTGTCTCTGTGAAAAAACCACCCAAGAAGGATAAAACTCATCTGGAAGAAGCTTTCTTGAATCTAGCACTGTCATTCTTGCGAATGCTGCCACTGTCTTGGCCTGACAACAAAAATTAATAATAACAAATCTAAACCCAGAAAGATATTAAATAAGTTAGTTGAAACGAGGACCGGCTACTTTAATCCACCAGAAGGAACATCGTATCAGCATATAAAACAAACATAATACCAATTCAATGCGCCGCGTGGATCTGACATTCTGGTAACGAGCATACGCCACAATCAACCCGACCCCAACAGACAACCCGACAAGCAAACCAACTAAGAAACCCATTTTTCCTTTTATCTGACTACAACAGTACGAGAAAAAGTTTATCTGCCCAGGTACGGCATTTGATCGGCAAATTAAACAGAGAATTTGGATCAGTGAAAGGTTAGTTCGGATGTTTGAGCATGAAGGGAATTGGGAGGTTGGGACGGTGTAGTTTTCTTTGGTTCTAAGTTTCCCAATGCGGAATCTGTTCTATCAGTACCATATCATATCAACCACAAAAGATGGTTTTTTTAAGGCATAGAGAGAACTAGACTGTAGTTTCCTATTTCCTTAAAAGGCCACGAAGAGCAAAACATAAAGCAATGTTTGCCTCTAGTGCCTGTGCATCCAATGATCCGAAAACCCAAAGGATTATAAATTGAACTTGTCGGTTTAATTGATTACACAATTCGCAGACTTAATAGCAAATGAAACTTCATAAGAGTAATGGCACAAATCGAGAAGTATATAAGGACATATAAGTATTATTTCTATTACTTCCTCTAAAATCTAAATAGACAGTTAATTAGCAGTGGCGTAAAATGTTCTTAAAGGGGGAAATGGATCTAATTGCTAGTGAGGAAACGAATAGGTGCTAGAATGAGAATTTGGAAAAATTAAGGGTTGCAACGGTGGAAATGGAGGGACTCGTAGGGAAAAAGAAAATATATGAGTAGATTCATTCAGAAGGGGTTAACTTTATTTATGGGCTTGCCGTCATCAGCTTCAACTTCAACTATATTACCTGTCGTACTGTCACCGTGTCACGTGTGCCGCAGTTTGGGTGGATTTGGATTTTGATTGTTGACAGCGCCCGTTAGTACGTGCCCGCATCAGATCCGTACAGCACCCCGTTTGGTTGGTTACGCTCCCGCATCAATCCATACACCTCTAACCGTCTCTATCGTCAACCTAGACATATCTCTTCTTATTTTATTCAAAAATATATTATATATTTTTTAATAAAAAATGAAAAGGAGGATAAACAGTAAAATCCAACGTTCATGCTTACTTCACTTGGCATCTTGAGTAGCGTATTATGATGCTGTACAGTTAAAGGGTATTTTGTTGGTAAATGACAAAATATAAATATTAATATTAATATTAATATATTTTAAAACTCAATTTTTTATAAAATATATATCATTAAATTATCAACTAATGGTCACACGTATCTTATTTATATTACTTCAAATAAAAATTTCAAAAATATCAAATACTTCAGATATTTCCTCAATATCTATGTTTATGGTTTTTTTTTCCTTTATGAAAACTCTTAGCTTCAATATTTCTTGTTTGGTTTTCGAAATGCGTCTTGTTTATTCTCCTAAAATGCTTTCTTCTGTCTCCCCTCTGTTTCCTATATTTCTTTGCTAGTTCCTGCGTGTTTGATCTAATAGAAACTCAAGTTGCTCTAGCATGTATGAATAAAGAATAGCAATAGTAACTCTCAGCCTTGGCAACATAGATGTTCTCGTCTCTGAAACCCTTGATAGGATCAAAGAGCTCGATATATAAATTGATTACACCGCAGCTCCAACATTCTTCAGTTATTACCATGGTTTTCTCTCTATGTTTTGAGTAGTTAAAAACTTTACACCTCTCTTGTTTCAAATGGTATCCCCCTACACCCTCTTGTAAGATTTAACTTTCATTCTTTATTAACGCATTTTCTTCTTTCTTTTTTCAAAGAAAATAATAGTGATTCTCAGCCAAAGTTTAGTAGCAAATTGTGGTAGTTCTTGATAAGCTAACCCCATAGATAGTGAGACAAAAATATGTGACTAGGATTTACAATGTGTGTATTTGGAGAGTGCATGAAAGATCTTGATGGAACATACTGTAATCTATGTTTTGCTTAGTGCAAGACACATATTTTAAGTTTTCTTTTGTTGCAATTAGGCACTCATGGAGGCAGGTCATTTTATGACGACTGTTGTCTAGGGCACAATGAATATAACTTTTTTAACGAGTCATTGACTCCTCAAAATAAGATGGTCTGTACATATGGGGACTTTAGCAGTGGTAATATGACTATTTTTAGTGCTAACGCTTCGAATTGGTGAGGAACTTGAGTGTTCTTACTTCAAATATTGTCGGCTTCTATGTGAGCTCTTTCACTAAAGGGAATATAATGTACAGTCGGCTCAACGTTTGGAAGTCATTAATTTTAGTTTTTGTGAGAGATGTTAAGAGAATGCTATGTAACACGGAACATAAGCCTTAGTTACGTATCTCGAATCGAACGTGAAAGACAAATAATGAAAAATGCAAAAATATCTGATTTCGATTATATAACTTTCCAACAAGCTTTCCGAAGCCATAACAAACACGAATCCGCTGAGACCTTCACGAGAGTTGCTCACCACAACACTTTAAAGCCTTTCTGTAGCTTTCTGTATATATGAACCTCTAAATGGGCCAGAGTATCCATACGTTTACGATTTACTATAGCAGCCACAGAGGACCTTAACCTTCTATATCCATATCGAGCATTCTCATCACGAGCTCAATATAGGTTCGATCCATCGGGGTTTATTTTCCTTATGGACTTAAGCCCATTAACTTAGATCGTTTATTAGATTACTTTATTATCTTTATCCGAATCAAATTTAGTTAAGTTAATTGATAAGTTACTAGAACTGCTAAAATGCAATTAATTGTCCACCAAATGGAAAAATATCTAACATTCTCTCCCTTGGAAAATAATTAATTGCATTATTAACTAAAGTTTAAAACCAATTTGAAAATACAATTAAGTCACGTTATCAAATTGGTACTAAGTTTAAAACAAAAAATCTGATCTAAAGATAATGAAAGTTCATCATTCCGTCCCGCAAGGCTTTTGATACCGAAAAATATCAAACACATGTGTCATAAATGACACAGGTGCAATATAATCCCGCATATGCAATACCTCACTAACATAAATGAGAAAATGGAGTTTGACAAACTCAAATGATAAATATATGATCTGATATGTGTCATCTTTTCAGTTGTAGGTATCGATTTCTTTAAACTTTATGTCAAACTGCATATAGGAAACTGGATAAGAGAAATCTTATTTTCTCTTACTAAGTGCTAAACTGCAATAGAAAACACCTTCACGAGATTAAACACTTATATCCTACTATATTATGTCAAAATCCATGGATATACATATTAAACTATATGTGTTCTAATGACATAGACTTAAAGTCAATCTATATATAGCATCCATATCGAATCTCCCCATCATAGGCTCAATATAGGTCCAATCTATAATAATCGGGGTTCATTTTTCTCCTGGACTTCGGCCCATTAGTTTAGATCCTTTATTGGGCTACTTTATTATCTTTGTCTAGATTAAATTTACGTAACTTAACCGATAAGTTATTAAAACCATTAAAATACAATTAATTGTTATCCACCAATTAGAAAAATATCTAATATTCTTCCCTTTGGACAATAATCAATTGCGTTATTAACTCAAGTTTAGAACCAATTTGAAAATACGATTAAGCCACGTTACCAAATTGACACCAAGTTTAAAACAAAACATTTGATCCAAAGATAATGAAAGTCCATCATTCCATCTCGCAAAGCTTTCGATATCAAAAAATATAAAACACATGTGTCATATATGACACAGGTCTAATATAATCATGCATATCTAATATCTCACCAATATGAATGAGAAAATGGAGTGTGACAAACTCAGATGATACCTGTATAATCTGATATGTATCATCTTTCTATCTGTAGGTCTCGATTTCTCTAAAGTTTGCAAAACTGCATATGCTAAACTTCACCAGAGAAATCTTATTTTCTCTTACTAAATGCTAAACTACATTAGAGAAAATTTTTATGTTCTCTCACTGAATACTAAACTGCATTAGAGAACAATTTTATGAGATTGAACACTTATATCCTCCTAAATGATGGTTGCCGAAACCATCAATAATAATTCCCTTTTCTGTAAACTTGTAGTACAAAATCGGGGTCGTCCACAGGGAGGTACTACGTATTTAATTCTGCAAAACAGATCTTCAAAGTGATATGATAAAAGAAATATA
>JAOQML010000008.1:17518548-17528746 GCA_027568935.1 Erythroxylum urbanii
GAGGCGTGCAGTTAGATGCAACAAAACCTTGAGGTCTCGAGTTCGAGTACCAAAGAGGACAATACCAAGGTTGTGGTTGAGTGCAAACTTGAGGTATGCGGGGCCCAGTTCACCCCGGTACACAAAACACGGACCCAACAGGTTAGTACAGAAAAAGGGGTAAGAATGTTAAATGGAGGCATCGAAAAATAAGATAAGTTGCTAGAAATTGGTAAGATTAAAGGAGACCTTCAAGGCATTGACTATAAAGGTGAATGTTCTAAGTCGAATGATGAGAAAAATGGTGCGGTCAGATCTGTCCAGGGAGAAACTTTAAGGAGGAAACGAAAATTTATACCTACGTGTCACTTTTGTGGAGTAAACGAGTACATAAGACCAAAATATTACAAGTTATTGAAAATGATATTTCAAAGGACTCAAAATCGAAAAACTAGACACTCTTCATTAAGTTTCCAGCAATAGCCCATGTTATCAAACACAAACTTGGGTTAGAAAAAATCAGCATCACACATCATAACAAACACACAAAGGAGTTAATACCAGAAATTGTCCAGATCCATAGTTAGTTATTACTGGAAAAGAAATCAACCAGACATCTGATGATAGAGACGATGTGATGAGGAATAAGGTCAAGTTTGAATTTCTTCGAGGGGTACAAGGACTGTGTACTTTACATTTTTGAAGTAAAGTTTAATTTTTTTTCTTAAAAACGAAAAGGAGTGCGAAGGAGTTATCATCTAAGCTTTCTAAATTTTTTATTTTTGAGTTTTCTAAGGTTTAGTTGATAGGCGTGTGTTTGGCTTTTCCTTGTTGAATAGTATATTTGATAAGAGAATGAGGCTTTGCTTGATGATTTGAAAATTCTGCTTCTGGATTTTGATTAATGGAGTTATATTGAGAAAAAGTTGATGTTTGGTTGGAGACCTATAGAAAGATTCGAGTTTTCTATAATTCGAGTTTTCTATAATTCGAGTTTTTCAAGTTTTATCTTGATTTCTCTATATTGTAGGCTGTATAAATTTGGGCAATTGTGTTCATATAGATTAATTAAGTTTGATTATGATTCATTGAATGCATTTTTGAGATTTCTGAATTTAATAGGTCGTATGCGAATGACTTTGATGTAAGTAATGATATGATGACTAGTATTTTGACTAATAGTAAATTGCTATCTTGATGTGCTTATAATTCTTCCACTACACCTATTGCTAATTTTAACGCTTCTTTACTCACCGAGATTGATCGTATTGAAGACATTCTTTGTTTTGGCATTGTTTACTTTCATCTAATATCACTGTTCAATTTAGGGGAGATTTCCAGGTACTTACGTGACTATTAGTCTTTGGACTTTTTTTGTCCCAAGGGGGAGAAAACTGTAGTTTGGGAAACATGTTTAGGAAACAGGTCATGTTATGATTGGATGCCTTGTTGGTTTGTGTTTTGTTGCCTTTGGCTATTTGATTATGTTTGGATATTGTTGTTCGATTAAGGGGGAGTTCCCACGTGTTTTGTGAATTTGATGTTATGCGTTCAATTATACTTTTTAGGGAGAGTTTCAATATGTGACAAATAATACCAAAAAGGGGGATATTGTTAACATATATGTTGATATCTTATTATTTAATTTTGAACATTATTTGATAATTGGACCTAGTGGATTTATATGGGACTCTTTTAAGATAAGTTTGATAAGGTTTAAAATCCTAATCAATATGAGATTTAATAGATAACCTATTTTGGGGATAATGATTATCTAAGGAAGTAAAATTTTGGAGATTTGGTTTTGATTTTTTGCAGCAAAAAATTAACATGGTTTTTCATGCATAGTGGGTTGATGTGTTGTTATTTTTGGAGAGGAGAAACAATAGGCTTTATATGACCTGGAGGTTGGGATTTTGATAAGAATCAGCAATTGTGGAATAATATTCCAAGTTTGTGCTGCAACTTTTAGACTAGGGTTTCAGGATCTTGTAGCTGGTTTGTTGACAAGTTTTCACGCAAGTTTTGGTGCTACACTGTGTAGTTTTTGGTGTGGAAAAATGACAAGTTGTGTGGTTTTAGCCGCTAGGATTTTAGGTTGATTAGGTCAATATAATATTTTATCCGTTGCTGATTTTTCTATCAAGAATCATGTGACTAAGGTGACTGGGTCATTGGTGATTGAGTGAAATCCTTATAGCGGCGTTTCTCTCCAGTCTTGGATGTTGATTGGGAGTCTATGTAGCTGTGGTTGTTTTCTATTGGTGTTTAAGTGACTTGGCTGGATCATTGACGTTTGTGTGTGAAGTCACTGTTGTTGTGTTTGTTGTTGATTGTGTGACGTGAGTGGGCTGAACAATTGTTGATGGCCAGCTACATTATTTTCTGTTTTGAACATCTATTAAAGGCAATTTAGTAGCTGACTTTTCTCTTTGTGTTTGTGTGATTGTGTGGAATCTTTGCAACTACGTATTCTCTATCTCTTGAATGATAAGAGTGGGTTTTATAGGAGTTTTGTGGTTGTGTGAGAAAAATTCTAGTAGTTGTTGTGGTTCTTACAGCCCCGTAATTTGCATGATTTCGATGAAGAAGTGTTTACGCGTGTCGGAAATTTGTTTGTTGCTGTGTATATGATATTACGGAGATAATATCAAAAGACTACAATAGATTTATTGATGGAGAACTTTCCGATCTTTCATTGAAAAAGTTGAATTAATTAGGGAAGTTATTTTTCTTATTTCAAGTGTATTCGTTTATGTTCGTTATTATTATTAATCACTTTAGTTGTTAGTTTATTATTTTTATCGTTAAAAGTTGTTGAGAAAATTCTTTGTTGATGCTAGCATAAGGTGGTCGTGTTATTAGGTGTGAAATACTTTCAAGGGTTGTAAGGATGAGGGATAGTATGGAGGGTTGATTGAGTCTGCTCAGTAAGGCGTTATATAAAACTATTGTCACTAGTGAAAATATTAAGTTGAGTAAGGACCCCGCATACGTAGTTAAGATGTATCAAACTACGTTAATAAATTTCGTATGTTGATGTTTTTGTTTTTATTTTTGTCAGAAAGTTTATAGCGATTGCGATCATTTATAATTTGTGAGAAACTACATTTTTTCGTATTAACATTTTCAGGAGATTACTAGATTTTTCATGTCAGATTCGTGTACTTTGGTTGATAGTTTGAAGTTGCATTTGTAACATGGAGGAGATGAAGGTAACTGATACATGATTTATGAGAAACAAAGATAGTCTTTGATTTCTAAGTAGTAGAAAAAACGAAGTGAAGAGACGTGGATTTTGAAGTTTACGAAGGATTGAATTAGAAGAAGCAGTGAAATTTAAATGGAAATGTTGGAGTCTTTGGAAGACTAATATGCTCATGTTCAGTGTGTGGATATAACTAAAATTTGGAGTTCACATTATAAGTACGTACCTCGCCTGAACTCTTTAAAATTAATTTTTATTATTTCAATATAGCTAACAAAACCCTAGCAATTCTATTAGTTAAAGGATTATTTCGATATGCTACAAAATATTAGGATATAATTGAAATAAAATGTACCTTCAACCAAAAATTTTAAAATGCCACAAAAAAATTTAATAAGAATGTCAATAGACAGGCCGAATCTACTCTAACCTTAATAACGCCGAGCAACAAACCGGCCCGTAACTCTCACCGGCCGGATGAGCCGGCCGGTCCAGTCTATCAGGCGTGCATGATGAGAAAGTCATTCGATCTTGACTTATCTCATGCAAGTTTACGTGATATGACATACTAATGACCTGGGCTGCTTTAAAAAAAATCGAATAACCTCTGCGTATAAATGTCACTTAATTATTAAAATAATGAAAAGAACGTATTAAGAGAATGCCATCGAATATAATAATATTGGGAATAACGTGAAGTGAGACGCAAGTTAGCCGTAATATTCTTAACGCAGAGTGAACGTACAGACGTTTTGCATCCGCTCCTGATGCCCGACTCGGGCATCGTATGCTTATGGCATTTTATTTTGATCTGTCAGTAACTAAATCCCACGCTGCTTTAACACGTGTTCCCATTTTTCTGGGAAAGTTGACCTGATCACTGACACGGCGCCAAGGATTAGGGGATCACTCACGAGTCTATTGAATAAAATAATTTTATTTTATTTGGATATCTTTTGAGTTCATGGCTTCACGTGGGATTTGTCTTAACAAAAACAATTTGATAAGAATTAGCAAATGTACAAAACTCGACCGTCGACGTTGCATCAGTGATAAAAATGTTATATGTTTTTAGAAAATGAAAAGTGAATTCTCAAGAAATCTACAAATTGAAGATCCAAACGGAGTTATGTCCAAATTCAAAACATATGCAACCATCCACCCAACGTAATAACATGAATTTGAATTTTATTTAAAAAGAAAATCGCTATTTTATTTATATTTAAAAACAATTAAAATATAGTTGAATTAAATTGGAAAGAGCAAGATAGTTTTCCAGAGAAATCGCACTCACACTCGCCCGCTTCTCTCACTCTCATTTCACGCAAGCCTGGACTAACGTCAGAAACGCACGCACCTTCTCAAACTTTCCATAATAACTGCTTTCATTTCATTTCATTTTGCCGTCTCTTCCTCCCTGGAATACAGTACAATTTGAGAGAGAGAGAGAGAGAGAGAGAGAGAGAGAGAGAAATGTCGGGAAACGACTGGATCAACGGTTACTTGGAAGCCATCCTTGATGTGGATCGAGGATTCGAGGAGACGAAGCCGTCACTATTGCTCAGAGAGAGGGGCCGTTTCAGTCCTACTCGCTACTTCGTGGAAGAGGTCATCACCGGCTTCGATGAGAGTGATCTTCACCGGTCCTGGCTTCGGGTACACACTATGTATTCGCTTCCTTCTCATTTCTTTTTTGAATATTTTTGTGATATTTGATCTGCAGGCGGCAGCCATGAGGACTACCAAGGAGAGGAACACCAGATTAGAGAATATGTGCTGGAGAATTTGGAATTTGGCTCGCAAGAAGAAGCAGGTCTCTTGTCTGTCCAATTTACATTATATTGCTATTTCCATGTTAGTTCTTTCTCATGAATAATGAACAGAATTGGTTATAAAAGACAGAGACGCTTTGTGCACACTTGAAACGAGCACCACATTCTCATTGTGTATTATCTGCTTTTTCGTTTTTCTGTCTTCAACTTGAGATGTTTTCTGTCTTCAGCTTGAAGGAGAGGAAGCTTATCGTAAAGGTAAGCGTAATCGGGAACGCGAAAGAGGCCGCAGAGAGGCAACTGCTGACATGTCCGAAGACTTATCAGAAGGAGAGAAAGGAGACGTTACTGCTGAACTTTCATCTCACGCTGATCGCCTTAAATGTAGAATTCCCAGAATAAGCTCTGTTGATGTTATGGAGAATTGGGTTGTTCAACACAAGAAGAAGAAACTTTACATTGTGTTGATAAGGTATGACTAGCAGTTTTTTGTTGTTATATATATATATATATCCCTTTGTGCAGCTCTCATCTTTTCCGTAGTTTATAGCGGTCTTAGTTCTTTCTAATAAACACTCTGTGCAGTCTCCATGGTCTGATTCGCGGTGAAAACATGGAGCTAGGGCGTGATTCAGACACTGGTGGTCAGGTAAATCTTGGCCTTCCCTTCTTTCTCCTTTCAAATTTCATTACATGATGTCGGGATCAATCATTCATAGCATCTTAGAAATCATTTGCCATATGTTTAGCTATTGGGATGTCCTTAATTTAGTGTTATTAAGCAGGTTAAGTATGTAGTGGAACTTGCAAGGGCCTTAGGCACAATGCCAGGAGTTTACAGGGTTGATTTGTTGACGAGACAAGTATCAGCTCCAGATGTTGATTGGAGTTATGCTGAGCCAACTGAGATGCTGAATCCGAGAAACCATGATAATCAGATGCAGGAACTTGGAGAGAGCAGCGGTGCTTTCATAATCCGTATTCCGTTTGGTCCAAAGGACAAATATATACAAAAGGAATTATTTTGGCCTCATATTCCAGAATTTGTTGATGGAGCACTCAAGCATATTATGCAGATGTCAAAGGTTTTGGGGGAGCAAATTGGTGAAGGAAATCCAGTCTGGCCTGCTGCAATTCATGGACATTATGCTGATGCTGGTGATTCTGCTGCTCTTTTATCAGGAGCCCTAAATGTGCCCATGGTTTTCACTGGGCATTCACTTGGAAGAGATAAGCTTGAACAACTTCTAAAACAAGGACGGCAATCAAGGGAAGAAATAAATGAAACTTACAAAATAATGCGACGGATAGAAGCAGAGGAGTTGACTCTTGATGCTTCCGAGATCATCATTACTAGCACTAAACAGGAGATAGAGGAGCAATGGCGCCTGTATGATGGCTTTGACCCAGTACTAGAGCGTAAACTTCGAGCGAGAATCAAAAGGGGTGTGAGCTGTCATGGAAGGTTTATGCCTTGCATGGTTGTAAGTATCAAGATGTAGTAATTGGAATAATAAAGCTTTCAGCAGCATCTAACTAAAACATGTACTGGCATTATATTTTCTCTTGTTCTCTTTAATCTATTTCAAACTTGTAACCTATGTGCAGGTAATTCCTCCTGGAATGGAATTCCATCACATCGTTCCACATGAAGGAGATATGGACGGAGAAGATGGAAGAAATGAAGATAATCCTGCTTCTCCTGACCCACCAATTTGGTCAGAGGTTAGCACAATGTTGCTATGAGTTCCTTTGTTTTTGACAGCCTGTTAGATTTATATTTAGTTTCTATTTGTTGTTTCCATCATCGATTCTTAATTCGTAGAATCATCATTGGCAATGAAGGATGAAACCACATTGTATGTGTTAAGGAGAGCGTGTTAATCAACATTCCATATCTAGGAACATTTTCAGGAATGATTTTTGCTTCACCATTCTGAATTGGCAGATAATGCGCTTCTTTTCCAATCCAAGGAAACCCATGATACTTGCCTTGGCCAGGCCAGATCCCAAAAAGAATCTTACAACTTTAGTCAAAGCGTTTGGAGAATGCCGACCCTTGAGGGAGCTAGCTAACCTTGTATGCCCTACTCAAGCTAAACATGTTCATTACATGCATTTTCATCTATCTCTTTCTCTCATATCAATGTTTACTCAACATGGTTATTTTGCGCAATTGCTTGTCCATGTTGCAGACATTGATAATGGGGAACCGTGATGATATTGATGACATGTCAAGTGGGAATGCTGCTTACCTTCTTTCCATTATCAAGCTCATTGACAAATATGATCTTTATGGTCAAGTAGCATATCCTAAGCATCACAAGCAATCTGATGTTCCTGACATATATCGTCTGGCAGCAAAAACAAAGGTATTACTGCTATCTTTGCAGTGAAAGCATCACTTTTGCTTACTACAACAGAACACTTTTCAGTATAAAAGCTGGCAGTACTTTACACTGTTTTTATATACATTTCCTTTTGGCGTAGTTAATAGAGTGTCGAAAGATTGGCATTGCATCTTTGATGGTTCAAATGAGTATGTACTTAACATCTAGCTGGTGATTACAGCCTGTGTAATTCAATTTGGATTGTGCAAACAGAAGGAAATAGTATCAATTTGATTTGAAAATTAGGAGTAGAATATAAAAAATTGAGGTTATGTTTTTCTTTGGAAAACATGTAAAACAAGAAATCGGGTAGATATTCTTGCCACTTGGCTCTTTGCTTCTTCCTATTTGTTTGAGTCACACAATGCACAGTTGCTTGCTAAGGAAATTAATGATTAGCGTGAGATTGCTGCAGTTTGTAATCTGTTGAACATAAGTTCTACAATTTATTGTTTTTCTTTCATTCAGGGTGTATTCATTAATCCAGCTTTTATTGAGCCTTTTGGGCTTACTTTGATAGAGGTGCTTATTCTTGTCCCTTATCTGGATTATTTTCTGTTTTTATGTTGGTTTCCTGATAATCTCATGTCAAGTCCTTGCTGAACAGGCTGCAGCTCATGGTTTACCAATTGTTGCTACCAAAAATGGGGGTCCTGTTGACATTCATCGGGTGTGTCCAGTTCTTTACCATTCTTAATTTTGATAGTAGTTTTTGAAGTCTATGTATTGAAGCTTCTGTAAAGTGAAGTGTCTTATTAACTTCTCAAACTGACCATAACCTAATATAGGTACTTGACAATGGACTACTAGTTGATCCCCATGACCAACAGTCCATTGCTGATGCTCTTCTTAAGCTTGTCTCTGATAAGCATCTTTGGGCAAGATGCAGACAGAATGGTCTGAAGAATATTCATCTTTTCTCATGGCCAGAGCATTGTAAAACTTATTTAGCTCGGATAGCAAGTTGCAGGCCTAGGAAGCCTCAATGGCAGAAGACTGAAGATCTCCAAGATTCAGGTTCTGATTCCCCTGGTGATTCTTTGCGAGACATACAAGATTTATCTTTGAACTTGAGGATTTCTTTGGATGGAGACAAGAATGAAAGTGCCAATCTTGACAGTTCGTTAGATAATGAAGAAAGCGCTGTAGATACGTCAAAAAGGATGGAGAATGCTGTTTCCTCATTGCCAAGAGGTTCTATAGGAGGCACTGAGAAGGCAGGCTCAGCAGAGAAAGCAGACCATAATGCGGCCAATAATAAGCTTCTAGCCTTGAGGAAAAGGAAAAACCTTGTTGTCATTGCTGTTGATTGTGACTCAGCCTCTGAGTTCCTCGATATTACTAAGACAATTCTTAAGGCAGCTGAGACAGATAACCCTACTGGGTCAACAGGGTTCATATTGTCCACAGCACTTGCCATATCTGAGATACATTCTGTTTTGGTATCAGGAGGCTTGAGCCCAATGGATTTTGATGCATTGATCTGTAACAGTGGTAGTGAGCTATATTATCCATCTTCAAGTGCTGAGAGTACCCCTGGCCTTCCCTATGCCCTGGACTTGGATTATCATTCACAGATTGAGTATCGTTGGGGTGGAGAGGGTTTGAGGAAGACTTTGCTTCGTTGGGCTGCCTCTTTCAATGAAAAGAAGGGACAGGAACAACTTGCCGAAGATGAGTGTGGATCGACTGCATATTGCTATGCGTTCAAAGTGAAAGATATATCATCGGTAATTTTTTTGATTATATCCACTAGTTTTGGCACTAATTAGTGTATATATTGCATACTGCACTACCATTTATAGTGATTCGATCGAAATCGTATGTCTATGTGATGCACACCAGATTCTTCCAGTGAAGGAACTTCGGAAATTGATGAGGATTCAGGCTCTTCGATGCCATATTATTTATTGTCAAAATGGTTCCAGGGTGAATGTGATTCCTGTGTTGGCTTCTCGGTCACAAGCTCTCAGGTATCCTTGCTAAATTAGTAGAGGATGTTGATGAAAATAAGCATGGAATTTGATCATTTCTTTTCTTATGATGTTTAATATGTTCAGGTATCTGTATGTTCGATGGGGCATAGACTTGTCAAATTTAGTGGTTATTGTGGGACAGTGTGGCGACACAGATTACGAAGGCTTACTTGGCGGGCTTCATACAAGTATAATACTGAATGGAGTTGGTAACAGTTCTCGTCAGCTCCATGCGAACAGAAGCTACCCCTTACAAGATGTCATTCCAGCTGACAAGCCCAACGTCTTCCAAACTAAAGGATATTGTTTTGATGACGTCAAGGAATCATTGGAGAAGCTAGGAATTCGCAAGGGCTACTGAATTACCTGTTGTTGAGTAATTCCAATGATTGACCTTCTCTCTCAATCATGTGCCACTTGCTATGCTTCGTTAGGCTTTGGTAGAGCTTAGTACGTGGCATCCTTTATGACGGATTCGGTTCTAAAGGCACTGTTTTGTTTGTCCATTTCTCCTCCTTATTTATGATGCTGAGGCCATTGCCCATTGGGAGCAAGTAAGGTGGCAAAACCAGGTTGCTGTCATTCCTGTCCTGTGCCTCGAAAATCAACTACTTGCTGTTAATCTGTCTCCCAATCCCAAATAATCTTCCGTCCCTTTCCGATGGAATAATTCTATGTGCTGGGTTCGGAAAAGCAAATGTCTAACGGTTTCTTCATCTCGGCCCACAGAACGGCCTGCTCTATGTAAAATTTTTTGCACAGTTCGTTTATCCTACCGTTTATTGATTTTGGTTTCTATTTTCTTCAAATAAATAATTTCCTACTTGATTGTTAATATTAAATATAAATATAATTAACTATTCTTTAAATCCT
>JAOQML010000008.1:17547899-17558055 GCA_027568935.1 Erythroxylum urbanii
GAGAATTTGAAACTTTTGACAATAATAAGACAAAACCTCCTTCAGAAATATAATTTTGATTTTTATTGTTGTTTTAAGTTTTATATTAGACTCAAATTTATTTATTATTAGTTCATTACATAGTAATATACATTGATGTATTTTTTATTTCAATAAAATATTTTATTATTAATTGCTCTTATAATTTTTACTTCTTATTTATTATATACTAATTTTATAGTAGTTTAATATCGGTTAAATCAAATGTTTTAAAAATCGAATAGGACCGGCTGGTTTGACCAAATTAAGTACAAATCGGACTAGTTTCCGGTTCAGTTTTTACTTTTAACCTCTTTGAATATAAACCGGTCAGTTTCTTCTGAACCGTGAAGAACTCGCCTTCGTTTTCTCCTAACACCAAGTACTTGGTCTGCTCGTGTGTCTCGTAACACAAAACATCTTCTTTACTTCTCTCTCTAACCCTAGACCCTTTCCTTGAAATGTTGTCTGAACTCCAACACATTGTCACTTCCATGGATTCTTTAACACTCAATAACCTCTTTTAAACTCTTTCTCCTTCAACTCTCTGCTTCCCAGTCCCAGAACTAAACTTCTCTGCAACACACAACTTTCATTTTTCTGTCCCTGTTATAGAAATCCCGAAACTCAAAATCTAACATACAGTGTTTATAGATTTTTAAAGAAGTCGTTCTTGGGTTTGATGAAGGGATTGGCTTCATCGCAAGGCAAAAAGTGGGTTTTGAGATTGCAGGCCTATAGTAACAAATCAATGAAGGCAGTGAACCAATTCCGTGGAAATCACTTCTAAAATGGGGGTCGACTTTGCCTCTGAAGGGATGCCATCCTCACACTTTGCTTTGTGCAGAACTTTGACAAGGTATTACCTTATTTTTCATTGTTATTCCTCATATGTGCTTCCTGACTTTTTGCTTGGAAGAAGTTATATTTGTTAATTGAGACATCTTGAAAGGGGTAATGACGTAAAAACAAGCAAGAAGCTAACATTTATACTTGGTTTAAATCATAGTTGTGAAAGAGTTAACTCACGAATTAAGCCAATAGCTAGCTAATAGATGGCAGGTCTAATTAATGGAGTTGTCTTTTCTTCTATAGTTAATGACCACTTCCAGTTTGGTATCTTTTGATTCTCTTTTATTTGATAGAAACCATCTCTAATTTTCTTTGAAAACTTTCATTAATGAATTCTTTACCTTCTAAAAAAATTTAGGATATTTTACTAAGCTTGTTTCTACCTTTTTTTCCTTCTTTCCATGCACATAAAGATCACTTTTACTATTCTACCAGTAAATTTCGAGAACAATAAAAATCTATTTAATAAATTTTCAAATATGCTTTTGAAACAAAAAGATTCGAAGAGAACTAGACTCTTAAATGTGTACAATCATGAGAATATGAGAGTTTTAATAGTTTCAGCAATTTGGCTAAGGTTGATGTTCTGTCCACCAATTTACTCTTTATTTGGTTTACGAGTATAATTGTAGTTAAATTTTCAAACAACATTTATGATTGTCCTACATTTTCACTCTTAGTGTATCGAGTCTAAGAGAAGTAGAGAACAAAGATTATAGAAAATAAAGATGAGAGAAGAAAGAGATAAGCTTTAAGCTTTTAGTATTTTGGATAGGAAAAATTAATAAAACATGGATGAATTTTGTTCTGTTCTCGCTTTTCAATTTTTAAATACTAGTGTATATTATACTTGAAATAAATAGTAAAATTTTAAAATAATAAGATACAAAATTTAATTTTTTATGATATCAATAATATTAATATTTGTTGATCAAAATTTAAAACAAAATATTTTATCTTTTACTTACTCTTATAATTTTTATTTTTTATTTATTATATACCGATTTTTTATAATGGTTTAATATCGATTAAACCTCTAAATTTTAAACCTCTTCTTTAACCGGTTTAATGTCCGGTCTGGTTTTTAAAACATTGGTTAAATCATTAAACTTTAAACAATTTTTTAAGTAGGTTCTAGTTTCGATCCAATTTTTAAAACATTAGATTAAAGAAATTCGTATGAGATTGGCTTAAAAAGATAAAAAGGATTTGAGGGTAAAACCTAAAAAAGTGCAAGTACCAAAACTTGAGGTCGTTATTCAGACTTTCACAGGGACAGTCACCTGGCGCTTAAAGGTCAACTTGATAGTTTCAAACTAGTAATTTAAAGCACATTAGATGCCCATTCTTTTGAGAGTGTGAAATCTGTACGTATTTCATGCCCGCCATTTTAACTTCACTTTTCACATCCCCGTTTACAAAATTTCAGAAGCCAAACACTTACACCCCCTTCATCTTTTTGAAGTATCTTTAGAATATTACACAATCTTCTAGCTAGAAAGAAAGAGAGAGAGAGATAAGAGTTGGATATGGAGAATAGTTCATGCTACAGATACAGAGTCTCGACTCTATCTTGTGTGTGCGCTTCGATGATCGTGTTGGTTGTAGTATCAACTATGATCTTCGACAGTGATCGTGGTCCTTTCAATTTCTTTACCGATTTCTCTGTTTTCAAGTTGGAGCCCTCTATTTCCGTCTCTATCGTTGAGTTGCAAGCCAAATTCAGCACCTCCGTTCATGATCATCCATCCACCACCAACAATACTAATACTACTGCTGTAATTGTTGTAAGTAAACATATTTCATCTCAAATATATATATATATAAAGATATTTGAGTCTATTGTTAGTTATAAATTAATAATGCAGAGGAAAGAAAGGGCAAAAGATGGAGCAGGGACTAACCCAGGCTCGAGCGTTGATTCACAAGGCAGCCGCTTCCCATCCTAATATGTCGCTCTTGGCCAGAGACCACCAAGGCCTTAAAGAATAAGTTTATCATAACCTCGCAGTTTTTTTACCAGTAAGACTTATTTTATCTCATCTTTAATAACTTTTACAATTATCGATGGTCCAAGTTTCATAATTAAAACAAACACCTTTGCTTCTAATGTAATCACCCAGCCGTCAGGATTAAAGCTCAAGTTTTGCTAATCCAACACCTGCACATGTACCATACCATTTTTTTTTTTTTTGGCGTGTGAATTGATTGTGGCGCAAGGAAATGGGTTATGGGGAAACCTTGCAAGTGACGCATGTGATGTGTAGGGAGCACTCGAAAGTCACTCATTTTCTATTACCCACTCGCCTTTGCCTGTACACACAATCTCTACGTGAATCATAACAGCGAACTGCAAAACTGGCCTTTGCCTTCTATATCGTGGACGTTATAAAGGCGCTCCTTTTATTTTGCGTAGGGCTGTGGTCCTAATTAACTCTTCTTCCTATTAGTATATCTAAAATAAAATTCAATATATCGTAAAGCATTAGTTAAGGTGTTACATTATTCAACACACACACACGTACGTACATACATACATACATACATACATATATATATATTCTTTAATATTTTTCATTTTCTTTCTTAAAAAATGAATAATCAAGTGGTCCTTTTCCTAAGAGCCCAAAAGGAATAAGTGTAGTTATTATATTATAGGTGGCCTAACTGAAATGTATTTTCAGTTAACTGACGTGATGGTACGTTAGAATATCTAGCTAGTGTATCCATAATAGGTGTTATATCTGCCATATCAATTTCTATTATGTAGAATCAATGCTTTTAGGCAGGATTTTTATGATTTTTGAGGTCACTTTTTTTTAATGGAGAAACTCGTGGTCGTTATTTTTTGGATATTTTTTAGATGCGCACTGGATAAATCTCCGAATTAATGCATGAACATGTAAATCATGCCAACCAAGTACTCCGCACTAGACAAGCCTTGTACAATAAGCTCGATCGAAAGAGTGTAAGTAGGGAGATTCGAACACAGAACCTTTTGAAAAATATAAAGAAATCATCTTCGAAAGCAAAAATTGTGATATGAGTAGAGAATATCTTTAACAATGTAAGGGCACATTTCATAAATGCAACATTTAGAACGCCTATCCGTGTGTTGTCGTTTTGCTCCATTTGCTTCCACCTGATGTGCGTCATTTTGGACTTTCGGTGGGAAAATAGCCTGTTTTGCACTTTCAGTCAGAAAAACAGCCCGTGGCACTCTTTTTGTGGGCAAAACAGCCCGTTGGCATGGCCGCAAGGCACTTTCGTTGGGAGGGACCAATTGATACTTTTTTGTTGAAGCAATTGTGTGGGATATCACAAAGGGAGACTTTGTGACGTTTCATGGTATTTTTGGAGGATTTGCACGGGTAGATTTGCCGAGCGCACGTGAGATGGCCTTGCCTTGTGGCCGTGCCAACGGGCTATTTTACCCACCGAAGGTGTGCCTACAGACTGTTTTTCCCACCGAAGTTACCTAACAGGATGGTTTTCCCACCGAAAGTGCCCGCTCTTATTGTTAATTTACCAAAACAAACAAGCTTCAAAACCAAAATTTACTCTAATTTTTTTTATCTCTATATGTTAAATATCATATCTCCGTATGCAAATAATGGTTGCCTACTAGATCTCGCCATCACTCACATGCATTAGCTATAAGCCAAAATCAATTTTAACGACTTCCAATTCCCATGTTCATGTTGCACTGCAATGGTGTAATAGCTGGGATTACTGTTCATTTGAAGAGCAAGTTGTTGTCAATAATTGCGGCTGGTAGGTACCGAATTCAGTACCTACCAAACTAAAAGTCAAATATGATAGGCATTTCGGTGCCTACCATGCTTGGCCATATCTTCATTCTTCTGCCTATAAATAGGCAGGAGATGAATAAAGAGATTGCATCCATGGGCAAAACAAAAGAAAGAGAGACGGGAGGTGAGAGAGAGAAAAAAATAAAGACACAAAAAATATTCTGCGTATTTTTATGGGTATAGTTTTCTCCTTGTAATTCTCTAATTTTCTTAGTAGTAAAGTTCTTCTATCTTTATCCGTAGTTTTTATCCTAATTTAGGGGTTTTTCATATAAAATTTGTTCATTACTATTCTTTCAGTCCTATTCAGCTGCAAACCTACTCTAATCTGGTCGATTTTCACAACAAGTAATATCAGAACGAGGTTAGAAACTTATAACAAATTTTTTAGCGTAATTCATTCGGAGTTCAGGTGAGCACAGTAAAAGTTGGTGAACAGTAACCTCAAAGGTGACAACTGTTCATGCATTTATTTCTGCATTAAACTGTGCAATTACTATAATTCAAGTATACAGTACTATTCACATGTACGGTACTATTCATACATATGCATATAATACTATTCACATATACGGGTACTATTCACATGAAATAGTGAGAGCTAAATTCTGTTCGTGATAGAGCAGTGGCAACAAAATTTGAGGTTGAAAAGTTCAATGGGAGTAATTTTTCATTGTGGAAATTAAAGATGAAGGCTATCTTGGAAAAAGATAATTGTCTGGCGGTTATAAGTGAACAGCCAACTGGAATCACGGATGAAAAGTGGAATGAGATGGATGGAAATGCTATTGCAAATTTTCACCTGGCACTAGCAGATGGGGTATTATCAAGCATAGAGGAGAAGAAGGCGACAAAACAAATTTGGGATCATCTCACAAAATTTTACGAGGCCAAATCACTACACAACAAAATTTTTCTAATGAGGAAACTATACACTTTAAGCATGGCGAAATCCACTTAGATGACGGAGCACTTAAATAGTTTAAATACTCTATTTTTCTAACTCATATCATTGGGGCACATAACAGAGATAAGTGAACGTGCAGAGCTTCTACTCCAAAGTCTACAAGATTCGTATGATCAACTTGTCATCAATTTAGCAAACAACACAGACACATTAGTCTTCGACAATATTACAGCTGCTATTCTGGGAGAAAAGAGTTAGCGCAAAAGTAAGAAAGACAGGCTGGTAAATTCACAACAAGCGGAGGCCTTGACGTTGATGGGAGGAAGATCAATAGAACATGGCCCGAGTGGGAGTCATAGTTATGGTAGATCAAAATCCAAGAGTAAGGAGAAGTTCAATGCTACAATTATGCAAGAATGGGCACTTGAAGAAGGATTGTTGGAATATGAATAAGAAAGATTCTATTTCTCAGGGAAATGCAGCAACTACTTCAGATGATGGAGGTGTAATGGTCTGTGAAGCGGCAATAACTATTGGAGTTAAGAGAAGATTTATTGATGTATGGATTCTCGATTCAACGGCTACTTTTCATATGACCTCTCGAAGAGATTGGTGTCATTAGTATGAATCTGTCTCTGGGGGATCTATGTATAGCTGTAATGATCAAGCTTTGAAGATCGTTAGTATCGGCACCATCAAGCTAAAGATGTATGATGGGACAACTCATACTATTGAAAAAGTGTGACATGTGGAGGGCTTGAAGAAGGATTTGTTGTCTGTAAGACAACTGGATGATCTTAGTTTCAGATTTGAGATTCAAAACAAGATCATGAAAGTGATTAAAGGAGCGCTTGTATTTATGAAAGCATAGAAGATTGCTGCAAATTTGTATATGCTGAAGGGAGTAACTTTGTAAGAAGGAGAGGCATCCGTTGCTGTGATTGGTTTAGATGATAAATCAACAATGACGTGGCATAAAAAGTTTCGACATTTGTCAGAACAAGGAATGAAGATACTTACAGAGAAGAATCCACTTCCAAGTTTCACAAAGATATCACTACCTTTCTGTGAGCATTGCATTGTGAGTAAGCAACATCGATTGAAACTCAACACATCAAGGTTCAAAAGTAAAGAAATTCCAAAATTGATTCACTCTAACATACAGCAAACATCAGTTGCGTTCCTAGGAGGAGCAAATTTCTTTGTATCATTCATTGATGATTATTCGAGGAGAAGTTGGGTGTTTCCTATCAAGAGGAACGCAGATGTAACTCGAATTTGATAAGAAGATCAAGTGTTTGTAGTCAGATAATGGAGGAGAATATACTGGTAAAGAAATTGATGAATTTTGCAAGCAAGAAGGCATCAAAAGACAATTCATGACGGCAAACATTCCTTAATAAAATGGAGTAGCAGAGTAAATAAATAGAACTCTGTTGGAAAGAACGAGAGCAATGTTAAGAACTGCAAGTTTAGATAAGAAATTCTGGGTAGAAGCAGTCAATACTGCCTGTTATGTGGTGAATCGAGCTCCATCAACTGCAATTGAGTTGAAGACACTGATGGAGTTGTGAACTAGTAAACTAGTGGATTATTCCAACCTCCATATATTTGGAAGTCCTACCTATGTGATGTTCAATGCCTAAGAAACTACGAAATTGGATTTAAAATCCAAAAGATGTATTTTCTTGGGATATGTTGAAGGAGTAAAGGGGTATCATCTATAGGGTCCCACTACCCACAAGATTGTTATCAACAAGGATGTTATCTTCATGGAAGATAAGGATCAAGAGCAAGTAGAAAATGATGGCACTGTATAAAAGAATTCAAAGACTACAATAGTATAGGTGGAAAGGGAATTTGATCAAAATGTTTCTTCTGAAGTAACACCAGAGCACGAGGAGCAAGAACTAGTCAAATATAATGTTTCAGATACTCAAAGATCAACTAGCACAAGAATAGCACCTAGCTGGCACTTGATTATATTATGGAAAGCAATATTGCATAGTATCTTTTAACTAAGGACGAAGAGCCATCAACGCTTCAAGAAGCAATGAATAGTTCAAATGCATCTCAGTGGATGGTAGCAATGCAAGAAGAAATTGAAGCTCTGTATAAGAATAAGATATGGAAGCTGGTATCACTACCATAAGGAAGAAAGCCTATTGGTAATAAAAGGGTTTACAAAATCAAGCAAAGTGGTGATGATGAAGTGGAGCGATATCGTGCTAGATTGGTGGGAAAAGGATATGCTCATAAAGAAGGTATTGATTTTAACAAAATATTTTCTCCTGTGATTCGACTTACTATAGTTCGAGTAGTCCTGGTGATGTGTGCTACATTTTACTTGCATCTTGAGCAGTTAGATGTGAAAATTGCATTTTTTCATGGAGATCTTAAAGAAGAAATTTATATACTCCAGTTAGAATGTTTTGAAGAAAAAGGGAAAGAGAACTTGGTTTGTAAGTTAAACAAATATCTGTATGGTTTAAAGTAGGCACCGAGATGTTGGTATAAGAGATTTGATTCCTTCATCATGAGCCTTGGATACAGCAGACTGAATGCAAACTCTTTTGCATATTTCAAAAGGTTTGAGAAAGATGATTTTATAGCCTTACTGTAGTATGTAGACGACATATTGGTAGCATGCCCTAATAATGATCGTATCAAAGAATTAAAGGCACAGTTAGCTAGGGAATTTGAAACGAAGGACTTGGGACTAGCAAACAAGATTAGAGGGATGCAAATTCACTGAGACAGAAATAATAGGAAGATTTGGCTTTCTCAGAAGAATTATGTGAAGAAGATGTTACGATGATTTAATATGCAAGATTGTAAGTTAATTTATACCCCTCTTTCTGTTAATTTCAAGTTATCCTTAAGTATGAGTCTTAGCAATGAAGAAGAGAGGATGGAGCTGTCTCAAGTACTGTATGCATCAGTAGTAGGATTCTTAATGTTCGTTATGATTTGTACAAGACTAGACATTGTACATGCAGTGGGAGTAGTTAGTCGATATATGGCGAATCCTGGTTGAGAGCATTGGAATACTGCTAAGAGGATTCTCTGATATATCAAGGGAGCCTCAGATGTTGCATTATGTTATGGAGGATCAGATTTTACTATCAAAGGATATGTTGATGCTGATTATGCAGGCGATCTTGATAAAAGTAAACCCACTGCAGAATATGTGTTTAAACTAGCTAAAGGAGTTGTGAGCTGGGTTTCAAAACTACAGTCAGTTGTGGCTAAGTCAATAATAAAAGCAGAATATGTAGTAGCTACACAAGTCAGTAAAGAAGCAGTGTGGTTGAAGATGTTGTTGGAAGAACTTGGGTATAAACAAGAAAATATTACTATGTTTTGTGATAACCAAAGTGCTTTGCATCTTGCAAGGAATTCAAAATTTCATTAAAAGACAAAACACATTCGAGTTCAATACTATTTCGTTCGTGAGAAAGTGGAAGAAGGAACGGTGGATATTTAGAAAATTCATATCATAGATAACCTCGCATATTTTATGACAAAAGCAATCAACGTTGACAAGTTTATGTGGTGTCGATCCTCATGTGACCTGATAAAGACGTAAGCCACATGAAGCGGCAAGGTAGAAAGAATGGTGTGAAGATATGATTGATTATCAATCAAATCTTCAAGTAAGAGAATTGTCAATAACTGAGTGCCTACCAAAGTGGAAGTCAAATATGGTAGGCATTTCGATGCCTACCATGCTTGGCCATATCTTCATTCTCCTACCTATAAATAGGCAGGAGATGAACAAAGAGATTGAATCCATGGGCAGAACAAAAGAAAGAGAGAAGTGAGATGAGAGAGAGAGAAAAAAGAGACACAAAAAATATTCTGTGTATCTTAGTAGTAAAATTTTTCTATCTTGCCTGTGATTTTTACCCTGATTTAGGGATTTTCTACGTAAAATTTATATGTTTATTACTATTCCTTTAGTCCTATTTAGCTGCAAACCTGCTCTAACTGGGTCAATTTTCACAATAGTTGTATGGGATTATCTTTCTATGAGATACAAATTATGCCCATAAGAACATATTCTCGGATTTGCAGGAGTTATATGGAGATGGAGAAGAGATTCAAAGTCTATGTGTACTCAGAGGGAGATCTGCCTATGGTGCATAACGGGCCATGCAAGGACATATATACAAGTGAAGGTAGATTCATATAAGAGATAGAGCACGGGGCCAAGAGCTTTAGAACAAGCAATGCTCATCGTACCCACGTTTACTTCATGTATATCCTTCAGTGTCGCAATGATAGTCAAGTTTCTTTATAGGAGGGCCATTGCCAATCGCAAACCATTGAGTCAGTTTGTGGCTGATTAGCTTGGTTTGGGGGAGCGGTAGCTGTTGACAACCTGCTGAAATGATAAATACTTATTCTCAATAAGTACTTATGTGTTGGAGATTGCTATTTTGGTAACTGCTGAAACGTGAAAATAAGTATTTGGCAAGTACGGTTGTAGTTGCTGAAAAGAGATAAAATGACTAAAAAGCCCATTGATTTAATAAACTATTAATTGTTATATAAATAATTAAAA
>JAOQML010000008.1:17596908-17607863 GCA_027568935.1 Erythroxylum urbanii
CTAATCAATCAATTAATTAATTATTCACTTTTCGTAAACTAATCAATTTTATAAACTAAAATAAATTAATTATTTTTAATTAAAATTTAAATTATTTTATAAGTAAATATATTTCAAATTATTTAATTTTATATAATAATTTTATAATATTCTAATATCGATTAAACCTTTTGAATCTTTTAACTCTCTTATCTTATCCATTTAACTTCCAATCCAGTCTTAAAAATATTGACAAAAACCACATTAAAATTGAGGCCTATAACAAAATTCATTAAGAGAAAAATGTGATGGCATTTGCAATTGCAATAACTATTGGAATGACTTCCTCACGTTGAAATCCTAATGCAGTATCCCGTCGCTCCATTCCCTGTTATACTTGAGACTATTATTTTTTCTTCTTTCTTTTTCTCAAAAGAGCTCCAACAGCCCTATCACTCAATTAAATGCCAAGAAAGAACTCAAAAAGAACATCCCTTCACATTGAGATGTCACCTGGTTCTATTAAGCGAACAAATGCCTTTAGGAACACAAGCAATTTTTTCAGGTATGATTGAACCATGGTCCTACTGCACCATTTACGTGTCCATTTCCGTGGATTGCAACACCGTTTGGAATAAGGGACTGGGGCAATCCAACAGTCATCGGAGGAGAAGCAGTGGGATATAGCCCATGATTGTGAGGCAGGGCATGGGGGCTAACAAGAGGACTGGCAACAGGACTTCCCTTTCGCTGCTGGAGGGCATGGATCTGCCTGAGCCCTTCCTCGTGAATACGTGAAATTGTCTCCAACTCCTTCATTGACAAAGCTTCCAATCCAGCACCATAGAGAGGAGCATGTCGTGACATCTCCTCTTGAAGTGAAGCCTCAAGAGTATGGATATATTGCTGTAAAGAAACAGACAGGCATTAGAGAAGATAAGAGAACCAAGGGGGTTGCGCAGTTTCTTTAGAGAATACAAGTTAAAGATTAATGATTATCGAGCTTTCAAGAATGCCCAAAAGTAAATTACCAATCTTATGGTTCTAATATAAAAAGGTTAAGTTGTCATTCGCTAAAATTTCAAACAAAAGAGAGTCAACAAGACGTTAGGTGGTATAGTTTCACTCATCCATTAAACTACAATAGATCAATCAAATAACAGCTCATAAAAATCAAGTAGTCAACAGCGAAGAAGAACATGATAGTCTTAATGATAAGAAGCACAGGTAAGTTCAGAAAATAAATGAAGTAAATAAAACCTGGCAAGCCTGCAATTTTGATTCCATTCCATCTATATATGCCTCACAGCGAGCAACTTGCTCTTCTTTCTCCCTTTTCTCCCCCTCAGTCTGCCCAACTGTTTGTGTCAGCCTCCTAACTTCATCCTCCAATGACTGCCGAATTTCCTCTCGAGTCACATTCTCAGTGGCATATCGTTTTAATTCTTCATCAAATCTCTTCCGCGCAGCCTCAGCACTTTTTAGCCTTTCAGTCAGAGCATTTTTCTCCTTTACTACTTTCTATGAAATTCATATAATAATTTCAAGTTTAGGAAGATAGAAGCCAATGCCACTCGCAAGTAACATATGAAAACAACTAAGCAGCAGTTATGACAAGAACAGATTAGTTCAGCCAAAACAATTCCACTCAATTGCATCTCCTTGAGCAGATATTCACAAGCAGCATTCTACGAAAAAAAACCAAGTGCATATGTGAAGGGCATTTATTAAGAATCTGATTCAAACCAAAAAGCAATACCAAGATGCAAATAGATAGTATTTCATGACTCAGAAACTAATAGTATTTCATGGCTCAGAAACTAGCACACCAATGTCATGCTAAAACTTTTACAAGTTTGCCGTGGACAGTACTAGCCTACGGGAAATCAAATGCAGCTGTTATAACACATTAAGATAGCAAGCCTCATACATGAAGCTACGAGTCATGGACAAATTCATGCCAGCTTCCCCAAATTCCTTCTGAAGTTGCACGAAGTGCTCTCAGCAGTGCAAAAGATGAGATGTTTAAAAAGGTAAAAAAATACATATGAACTCGATCAATCTGAAAAGTAAAAGATACAGCAGAAATGGTGACAGGAATATAATGATGATCACAAAGTTATGTTACCTTTAGTTCATCCCTTTTCCGGGACTTCAACTGGGAAAGTTGTGCCTCAGAATCATGAAGACGATCCTGAAGAACTTTCTTCTCAGATTTGAGTTTTTTAATCTCATCATCCCGCTCTGAACGCACCCACTCAAGCTGACTCTCAACTTCTTGTATTTGTTCAGAGAGTTCCTTTTTTTCCCGTGCAGATCGATCCAACTCAGCCCTCAATTCAGACTGTCATTTGATGAAAATAATCAAGTTAAAATAAGTGCAAAAAGTTATTAGGATTGTCAGTCATTATGCATACTCGTAATAAATTACAATTCTGGGTACCTTGATCCGGTTGGTAGAGGCTTCAGATTCACTCAATTTTTGTAAGAGACCTGCTTTTTCTTGAACCATATTAGAAATTTCTACCTTCCTCTCTTCACGTAAGCGAATAATCTCATCTTCCCTAGCACCTAACTGGTGCCAAAGTGCTGCCCGATCAACATTGGCGAGGTCAGCAACCCCCAGCATCATGCTCAGAACAGGTTTAACTATTTCCTGCTCTTCACAGACCAAGAGAACCAATATATCCAAGTATAAATCTACGTTACGACCATTATCTGCTGTACTGGTGGCACGATCAATAAGTCTTTTCAGCATTCTTCCTCTGTAGGATTCATCGGCATACCATTTGAACAAGATTGTGTAAAGCATCTTGACAAACCCCTTAACAGAAGGATCACTAGAAAGCGCCAACGTTTCAGCAAGACCAAGAACAACGGTAAAGTCGTTAGATTGGACTCTCAGTTGTTCAGTGGCTTCTCCCTCTATTACAGTATCTGTATGTTGAAAATTTTCAGTTAAAAATCCAGTGTTGAAATTCAATGTCTGCGCAAGGCGCCTTTCCAAAACCATTGCCACAGACTGGCCCACAATAGCTCCTTGCGCTACAGCCCTCTCGAATGTTTGAGAAGCTTCAACAGCAAGGCAAGGTATAGACAACATCTCAAGGAGAATGTAAATATCAGAAAAATGACGACTTCCACAGAAAGGCCGTTTGTCCACCACATGCAAACTATCAGGATTTGACCCATTTTCACCAAATAAGAAAAGATCATGAGGTGGTTTTGTGCAGTCATCTCCAAATTCATCATCAATATTAATATCTCTAAGTATGGTATCACCAACGTCTCCCCAACTATTGATTGTTTTACTCAAAAATTCCAGCACAATAGAAGACACTTCAGCTCCCAAGTTCTTTAGCCTAACACGAACTGATCTAACCTGAAAAATAGAACAGAGAAAGTTAAATATCGAAGAGGGATAAACTGCAAGAAACAAAGCAAATTTGCATGAAAAGGAAAATATAAAAAGCATACAGCTTGAGGAAGATGTTGGCAATGTGATGCAGCTTTGAAAAGAAAATTAATTGTAGCAGCAAGTGGTTCATCATTACAGTCTGCCAAAAGCTCAAAAGACTGAAAAAGAATGTTCTCCCATGCGTCACTGTCACATTCAAGTTGGCTAAGGGCACCAAAAACCTGAAACAAAAAGAAATATGTTGACACAACAAAGTGTTCCATGAAAGCAACGAAAACGTATGCTTCCCAAAAGCTATCTTACAGGTATCCTCAGTGCAGGTTCTGCATCTGGCTTTTTGAGTCTTTCAAGAAGTGCACAAGCTGCTAAAGGATGCTCTGAATGCTCTACCAATTTGGGTACTAAAGCAACAAGGTCTGGCTGCAGATGCTTAGGGGCTTTATCCAGAACAAGAGCAATTTTCTGTGCAGACTGAGGCCTTCGTCTTGGCTCAGGACAGCGTTGAGTAACTGCTCCATCAAGGGCTCTCAGTGAATTTACAATCAGTCCTAACAGCTCCTCTGATTGCTCTGGCCACTTGGTCTGAAAATTCAATCTCTTCAAATGGATAGTCGAGGCCAAAAACTAAAGCTATGAAGCTAAATTCCTAAGCAGTAAAATCATACCTTAGAGTTCAGAAAAGCATTTTCCACTGAACCTCCTGTTGCTGCAAGTGAGGGATAAATAGCCTGTACAGGAATAGCTTTTCCAGGAATATCAACCCTGCTTGTATCAGAGCTTTGCACAGCAGAGGCACTGATAGAATCATCTACACCAGAATCCAATCTTCCATAAACAGGAGATTGAATGGATTCTCTTGTTCCACTTTCTCTATCAGATTCCAAGGGGCTGGCTGCACCACAGCCATCTAGAGAAGGTTTAGAGCAACCATCTGATGAATCACCACTAGAACTTCCTTCGGAAGGTTGGCAGCATTCGACCATTATGTCCAATAGTAGATCAATAATTGCCTGCTGTAAAACTTTGCCCCCCGAAAGCTTGGTTGGAAGAAGCAAGCGCTTTACCTTAGCAGGATCATCAAGATAAACACGTAATCCAGTCAAAAAACCAGCAATAGCACCAGCATCCATTAGAAGCTTTTCTCTCAGGGTTAACTGTGGCTGTGAAGGATTGTCTCCGTAAGTGAGGTGAAATCCAGCTCTAGAAAGAAGATTTCTGAACATATCCTCTTCATCTCCACTTATTCCTTCACTGTCTTCAGAATCAATGAGTTCATCAGGATCAGTTGTTAAAGCATCCTGATCATCTTCAGATGCCAAAACCTTTTAACGCATGGAGAAGAGACAAAATTAAAAAGGTCATCCATGGGTGATTCATCTAACTTAGTTCAAGTAATCATAGTATTATAAACTGAAAGAATATGAGACTGAAAAAAATTGATGTAGATCAGGGTAATTAGATAACGGCGGAAGGAACTGTTACCAACCTCTAAATCTGAAAACTCAAACCATGGACAGCAGTCCTGTATTTCACAAACAAAAACAACAGTGTCACGCACAAGGAACCCAGCATCCGCTTCCAACATATCTGATACCTTCATATACTGCAGAACAGAATTATTCCATGTCTTTGTACAAATCGAAGATTCCTTCCACACAGTCCTTGCTGGATTCTTTTGATTTACCACCGCCATTCTGTATCTGACCCAAAAGTTTTTATCTGGATCACTACCAACAGATTGATCGCTCTCTAGATAAATGCATATGGTGTCAAAAGACTCATACACACCTGCATTGGGAAAATATGCACCATCAGTTGAATAATGAAAGGGTACAACACTAACGCATCAGCAAATGACCACAGATAAGTACCCACCTATCCGCAGCTCACATCCACCAGCTTGAAAGAACTTGCTAAATATCTTCCGGGTTTCCATTATCTCCTTGAAGTACAAAAAGTTTTCCACCTTCCACGTAAATGAACTTCGTTTTGGAACCCTATCAATTTGCGAACCAGCATTTGTGAATCCAGTGTCCTCATCAGTTAAATCTTGTGATATAGATGTCTCTTTGAGAATGAGAACCTCAGCAGAAAATACAACAGTATCCTGGACAAGAAACCCAGAATCTTGATCAAATAAACTAGTGAGTGTCACAAATTCACGCCAACCCCAATCTTTTGCAGCTTTTGAATAGCGATTCTGAGATTCCTTAGTCACAGACTTCTCCTCCACTCTTTGGTTCACAACTGATAATCGATGGCTCACAAAACAACTCCAATCAGTGGAAGTATTTCGTGAATCCGTAACTTCAAGAAATACTGAAAGGTGGCATGGTGGTTGAGACTGACCTGAAACCACCAAGGATATGGTAAATTCTTTTCAATTCACTCAATAAACAAAACTAAGTACTCTCAGTTTGGTTCGTGTGTCTCATGAAAACCAATATAAACAAACCGCAATTTCATGTGTCAGAAATGACTCCAGTTAGGAGAACAAAAGAAACAACAAATAGACTCGAACACAAGGTCACAGAAACAATGGCTGATAGAGAAAGGAGGATAAACTGAATGAAAGACTGTAATAGTCACGTCATCTATTTGTCCATCAAATGGCATATCTAAAACATTATTGCTTAACAGACTTAGAGCAACTAATACAAGGTAACAAGCAGCTCCGTGATCAAATTAACTATATTTCACAACTAAATTTAACAATAAATTGAATCTAAAGTTGCCATAATCACAGACAAGCAATAAGAATTGTCTATCAAAATTGATGTCCGAACTAGTACTCTTCATTCGGCAAGCTAGGAATGGCATAATGCCTTCATCTTAGACTGATCAACATTACTCAACTACATGAATGAATTAGGTAAAAAAAAATTTAATATAAAAGGACAATGACATCAAACAAACCTCGGGGATAAACAATGAGGCGACAATCACAGTTCCCAATTTGAAATCTCCTGCTCTTGATGCATAGACCTGTAATCTTCCTTTTCTTCAAAAGATCTTTCAATCTCGTAAAGTTCTCAATCCTCCAAGTAAATTTCCCCGTGTGCCCATCAGACTTCCTTGGTCCACTCCCACTCCTACCTCCAATCAAGCTCCCATTCTTAGAAAAGCTACTTAACTCCTTGATGACATGAAATGAAGTACTAAAGACAGCAGTATCATCCACCAAAAACCCTGCATCGACCCCAACAAAATCGGCCATCTTCATGTAATCATTCCAGCCCAAACTAGTATTGTCCCCACTCTTATTATCAGCAGCAAACCGCCCATATGAGTCCCTATGCATATGGTTCAAGCCAGGCTTTTGGTTCAACACCGACATTCTAAACAAGCACCAACAACTCCTATCAGACACAACAAGCTTCTCAGTGTCCTTACTCTCCAAACACATAGACAAATAATCCTGAGCATTAACAGAGCTCTGATACACACTGATCCTCAAGTTACACTCTCCAGCAGGAAAGACCGGGCTCATTATCTTCTGCGTTTTAATCATCTCCTTAAACAAACTAAAATTATGCACCTTCCAAGTAAACTTCCCACTCAACACATCAGACGCAGGAGCAGCAACAACTGAAGAGGAAATCGTGGACGAGGAAGCCGATTGCAAGTCATTATTATCGCGTATGAAATTGACAGACTCGTTAAGGATTAAAATATCGGCGGTGATGAGAAGGGAATCAGTGTTAAACAAATAACCTAATTTGGAATCAAAAACAGTAGATGAAGGCGTGAAATCACACCAACCGTGAGATTTCTTCTTACTAGAGAATCGGTGCCATGAATCGCGATGGATGGTCTTGGAATCGTCAGTGAGGTTAACGATAGCTAAACGGTAGCTCGCGAAGCAGTCCCACTTAGAAGAAGAAGTGCCGCGAGGGTCCATTATTTGGAGATATATAGAGATGTAACCAGGCAAAGCCTGAGAGTCTCCTTTTGGATACACCAGTAGTCGACAATCGTAACCGCCTACCTCGAAGTACTTGCTCCAAAGTGCCCTAGCTTTAATGCGCGGAAAATTGTGCACGGTCCATCGGCACTCGGCTGAGTACTCGCCGCGACGATCGACGGTCACGGTCTCCTGGGCGCCGCCGCTGCCGTCTCGGGAGGAGCCGACGGTCAAATCGTCCGCGGGGATTGAGGAAGAAGAGGCAGAGGAAGAGGTGGTGGCCGGCGGTGACTGGTCCGTGGGAGCGGTGAAGGGGGAGGAGGAGGCCGGATATGACGACGGAACTGCCTCGGCTGAAGTGTGCTTCATTTAGCTTCGTGTTTATTGCTTCTCTCCCCCGAGAGCTCTTGTTTCTGTTTTGTGTTTTATTTTTACGATCAAATTGAAGATATGAAAGAAAATGGTAAATATCATGTGGTTTTGAGGGTAAGAGGACTAGAAGCATGAAATGACTAATGAGGCTTTTGGACTGCGAGCGGCGTAGTTTAGTTAAATGCGCCTTTTTTCATATTGTCTTTGGACGATGAGCCGTATGGTTTAGTTAACCTGCGCCTTCTTCTTAAGTTGCCTTTTCTATCATTTACGTTATAATAAGGAGATAATTTCTCAAATTTTATCAAAAATGTAATATTTATAAATCAATAACAAGTTTTATTTTATATACTTATTATATGTTAATTTAAAATAAAAAATTAGAAGTTATATGTCATTTATATAACATAAACAAATCTTTTGTTATTTTCTACTTTACTACGGTCAGATTTACTTTTAAGAATGGCATACATACTGCAGGGAGTGTAATATTATTCATGAGACTCTTCAAAAAAGGTTGAGCTTATTCTTGTCCGATCCTGACCTTATTAGATAAATAGTAGGGTATGGGGAGACAGGATCCTCTGTTTAATTTTATGGTGTCTTATTCTGTCCCATAAATCTCAGTCATTTATTTATACGGGTCTCGCATTTATTTATGCGGGACCTACGTGAGACCCGCATAAATGAATGGTTGATATTCATGGGACAGAATAAGACACTATAAAATTAGACTAAGGATCTAGACTCGGCTATGGGAGGGAGGGTTTTCATTTGATTAAGAAGAAGAACTGTTGCTTGGATTGTTCGAGAAGGATTCGTACCGTGAGAGGGAGAATTATCGTTTCAGATATTATGTGTTGCTTTTTCTTTTATAAGTTGGATCCATTCACAGTGGAACAAACTTGCAACTACTTGTTGGTTTATACCTTAATCGGTTACTTAAAGTTTAGTGGCATAATTATTTATAGGCATTATTCATCTTATACATATTTAGATATATATGATAGAGTTCATATGACAAATATACACTATAAATAAAACTATTATAAAATCATGACTATGATATTTATATTGAATTTATGTATTATCTTTGAATTATTTCTAATTATTGTTTTATTGAGGCTGGATATTAATAATAGAGCATAAAAAGATTAGCACATTTTAATTTTTTTCCTTATGAAGGAAATAATCAATCTCATAGACTAAAATATAGAGATACTTATACAAACGCATGTGAGTACTTGTTAAAGATTAAGTTCATTGAGCTGATCCTATATAAGAATTTCATTTGAAACATTAATTGTATGTCTAAAGAAATTCTCAACGGGATAATTGCATAAATGAATCATTGACTTCAGATCACCAAAGTATTGTTAAGGAGCCATGGATTCATGCATCATATGCACAGCAAGGCAACGGAAGTGTCAAAATCTAAATTCCATCCCCACGACATCCCTAAAAATCTAGAATCCTAGATGCATGATTACACAGCTTATAAGAACATAAATTTTCAGCACATGTACCTTTGATAATGATCCTCCTTTCTTTAATCTTCTCCTTCTTTGGCAAACACCAAATACCTTCCTTGATCACTCAAGAACATGCAAAGATGAAGAAAAAGCTGTGTGTATGGGTGGTTGGAGCACCATACGAGATGAGTTCAAGTAGATGCTCAAATGGAGAGATAAATCAAGATTATGTTGCATGCAATTATATTCATGCAACAATTGCATAAGTTACCTGAATAAGACTCAAGATCGTTTCTCTCTATCTCCAAAACACTTCTAGACCCTTATCCTCTCACTTGAGTGTCTTTAACTTGTTAGTCCATGTGTACATAAGTGAAGAACTCACTTATGCATCATCTGTCGTGCCTTCGGTACAATTGTGGCCTTCTTCAATGACAACCATGCACACTTTGTTTTTCATTCGATCTTTTATACATGTGACCCTTAGGTTCTCAGTTATTTTGGGCACTTGAATTAACTCTTAATTTGAGCAAACCATGGATGGTTTCATGCCAGTTAAATTTACTCTTAATTCAAGCAAATCATGAAGGGTTTCATGATGCCAATTTACCAGAATATGAGTGGATTAATGCACGAACTCTTCGATAGTTAATTATCTGACTTACGAACCTTTCTATAAACAATTACAGTACAATTAGTCCCTTCATCATTCTATACTCCACTTAGTTCAGAGTATGGGCTATGTGTTAACTCTCACTAGACTAACTACATCACATCTAATCCAAGTGGTGTTAGTTCTTGTCCTAAGATCTCATTACTCTATGTGTCATTGAAGACTCTCTTCATGACACATAATAGCTCTGGCCAGAGACTCCTGAGTAATGACCCTAACAAAAGATCGTAGGTATCATCTTCTTCTATCAGGAGTGGTGAATCCTTTATTGGCTACCTAATTTTGGAATACCAATAGTTATACCCAATCACCACCCTTTGAGCAACCTCGTCTTGTGGCAACAAAAAATGATGTCAAAGCACATGATCATTATCCAATATATCCTTGAGTACCTCAAGTCTAAGGATATATGCACTATTGCTAATGATGAGATTTATTATTGACATTTGATAGATCATCCATATGATAATCTCATAGTGGGTCATCCAATGTACTTACTACTTTTACTAAGCATCCACATGTTAACTCTAAACATCTCATGCTGATAGTTTGTGAGATCCACTGCTTGATCAAATCAAGGAGTATAATATGTGTTAGTCTATCAGGATTAATGATGTTCTATCTTATTAATCTTATGACCAGAGATAATTTAGATAATAACATAATTGCACATGATAAGAATCTCATTATCATGATCTCATCATGATTTCCTTTATGCTATGTTTTGTATCATGGACTTTATTAATTCAATTTAAGATCGACATCAATTCATATATATACGAACATCAAATTAATGAAAAATTGCCTTTCACTTTACATTTTAAAATTCCTTATAATTGAGTGTAATTTTTATGTTCTTATTAATCTTTTTAGTAAGTAGGGTTCCATTACACCTGTAACACCCCACTCCCGCTGGACCCGAATCTGATATCGATAATGATATTCGAATCCGTGACCCGCAAGGGTGGCGTGCCACATCACTTAACAATTAAAAGTCGGTATAAATTTTAAAAAAAAAACCATAAACATCAATTACAGAAAATCGATAACCAAAATATTTCACTTTGTTTAATAATCATTTGATACAAGCAATGAAATCAACAGAACTTTTATTAGCCACTTGGGCCCATTTCAAAT
>JAOQML010000008.1:17608741-17619168 GCA_027568935.1 Erythroxylum urbanii
CTGTTCATTGTATATCTTCTACCCTATTTTTGACCCTTCAGAAGATAAAATTGGTCTTTGAGGTCTTCATGGAATTTATATATCTTGATGTCCTCTTTGGAATCATATAAAGAACAATTGAATTTGATATCTGTAGGAAAAGTTATGCTAATAATAAAACTTCTTTTGTGATGATGTCAGCTTCCTCTAGGTGACGTCATCTTCTTCTGTAACTCATCTTCTTCTGTAAAGATACATCTTCTATAAATAAACTCATATCCATTGCACTCCCTAAGTTTACGTGGGACCTGAAAGAGTGCCATGGAAAGAGGCCAATAAGAATTGAATCGTGATTTTAATGGTTTTCAATAAGTTTTGATAAGAGAGAGAGAGAAGTTATGAAGAAACCCAGGAATTGCCATTGAACATGCATCGTGCATACTTTCTATACTTTGATATTTTTGGTATGTTTGTACAAAAGGTGATAATTGTGAATGTGTTCTGTCTGTTTTAGAGGAGCACATCGGACGACAGTCGGACATTGCCGGACTATCCAGGCAATAGCTTCTGGGAGCGTACTGTGAGTCAACCTAGATGTATTCCTAAGATTGATTTGATTGTATGAACTTTGTTTTGTTAACTTCCAATATGATTGAGCTATTTGTGTGCTGTTTCTGAATTCCGGACCTGAGTTCTGTGGAGTTTGTTATGTGATTATGTATTGAAAGTGCCCTGATTTGTTATGAATTTTGAAAGATATCATTCCTCAACAATAGTTGAATGTTGGACTTAGGTCTGATGACTATGAAAACTTCGTCTTAGCATTTGTATAAGATTGTGTATATGACATATTCAGTATTTGATGCATTTCATAAAATGCATACTCAGATAAAGGCGTTGTGACTTGAGATGCCAGTTAGAAGCGCTTCCACGTAGAGTTTTGCTCCGTGATCTATATGTTCTGCACGTCGAGCTATGCTCCGTGAATTTGTTCCGATTGAGCCCTATGGACCAAAACTTTGTATATGTTTGTGAAAGGCACTCAATCACAACAGTAAGAACGAATATGAGTCTCATGCATGTCCCATGCAAATACATACGCAATGTTTGAACGATATGCAAGTTGAAATGAATGATCTTCTGTTATACTAATTTCTGAATAAATGCTTATCTATTTGAATGAATAACTGTGAAATATGTGTTGTATTTGTGTAATCCGGTGAATTCATTAATGATGGTTCATTCATTGAGTTCCTAAAACTCATCAAAAATTGCACTGTGGCTTTTCATGTACGAGACAGGAGACTTAAGTTTTAGTCAGGATATAAAGTTTTTGTAGATAGAGAAATGGATCAGAGGTCTGTCAGCTGACTCCCATAGAAACATAGTTGTTGCTATTTTGTAGTTTTGTTAGAACCTGTATAGGGTTTTGTAAATATTTGTTGATAAGAACAGTGTAAGTTTATAAATGAATGAAGCGAATTTTTTAAGAGAAAGTTATAACGATTTTCGAGTATGTTAGATGATGCCATGTATAAGTTAGAATTGTTATCGCCCCAACATATCATTATCGTAGGTTATGTTTCTAAAAGCTTAGGTATGTACCTTATAGTAGTGAGATGTTGCGGTAGTAAGCTCAAGCTAAGATGTAGTATTACTTATTATTATTATGGAAGCACATATAAACTTTAGTTTTAATGCCAAAAGATTATTTTTTATGAAGCATTATAAATTTGTATGGTTAACAAAAATTTCATCAACAGACATAATTTGTTTATAATACAATGCTTATTAGTAAATAATTATATAAGCATTATAAATGTCATCATAAAAGTTCTTAGTTCACTTTTGTTAACCCATAGCTTTTATGATAACAAAATATACTCATATTTTTATTCTTAATAATATTAGCAAGTTAATATGTAAAAAAAATCAATTTTAATAGAAGAGTAAACTGAGCAAATGAGATAATTAAATCAATTGAACAATCAAATGATGGAAAACAAATAAGCAAACAGGAGCATTTATGTAATGTGACTTAGTGGTCCACCAATATGGTTTGTAAAGAAAAAAAGTATGTATTAAGAGTTTGCAATATGCTAGAATGATGGACCAAAACTAGCCATTATAATAACTAATTTTTGTTTTTGATAACTATTTAAAGTTATTTTAGTATAAATAAATCACATACGAGTTATGGTAAGAAGGTTGAGCACATTAGAGAGTTGCTAAGAACTTTAGTAGGTTAGAGACTGCATATTTGTACTATATAACATATATTGACCTTTGTTCATTGATGTGTTGAAGAGGAGTTTGTGAGTTGTATACTTGTTATAATTAGAAAATTTGATTGGGATACAAATTTTGGTAGTTCTTCTTAAGTTTAAACTAGATATATAAAGGGTAACTCTTTATATATGGCAAAGAAAGACGATCATCAGAGTTCCTCTTCACTTATGGTAAAGAAGATAATGTATGGAGGTTGCTCTTCACCAATTCAAGGAAGAAGATAGTGAATTTTCAAGTAGAGCTTTGGGAGTAAATGTAAACCAAAAGTTTTTTTTAACAAAACTCTTATAAATTAGTCTCTCTTTTCTTAGTCTATTTAATTTTGTTATAATTGTTTTACGATTATCATATATAAACTTGGCATAATCATTTATTAGAATAAACAATTTATTCATTAATTTACAAATAGGATAAAAAAAACACACGCACACATTTCAATTATTTTCATTTGCCATATGTAGGTCGACAACTAGTATTAGAGTGGGTCTAATTTGTTGTATTTAAATTTCTAGCATAATTTGAGAAAAGATATAGGAAAATTTTGATTCAATTTCTTGCTATAATAAAAATGTATAGGTAGACCTCTTTTTTCTGAAGGTGATAATCATAATTATTGAAAAACTAGAATAAATTTTTTTAATCTTTGAAAATTTTACAAAATGATCCTTATGTCCTGATAAGAATTACAATTATAGGTAAAATAGAGACTATGGTATCAAAGTATAGAAGTGAGTGTAGTTATAATTATAAATAGACTTATTATGTTAAATAGAAAAAGTGGTGCATTTTTACTTTTTCCTCTTAGAAAAAATGAATTCAATGGAATGTCTATATGTAAAACCACCCATAAGATATAATACACACTTATAATCATACATGAGAGCACTATTAAAGTAAATGACAATTGAATGAGCTTATTAGTACAATAATATGAGTTATTTCACATGAAGAAAAAACTTCTTATATGCATACTCACTTCATTTATATCACTGATTCTTTTAAAGGTCTGATAATAAGTGTATTAATCTTGAATTGATAAGAAAATTGTTTATGTCTTTACTAAACGTTTGAGAGACAAAGGTGAAAACCATATAAGAATCCAAATATTTAAACACTTAGACACTGCAAGACTTGGATCACCCCTTATTTATGATATGTAGATGAATAAATTGTAGAAGAAGAAGTGTCTCCAATAAGAAGAGTAATGGTATTTAAAATATGCTTTGAAGATTTATATGACACTTTTGAATGAATTCTGGATGATTTTGGTGATATTTAGTGATTTTTTAATTCGAATCGAAAATCTTTTTGGGCAACTGAATAATTTCAAAATACAATGAAAAACTCCAAAATTAGGATTGGAGTCCATAGGAACTAAAACGGGTCAAAATGGAGGTTGTTTGAATATAGCTCGGTTAATCCGAAATTATTGGACTAAAATGCTCTTTTTAGAAAATAATGGGTATTGATGATTTTAAACCCATTCAAAAATTTTAAAAGCATCCAATCAATAAAAATTGACCCTAATTAGAGTATTTCATGGTCAATTTGAAAATAAGACAGGTGTGGAATGTTTTCAGGATTTAATTTGGTTAGTTGGTTAATTAAAAGGATTAAGGGGCAATTTGGTCTTTTTGTAATAATTAAGGGTATTTGGTCTTTTTACATGATATTAGTGATTGATGAGTCATTAGAGATGACCAATGAGATGATGACATGTGTTTAATGTAATTAGTGATGACAAATAGGTAGGTAACATGTGTAATCCATTAAATGAGTATAAAAAGCAAAAGTTAAGACATTTAGCTTCGTTCTTTCAACATAAATGTGAGAATGATGAGAGAGTAACGTGAGAGACAAAAAAAGAAAAGAAAAAGAAGAGAAGTCAAGGGTGAACATTGGCTAAGGACAGAGGAAGAAGAGTGCAATCATTTTTGATGGAATTTGATGGTGATTTGGAGAAATCTTGAAGTATTCATCCAATACTCAAAAGATTGGAGGAAAAAGTCATAAGTTTCCTAGCTTAAATTTCTAATTTTTATAGCTTTTTTTTATTGAGATGGATGTTTTTAAGATCAATGTTATTACTTTGATGTTTCTTTGTATGGAATTAGTTGAATATGATAAGAGAGGAATATGTAGTGGGATTCGATCTTAGGTTAACTTGAACCAGCCCCAATGTTTTGGCCATAACTCAGCCTACTAACCTCCAAATTGGGTGATTCTTATTGGAGGTGAACCCTAAGACATAGAACTAAAAATCTCTAGAAGAAACCTAGACCTAATTCAGTATGAATGATGTTGAAATTTGAGATTTAAAATGAAAACTTGATGTTCCCCCTGTATTAAAATAACTTGTGATATTTGGTACATTTTCACGATTTATAAGTTTCAATGGCATGATTTTTGATAACATAGAAACTAGAGACATAGTGAAACAAATATCTAGAAGACCTCAAAATCTAATTTGAATGTTTACTATATGAAAATTAAAGAAAAAGTAGAGGTATGGATTCTAAACATGAGTTATAACGTGACTCATCATATATGATTGTGATATGGTGAATTAAATTGGTTGAGATTGTATTTTAAAGAAATTGGTAAGATAGAATGGATAAAATACGATTTTTAAGTGACTTTTGAAGTTAGATTTGGAAATGGTGACCAATAGGTTAGCTTATAGAAGTAAGCAGAAATATGATTAACATGTAGATGCAAATCTCGAATTCAGTTAAACTGAACATATAGTTTTAATGCCTTATTTCCTAATTTGGAAATAAACACCCAAGCGAAATGCATATTGTGTAGGTGAAGGAGAGGCACCAAACGTGTGAGTGTGCTTAGTGATAAGTTCATAAAACTGTGAGTGTATTCTAATTGTTTTATATGACTTAATTCTTTGTAAAAGAACTGATGACATGTGAGTGTTCTTTAAATTGAGTTTATGCAAATGGTTTTCATTTGATCATAAAATGAATATTTATACTGAGTTTTATGCAAATGATATTTGACAAGTGAATATTGCTAACATAAGTGTATACTTTGGCAATATATGAGTTGTAATTTGAAAGTTAAATTTTATATGATTGGGAGTTACATTGAAATAATTCACTTATGAATTCTCCCATACTTGATTTAGAAAATAAGATGAGTCGTAAATCTAAGAGTTACTTTTGCCTATGGTACACCGATAGAGTTTATATATGTTATTATATCGGTATATTTATAGTGGTTAACCTGTTATAGGTAAGCGGAGTAGAACCAACTCCATAAATAGTGGTTAACCAGTCATAAGTAAGCAATGTAGAACCAGCTCTGTGATTGTTATAAGTAAGCGATGCAGAACCAGTTCCATAACTACTAGTCTGTAGCAGTCAACCTGTTGCAGGTAAGTGATGTAGAACCGGCTCTGTAACCAGTGGTTAACTGGTCGTAGGTAAGCAATGCAGAACCAGCTTCGTGACTTTAGGACTAGTGTACCGTATGGTAAAGAAACTAGTGGTGGGCTATGTCGAGTAAGAAAAGTCATGTAATAGTAATGCTACCACTATTTATTTTTAAAACTGATTTGAGAGGTACCATATAGTACCAATTCTAGTGGTTGATTTATTTTCAGTATAAAAGTTTTCAAAAAACTTATTGCTACCACTGTTTATTGATTAAGGAAAAAGGAAAATGAAAAATTTTATATTATGAGTTTAATTTGGAAAAGCATTTCAAAATAGTATTTTAGAAAATTTGAAATTATGGTTTACGAAATATTATGTTATTACCAGATTTGATGATGCACGAATAAATTGTTTGGAAAATGTTTTACCTTGATCTTTTTAATTGTATGGAATATTGTAGTTATATTGTTATGAAAAGTTCAATTTTCTTCTAAACCGATTACACTCACTGTTCACCCTTATTTTTTTTGTTTTTAGATAAACCACCCTAGGTATGTGTACATGTGTTGCTGTAATTGGGACTCCGTCTCAAGATTAGTTGTATCGTCGGGCACTACTATGTTTATGTTTTTTTTATTTATGTGATATGTTTGAAGTTATTTTAGAAAGAGTTCAAAAGTTTGATCTTGTGAATATTATTGGAATTCTAAATATCTTTTTCTTAGTGAACTACGAGGGCTTTAATCATCAATGATGTTTCTAAAATGTTTAGATTTGTATGTTTGTGATTGCTTGTGATGTGGACATGAGGTCCCGTTTCAAAAGTTGAGATGGTATATGAAATATTAGAAGTGTTTTAAAATGTGTTATGCAGGTTTTTTTTTTCAAAATTTCGGGAATGTCAAAATACAATCATTATGCTACTGAAATTTTTAATGAAATGATCGAAAATGTAGGAAAAAGGGTATCTTTTTATTTTCCGTACTTTTAACGTTTAAAGTATAAAAAGTTTTTAATAGATAATCGTGTTGGCTTTGCGAGAACCTATCGGTTGAGTTAGTTATCGATTTGAGGGATATTGTGGGGTGTCAGGAGGGCTTCACTCGGGTTTTTGAAAGAAAACTCTGGTATGTGTCCTTTCAACTTAAGCCATATAGGATGATACTATTAGTTTAAAGAGTGAGGAATCCAAAAATATGGTGACAAGTATATACTTTGTGGCCAGTAATGATGAGGTACCCTCTTCTTCAAATTCTTATGATGATAATAATAATTACGGTGTTGATGTTTCATATTATAAGTTAGTTGAATGTTCATAAGTCATGGGCATGAAAAAGAAGAAAGAATTTTCCAAGTAAAAAGAGACTCAAAAACTCTTAGATGCATGTATAAATGAGAATAAAAATTGGAATGTGATATACATAAGTTGATAGAATCTAGCATTATGGTTGTTGCCAATACTGAAGTGAATGATTTGTTATGTAAGAATAAAGCATTAAAAAATGAGATCAATGTCCTCAAAAAATCATTATCTAGTTAGGAAGTGAAAAATTGATTACTTTGCTTAGAGTCCAAAACGAGCTATAGGTACATAATTGGTTTGACTTATAGAAGTGCACCATCAAATGTTAAAATTACTTTTATGAGGACTCGACATTTACATGATGAGCCTATACCTAAATCATCATATGAGCATGTAGCATCTTCTAACTATTTACAAAATTTGCACACATAAAAGAAAATTTTCATACAATCATGGGTCATATTTTAAACCCTAGAGGTGATCAGATTATCAAAGCGCTCAAAATTAATTCCAATTCTCTAAACTCTTACAGTAAACGTGGAACCATGTCAAATCCTAAGAGAAATAAAAGCTAGTTTTTTAATTTTAAATTAACCAAATAAGGGGTTTATGATTAATTAACTAATGAACTAAAATAAAAAATCAAATTAAATCAACTAAATATAAAGAGTAACAAATTCAATGGTATCTAACTTCAATTTAAGAAAACTATCTCACTAATTATAACATTGTTTATTAGTCTAATAATAATAGTTTTCGCAATTTAAGCAATTAGCCATAATAAGTCTAAATTTTTTCTAAATTAATTGATTCAAACCCAACATTTTAAACTAAAACTAACCATCAATTGATTAGATATGATGTCATTTCATATCAATTAAATGACATCAATAAGTTTAGTGAAAAAATATTAGAGCCTAAATTAAATAATTGAGATAGTGATAACTATTCAATTTAGATTTCTTGTTTCGTAAAAGTAAAATATGCAACTTCATAAATAATCTATTTACTACTTGTATCAATCCTTAATGACAACTACGGATCACTGAATTCATGGATAACTATAGAATAATTAAAATCTAATAAATTTTTAGATCAATCAATATTAATTATTCATAACATATAAGAACACATAATAAGAAACACTTGAATTAAAACATGAATCTAAGTTTAGAACAAAACCTCAGAAGGTTACAATTAGAGTCTTGAATCCCTTTAAATCATAATATTTGGATTTATTCACACATGACTTTAATTCCAACAGAAAAAATAAAAGGAAAGATTAAAGATTGAGAGAAAACTATAAAGAAATAAAAGAGAATGATGGAGAAGCTGTTGGATGTGTCTTTCCTTTATTTTGCCACTCAAAACATGGCCTCCTCCCATCATACAAAGATTCCTTTTTAAAATAAATCTAAATCCCTACATAATAAGGATAGAAATAAGTTTCCTAATTGAATTCAAACTTTTGTTGGCATTAGGCATGATCTCACCTTATCTACTGCAATAATTTTTTCACTTTTTTTCCAAAATTCTTGATTTTGACCAATAATGCTCCAATTTGATGCAATCTCGACTTGCCACCTAAAACAAAATAAATATTAATTTTCCTATCTAAGCACAAAACTATAGCAAAAAAAATGAGATAATTCCAACTAACATAACCAAATAACATCTTATTAAATTCACCCACACCAAACTCTTGCTTGTCCTCAAGCTTAAATCAATCATCTTCATAACAACCTCTCATCTTCTTTCATGTTATCCAAGAATATCCTGAAAGCCAATACACATTAAGGGTATAGGATAAAATGACAATTAAGAGAATAAATACCCATAGGACACATTGTTATAATGAAAATACAAAATTTCAAAAATTCCATTAAATCAAATGAAACAAGAGCCCTTTAATTGATTTCAATCTTTAGATGTAAAGTGTTTAGGGTTTATTAAGCTCTCAAATCAAAGCATAGCAAGTTATTTCCATAAGCTTGCACACGAATCATATCTCCACCACTATTAAAAATGAACTTAATGCATGAATCAAAGGGACTTGATAATGGTTAGTATATGTCACAAAGGTCTACTTTAGACTTGAACTTTTACCACAAGTCACGCACCTTTGCGCTGCAATCCTGCTTGGGTCCGCTTAAGCAAAGATTCAACCTTCTCACGTGAATGTCACCGAACAATTCCGTTAGCGCTCAAACACCTCACGCGCACACAAGTGTTTAAAGTGTTTCTTTCACACACAAAATAACACAAGTGTATAACAGAGTAAAGAAAGCAACAAGATATATATATATATATATATATAACCGAAGCTACTCTTTCATTAACTCTCAACAAAATGTCAACAAAAGATATAAATACCTCCTTCTCGAAGCACTCACAAGGAACTCCCTACTCGAAGACCTTACAAGGAACTCCCTATTCGAAGATCGTACAATGAGAACCCCCTAAAAACTCTCAACTCTCAAAGCTCTCTCCTCTAAGTGATTTCTCTCAATGAGTGAACGACTCAATGATTGAATGAATGGCTTTCAACTCTAATGAGCTATTTATAGGCTCCTCTAGATGACTAAGTTAGAATCCTAATAAAACTCTACTAGCTAAGATCACTATCTTATCCTTATCAAATTACATAAAACTAACCAACAGATGACATCCCCATCCAATTAGGACTCTATCTAATAGGATTAAGTTACATTACATTAACAAGATAAAAGATTACCCTATCTAGGAATGATTATCCTTATCCACGAAGATCTTCTCTATCTTCAGATGATCCTTCCAAATGATCTTTATCTCTTAAAGTTGATGTTCATCCACTGTGATCTTATCCGCCACATCATCATGTGCCACATCATCCACAGTTTCCATTTCATTGCTGATGTGTTTTCTAAGTCACAAAGGCCTATCCACACATAGGTCCATCAATGCACATCTATGGACAAGTCCATCTTCCATGATCAAGCTCACTCATGGTACAGTCTCATCACTCTATGACTAAGTACAAGTCATAATCCGAGTTAGTATAAAACCTCACATGTTTTACATACCTTCAACCTACCTAGCCGAAGTCAAATGCTTATGCGACTTTCCTAACTCGCATGCCTTCGCGCACCTTGGGTCTCACAGGACTTAGTTCGCCAACTCTGCGCGACCTTGCATCCGAATGTCACTTCTCGTTGAAGATTTCCACCAATGCGCGTCTACAAGTACACATGAGTATCAAATCTCACCTACTCTTGGGATCTTTGCCGATACTTCCCGCATCCCTCACTTACTTCATAAGTTCCTCGCCTACTTCACAAGTTCCTTAAGTTTTGCTCGCTAACTCGCAAGACTTCACTTTGTTCCCTCGTCAACACGCCTTCCTCGTGCCGACCTGCATGTCAAGCATTGGCCAAGGCTCACCAACACTCGCACGATCCCACAGTCTGGACTTAGGGGTCAACAAACCT
>JAOQML010000008.1:17662259-17689154 GCA_027568935.1 Erythroxylum urbanii
TATATTACTTACAAAAGAATCTTGGTACCTTATGACTAGTTTTATTATGCTCATACATATAAAACCAAACTCTTTTGCTTTATTAATAATAAATATTTTTATTACAAAAAGTAATTGGAAGAAAATTAAGTTCAAAGTAAATACACTTGCTTTCTAGGTCACTAGATTTACATTACTCCAACAGTTTTTCTCTTCATTTAACCATGCTGTTTTTCTCTTCATTTAGCCGTTCTTCCACTTGTTCCTTAATTTTCACGTACAAACGTTTAAATTAGGTTCTGAAGTCTTCTAGGAATTTGTTCCTCTATATGTCTAGTTCCCATATCATCAAAAATCATGCCATTTCACCCTCTAAATTATGAAAGATGTACCAAATATCATAAGTTGCTTCAACAAAGGGACAATATTAGGATATCATAATTAATCTCAATTTTCAATATCATTCAGCTAGAATTAGGTCTAGGTCTTTTGTAGATAGTTTTATTACTATCTTAGGTTTCATTTATAGTTGGAATCACTCAATTTGGACTTCTATAGACTAAGTTATGGACCAAACACTAGGACTATTCAAGGAAACCAAGAATCCTAATACAGAATTTCACTAAACATACTTAGGAAAACTTATCACTTTCTTCAAATCATTCTCAAACATTCATGCAATTCATAAGGAAATTCATATTTCCAGCTTAATCATTCACGTGACTAGCTAAAGAGGATGGGCAAGAGTGTTTTAACATTCCTAAAATAAGATGGTAATGTGCTGCCCATCTTTTCCCTGCATATAGTTGGCATTGATGGAGGTGTTGTCCACAGTTGGAGGCTTAAACAACATGCTGAATTTATTTCCCAAAGGTAGTAACTTGGAAGACCTATGCATGAAAGGAGCAGCCTCAATTAATTAGCATCAATTATTGTCTAAGGAATAAGTGAAGCTTCAGTAGAATAAAGATGGAGCAGCTCCTCCATCATCTTGTATAAGTTACACATTGTTAGAAGCTGTCTAACACATTGCTAGCTTAATTTCCAATAGCTGTCTATTGTATTATCTCTTACCATCATGTTTAATTAAGCTATTAATTTCTTGTATGATCCATGACGATGCTTGTCTCCCATATATAACAAATTGTTCTGATTTTGTCTTACTAAAATGACACATGCCCACACCATGAATTGGTCTCTTGTGTAATGAATTTTATGTCCTTCACATCTACTCCTTTATAAACATGATAGCACAAGGTTTTCATGCATTCTTGTTCCAAAATAATGAGAACTTCTTTATGTATGTGATAGCCGCCACTTAAGGTTCATTCACATGTACATGTATTATTTCTTGTCCAAAATAATTAAATGGCTTAAGAAAAATCTGTCCAATTTCGATAGAAATTTTGTGTCCAGTTAATAATATGTTACACATAAATATATCAACATATAAGTTGGGTCAATTTAATTTAAGTATTTGTAACTATAACTGATTCTTATGCCCTTATGTTTCATCCCAAGAATGCTTCAAATTTACTCCATATTAATTTAATACAAAGTCAATATTAATTTATCATAAATGCATCCGATTGAATTTATTTTTGGCCTATTTCCATACAAGTCAACTCCAATATTTTTCGATTATCATTTGACTTTAATACTTGTCATTTAGGATTAGGCTCCTAATTCACCTTTTAGTGAAAATAAAATTTACATTCACTTGAAAACATTATTCATACAAAATGAAATTTTATAGACACGTGAAAAAAAAGTGTTGGGTTTTATAGGTAATGTTCATGCAAGATCTCAAGGATGAGCTAGTAAGAGAAGATGACAAGTTATAGAGTAAAAGAAAGAAGATGAGGAGCTTGATGACAGTGGTGAAATGGTGATGTTATGGTTGCTTTTACTGGAGACACATCCACTTCTTGAAAGCCTATTAGAGATTGCCCTTTTTTTGAAAAATAGGTAAAAAAACTTATTAAACCTCTAAATGCAACAAATTCATTTAAAAATACAATGGAGCATTTTTACATATGGTTATAAATTCTACCACAAAATATGAAATAACTTTTGTAGGGAAACTGTTATGCCTTAATTAATTTTCAACTTAGAGATGATAGTCGAGTTACATGTGATTCTTTCCTTATATATGTAAACATGGCTTTTTATTCCATCAATCAATCCCTTAGTAAATGCTTCATTGTTTTGGCACTAATCAGAGAAAACACATATATTTCTCTCATCCCATATAAAGGATACTAGGTAACACAATGCCATGTGATATAGCCATGTATCAACTTCTTCTTTATACTTGATCTTAATAATCAACTTGATGATTGTGACTGCCTACATTGCATTAATGACAATGTGGCTACTATTTAGGATATTTTGACACTTTTCAAAGGTACATTTCTAGTGACATTTATTGTATAAGACACTTTCTTAATAATCTTTTCCCTCATCCTTTGCTAACAAAGTAAGATGATAATAAAACAGGAGAAAATGGGATTTGATAATACTTTAAGCCATTGACTTAGAGAGAGCTAAAATAAACTTAACATATTAAATAGATTAAACTTGACTATAGACTAGTGACGTATTTATGACATATTATGGATATTTAATGGTATATATCCATGTTAGATTTTATAATGAGTAAAACATTTATTCGTAGAACATAGCATATTGGTATTGAGTATATATGATTATTAACATCCATATTTATCATCATTAATACTCTTTTTAATTTTTATTAACATTTTTCTTAAGATGGATGGCATAATTTTATTCTTCGAGAAATGTAAATCACATTTTCTTTGTTTTGATATTTGAGACAATATGCATAAATTTAGGATGAGCTTCCTAATGTAAGCTTATGTTTTAGGGTAGTTCCATTAACTTTACATGATTTATTGCATTTCACATCATGTAGTTTTATCATCATTAAGAAAATGGGAAGATTGTTTAATCACAAAGGTCCATTCTTTATTTTCAAAATGACAAAGTCATTTACTATTAACATTTTAAATTATATGAAAGTTATGTTAAATATCAAAAGAAATTTCAATGCACAAAACTCACAAATTGTCATTTAATCTAGGGGATTTGATTATGGAAAAGTTAAAGTCTTAGATTTAAGGTTATAAAAGCTTTTGAGATTTATTAAAGATGAACAAGAAGCATTCATTTAAAGTTCAAATTAGGAGATAAGTTTAGAAGATACTTGAAGTAAACTTAAAGGAGATGTTTATAAAAAGAGTGGCTAGTCTCCCTTTCCTAACTAATTGCAAAATTGTTTTAAGATAATCCTAGGTAGGTGATCAATTAAAGGACTACTTGGCACCTCTTAATGAACACTACATAACATTTACTTCTAAACTAAGGCTATAATGGTTAATTGAAGGTTTTAGTAGTTATTTTATAAACTTGAAGTATAAATAACCCATAGGAACATAGTTTTAAGGGCTTTTAGAAGGATAAAAGTGTTATAAATCAATTAAAGAAATTCTGTGAAGCATTTGATGGCAATTGGCTATAATCTAGGATACACACTTAGGATATTGATAGTTACTTGTAAAGTGTAAGTTTGTGAAAAATGTAACTTAATGGTAATATGTTAGGACCTTCAATTTCTAAGTGTTAAATTAAGAGTTTTGATGAGGCTTTAGAGATTTCAATGAGTGGAAGTTGTAAGTAGAGTTTTTTCTCTTATATTGAAGAGTATAGTAGATTAAACGCCCAAAAAACTTTGGAGAGTGGATATAAATCTGAAAAAGAGAATGAATCACTAAAATTTGTAGTGCTACTCTTTATTTCTTTACTCTTGTTATTACTTATCTAAAATTAGTTCTTTACTTAAGTTAAACATTGAAATTTATAATAATCCTGCTTTGATGACAACAATGTACTTTATATTTCATAAGTTTGTGCATAATTGATTATCATCATAATTCTAAATTAAAAGAAAACCAAAGTTATTTGAATTCAACACCTAAACTACAAGGTTAGTAGTTTGAAGAGAAGAGGAAGATCTTAAAATATTTTTAATGGATTAATTGCCACAAGTTTATTAACACACATACTCAATGATATCTCATCTTTATTTTATACTCACTTATATCTAGTTTAACTTACATTTAAATTAATCCAAAATATTTAATTTATTATTATAAAACTAGTTAATAAATAACTAATGTGATCTATGGCTTTAAAATCAATCAACAAAGTAGAAGATGAATATAATGAATTATTGACAGATGCAAAATAGATACAATATGATATTAAGTTATATCCATCAAAGATGTAATTAAATACCAAACGAATACATAAATGATTTGTCTTTAAAAGATTTAACAATTAATAGTCCTAGTGAAAGATATAATAGCTAATTAATCTAAGGTGCTAACATAAAAATTTATAATAACCTCTTATTTTTTATTAATTTGGTACATTTTTTTAATAATTGAAAGTGAAAATAATGAAAATTCAAAGTTATTATAGAAAAAAGGGAACTAGGATTTGAACAAGGACCTTGTCCAAGCAAGCTAACTTCAAGATACTATAACTTATTTATAGAGCTAGAAAACTACCCACAAACCCTTCACTTAGTAGGGAATATAAATTAGGAAGAATAAAGAAATTGACCCTTGTAGGTTTAGCATTAATTTAGTAACTGAGTTTAATAATGAAACATAAATGGATTGCATTAGTCTTCCAGATAAGTTCCATGTTATTTTTTTTACTATGTGGCTCTAATCAATAATATGGAGATTGCAATTTTTTTCCTAATCCATGTAAAGCATTTGGTAATAAAGGTAAAGATACCTAAGGATTTTCTTTGGTATATCAGAATTTCCTCCTCTTTAAATTATATAGACTCCACAACTGATTGAATCTTAAATATGATTGAGTCACCTTTCATTTGCTTCATCTGATGATTTTTCCCTTTTAATTTTTCTTAGCCAATCATTTCCAGATATCAACAATCATATTAGAGAAGAATATGTTGTTAAAGAAATTAGATATTAAAATAACAAATGATCAATGGTTGGGGATGGGGTCACAGAGAAGCGTCCGCGAAAGCGGAACAAAACCGTGAGGTTGCGAGGTCGAATCGCATCCAAAGCGGACAATTCTGATTAAGGTCGGACGCCGCGGTATTACCCGCAAACACACGCCGCAGTATAACCTGCAAACACCTACGGGTTGGGTGTAGGGTCCAACACTACTTGATTCTCAATCCAAGAAAGACTTATTCATAAATCTTTTATATTTTTATCTTAACCACATAATTAAATAATCAGAATCTTAGTTTTTGTTTGTAGTTAGGCAGGTTTTCCCTTATAGAGTAGAATCCTCACAAGTAAATATTCCACTCAATAGCTTAGATAATATCTTGTGCTTTAACTTTAACAGAAAGCATATGTATTCATTGAATTCATTTCACCATTTTTCAATAATGCCCTTAGATCACACTGATTCTCATACCAGAAGCATATGCATTGTTTATTACTAATCAAACATTTCATATCTTGACTAATATGTCTCTCCTTCTTAGCATTTGTTCCAAAGTCCAAAAGTAATCTTTACTTACTTTTAAACTTCAGAAGCTCCTATCCTTATCCCCTAAGTAATAAACATTCATCCATTTCATCCAAATGACTTTTTTATTAATGAAGAATCTCCATTTCCTTTTGGAAATTAACATGTTGTTGATATCTTGGATAGGCACTAACCCCAGTGACACTCGACTCCTGGGTGGAAAATCTCAACCCATTTTACTTTATATGAAGTAAATTTATTAACATTTTCTAACCAGAGAAAGTGCTTGAGAAGTTTCTCAATTAATTTAATAAGATTCTTTAGGAGGATTAAGAGAGGGCTACAATGGATATGCATATTATTAAGCACTAAAAAGAAGAGTTAAAGCTTACTAGTATAGAAAAAGGAGCAAATTTTCCAATTGTTATTCTTCTTTTAAATTGTCTCAAGAAAATGTTAATAATCCTTATAAATATATCTTTTAGTAATGATTAGAACTTGTAAGTATTTAACATGTAAAGGTTGAAGTCTTAAAATAATTGAAAGATTACCTTAAACATTTTGAGCTCCTTCAATAATAAAGAGCTTGATTTTACTGGGATTTATTGACCTGAGAGTTTTGAGAAGTATTGAGGTGAAAATAAAAAAAATTATACTAAAGGAAAGTCATCTACACTAAACAAGATTAGATCATCAACATAATTTAGGTTAATAAGCTTAAGCTCTTTACATTTAAAGTGATATATGAATTGTCCACTTACTGTAATATTATGAGATATGATCATGGTTAGGGCTTTAGTATATAGATTCAATAGGTAAGGGATAGGGCATCCTCCTTCCTAAGACTTTTGGCTCCTTGGAAGACTTTTATTGGTTTACCATTAACTAGGATGCTAAAAGATGTTATGGTGATGCAATTTTGGATCTATTTATTGAACAAATTGGGGAAGCTAAAGACATTAGGGTAGATGAGAATGAAGCATCAATCAATTGAGTGAAAGGTCTCATAGAATTCTATCTTAAAGCATAACTCTTAATCGAAACTTTAGTATTGTAATATTCAAAGAATTTTTGAACTAAGAGGATGTTTTCAAGAATATTCCTTACTGGAATGAAATCAATTTGGCAAGGATCAATAAGATTTTTTAAGGTCTTTTTAATCCTTAAAGATAGCAACTTCAAAATAATCTTGCATTAAATTCGTTTAACAGAAAAGAAAACCTTTACCATCCTAAAAACTAATTTGATTAACTTCTCTAATAACTTGTCTATTTTTAGGTCATACCTATTAGTGGATATATATTTTTTCTATTAGTTATCTATAGTATCTCTGACCATTCTATAATGTTTATAACTTAGTCTCTTTACAACTTAACCAATTTTTTGTTTCTACTATAAAAGAAGGTTTATGAATGATTCAACTTAGCATTTAGAAGAGAACCTAAGAACATGAAAGAACAAAAGGTTGAAATTGTATTGAGAAATCATTATGTCATCAAGAAAAAATTGGCATGAAATTTATACAAAAACAAAAAGGAAGCCATAACAATTTTATGTAAACTAATTGTTTGAAATGTAATAAAAAAGATTTAGAAGTTATATGTACTAAGTATTTGCTATACACTTTATATATACTTCAAAATGGAAACTATATTCTTAAGACGTTTATTAGAAATTCAAATAAACATGAATTTTTCACTAACTGAATAAAAAATAAGTCTGATTAGATGGAACTTGGGAATTCCGAAAGTTTAGGACTAAAATGTCCTTTTTGGAAAATAATGGATATTGATGAATTTAAATTTGAATTTTTTTAATAAAAGCATCCAATCAATAAGTATTGACCCTAATTAGAGTATTTCATGGTCAATTTGATAATAAGATGATTAAAGAGTATTTTTGGAATGAAATTAGGTTAATTGGTAAATTAAATTTATTAAGGGCAATTTAGTCTTTTTAGGATAAAAGTTAGTGGATTAATGTCATTAGAGTGGACTAATAGGAAGGTGACATGTGTAAACCATTAAAGAGTACAAAAACCAAAAAATAAGAGTAAGTTGTTTCATTTGGAGAGAGCATCATGAGAGACCAAAAATAAAAAGGAGAGAAGAAGAGAAAGGGTGATATTCGGCCAAGCTAGAGAGGAAGAAGAGGCAGCTAATTTTTCATGGTTTTGGAGCATGATTTGAAGGGAGCTTGATCAAGACTAAGTGTTCTTCAATTGTTTAAAAGATTAAAAGAAAGTGGTAAGTCCTAACCTAAATTTCTAGTTTTTGTAGTGTTTGAGTGGGATAGATTCATATAATATCAATGGTGATTTTTAACTTGCCATGAAGTAGATAATAAGTTTATAAGCATTTAAGGGTTGAAAACAAGAAAATTAAAAGGAATCAAGGTTTTGAGAATCTATCATGACTAGGGTTTTTATTGTGATATGATTAAAAAGTCTATTTTGGTGACTTTGCATGAAATTGATTGAATATGATAAGAGAGATTCATGTTTAGTGAAATTTTGTCTTAGGTTCTCAGTTCACTTGAACCATGCCCATTGTTTTTGACATTATTCCAACTAGAGATGAAACCTAAGACATAGTAATAAAAATCTATAGTAGAGACCTTAACCTAATTCTGGCGAAATGACATTGGAATTTGAGATTGAAAATGGTGACTTGATGCTACCCCTATGTTGGAGCAGCTTGTGATGTTTGGTGCATGCTTCTTAATTTATAAGTTCAAATGGCCTGATTTTTGATGCTATGGAAAATAGAGACATAGGAGAACAAATGTCTAGAAGACCTCAAAATCTAATGTGAACATTTACTTTGTGCAATTGCTGAAAAGTGGAGGAATGAATTTTAGGCAAGGGTCAAGACTGTGACTCATCTTGCATGATTGAATACGATTAACATACGTGTTATATGATTAAACACTAATCTCAAATTCTGTTAAACCGAATATATAGTGTTAATGCCTTATTTCTAAATTTGGAAATAAATGCCTAAGCAAAATGTGCTTTGTGTAGGCAAAAGAAAGGTGAGTGTAGTTTAATTTTTTTATATAAATAAATTCTTTGCAAAAGAATTGATGTTATGTGACTTTATATTGTATGATTATAAGTTATATGTGAATGATACATTACAAGTAAATATTGCTAATATAAGTGTATTTTTTAGCAAGAAATGAATTGAAGTTTGAAAGTTGAATTTCATATGATTTGAAGTTACATTGACATTAGGATATTGGTTGAGAAAAAGGAAATGAGTTTTAACCTATGGTACACTATTAGGATTTACACGTGTTATTATACCAGTATGTAGTGGTTAACTTAGTACAGGTAAACGATGTAGAACAAACTTCCTAACTAATGGTTAACGAGTTACAGGTATGCAGTATAGAACCAGCTTCGTAACTACCTGTATATAATTTTTAACCTAATCCAAGTAATCGATTTAGAACTAGCACCGTAATTAGTGGTTAATTAGTTACTAGTAAGTGATGAAAAATTCGCTCTGTACCCACCGATGTATAGTGGTTAACCTAGTATCATTAAGCGATGTAAAACCAACTCTGTAATTAGTGGTTAACAAGTCACAGATAAGCAATGTAGAACCAACTCTATGACTTTATGCCTAAGGGCATTATAAGGTAAAGAACTTAATGGTAGGTTATGTCGTCTAAGAAAGTTCAAGACAATAATATGCTGCCACCATAATTTACTTTATTAGGAACTTGAAATTTGATTTTTTTTAAAGCATATTTGTTTTATATTGATATTATATTATAAGAAATGAAATAAATTTATTTTATGGAGGTTTAAATTGTTAAATATGGTTTGCATAGAAATATTAACACTCACTGAGCTCGTTTAGCTCACACTCTACTTTTTGTTTTCAAAATAAAACCTTCGAGATGCATGCTTAGGGGCTTCAATAGTAGGGACTTCACCTCTCGAGTAGTTCGCTTTATCATGTGCTGTTATGTAGGCATGTTTGCCTTGCGAATATTTTTGGGAAATATTGCATATTTTTGAACATGTTTTGGAATATACATTTGCGTAAAGAGTGAATGTATGTAAAGGTTTTTTAATGAAATGGATGAATATATTTTAGTTTTTTTAAGTTTATTAATTGAATTTTGAGATTTCTTATGAGTGGAATTGAAGTCTAAAATTTTTCATAGGGATTTTAATGTGATTATAAAAGTATTTTAAACTTTTACGGGGATTTTTAAAATTTTGGGGATGTCAAAATATAGTCATTGTGTTGCACAAATTTTTATTAAAACGGTTCACTAAAAAAAAACTCCATAACTTATATCTTTTTATGTTCAATTAAAGCTTTTTAATAAAAAGGGAAATAGGTTGGCTCCACGGGAACTTTTTAGTTGGATTAGATATCAATTGGTAGGCCACTATAGGGTATCGGCAGGCTACCTAGTCGTTTTAAGATAGGGGCCTGCCACTTACTTTTTTTTTCTATTTTCATTTTAACATAATCTAATTTACTATTAACAAAATTTACATCAAAGTCTAAGGCTATAAAAAAGATATGTTTTCTTTAACATCTCGATAGAACCTCTCTATCCTTTTATGACTACCCTCTACTTTAATCTGTCTTTGTGCCTTTTCTAGTATCTTCCTTTCATCATCTTTATTTCTTCACCCCTTTTATATCTACCTCTACTCTTACTCCTTCCTCTTTCAACTTTTCTTTTAATAACTTTATTCTTGGTTATGAAAGTTAAATATAAAGGCATTGTCATCTATTTGCTTTTCCTACCCTTAATCTTCTTATCATTAGTAGTAACTAGTTTTAAAGTTGTCAGACCTGAATTTTTCATCTTACCTTTCCCTTCCTTTTCTTCTTAAAGATAAAATAGTGACTAACACTATGTAACTCTCCTTTTATACATTAACCTGCTTTCCGTTTAAAACCACTTATAAAAAGTTTATTACGAGCACACGGGTGACTGATGTCCCAGTGAAAGGCTAATTCTCTCAAACCAGCCATACCACTGTTAACCCATCTTTTAACTAGAAACAAGTTTTTAGTGAAAAAACGTAATGATTCCTTATGTTACTACACTCTTACCATCATGAGGATTATTTGGTAGTCTCCCTTATAGTGGATACATTGAATGAAGGGGCCCAAAGTTAGTTTTCATCCTTTGTATGATTTTTCCTTGGTAGAAGAACCCTATTCCTAGTAATCAGTAACTAGGCTCATAAATTGTGGAGAGGGAAAGGACTGCTAAAGTTTTTGTTATCTGAAGAAAACCTTATCTTATTTAAATTCTTCTAAAATGATAAAGCTATAGAGATCTTAGGGGTTAGGCCATAGCAGACCTAAACTCTCTCATTTTTCTTTAAAGTTAAAGGCTAGGTATAATTTTAAAAGCAATCAAACATAAGCATATCCCTATCTAAATTAACTTACATAATGTGCCTTTATAGTATTGGTCTACTAAAGGATTAGTGCTATAGTAAGCTTCATTGGGAACTTGATTTGCATAGATAAGAGTATGATAATGAGGAAGAGGATATGATATGCCAGTGTGTGCCTCAGTGTAAATTTAAGGGATGAATTACTTGAATCCATTCCCTTAATGCGATTTTGAGAGGATATTACTATATTTAAGGATTTTATAAGAGCCTCATTTCACTAGAAACTCAATCTTGGACAACAAAGAAAATGGTGATGACTAATAGGAAAGAAGTTTGTAAAAGGTAACAATAAAGAAATGGTAAACATAGAGATGCAAATAGATAAAAATGTGAGGGAAAAATATAGCACTAAGTGAAAATATGGTAGGGGAACAACTAAATATTAGTGTAGGGAATATCAAAGATAAAGGGGAAGAGATGTCACATCCTGAATGAGCAACACAATCATTGCTAATTAAAAAACTAACTAGAACAGTTAAAATTGTGTGGTGGTTAAAGAAATGGGAGTTAATGATAAGAGTGACACATTTGAAGTAGTTATTACAGGGATTGAAAGCAACGAGGATAGGAAATTGCTAACTTCTAAAGATAATGATGAGGATTATAACTTTAATAGAGGTAACTTGGATATATGAAGCAAGGAATTTGTAACAGATAGCAGAAGGAAATATAAGAGAAGGAGAAGATCCAGGGGATCTAGCCGAACTCCATCCAATTGTCAATGGTGACTTGGGATATGACTGGCATTAATTTTCCTTAAAAATAATAGTCCTTAAAGGACTTCATTTTAGAAAATAAGCCTATTTTGACTGGGATCTTAGAGTTTTTACTCAAGTTGGAAAATATTTTGATCTTGAAATCCTTAGGCAAACACTAGGAATTCTTGTCTAATCATTAGGATCACCACTATGATAGAATAATAATTGGCTTTAACCCTAAATTAGTTAAGTTCAATTTACTATAAGAAAATGATTTAATAATGAATCTAGAATTGTGGTTCTTGGAAGAAAGTACAAAGGAAGTTGTACCCTTTTGCATGGATCCAATTTTGCATTTCATAAACATGCACTAAGGAATGATTTCATCATAATTTAGTCTAGTAATAAGGAGCTTTGGATAATTTGAGGGAAGATTAATGGTGTCCTTGATCCATCTGAATCTTCAAGAAATATGTGCTTGAGAAATTTCAAAAAGATAATTTTGGTTGATTAATTTGAAAAGTGAAGGAAGTTTCTGCACTTAGTGCAATAAGCAAAGTCAAGGTTAGAGCATAAGTAAAAAATTGGATACTGCTACGGTTAATAAAGATTGGATTAAAAGTTTCAAGAAGAGTATAACTAATTTTATAAAACCCCTATTATAAAACCCCTCCTTTATAGTGATTAGACTTATGGTCAATATAAATAAAAAGAAATACCCTTTTAGATTTAATAATTTTTTCCCAAATGATGGACACCTCAAGAAAGCTATGTAAAAAAAGGACTTTCTAAGTCCATAATAGGATATAAAGCATGCATTTGCATTAGGAAACTTTAGCTAATTAAGTCCTAGAATAAAAAAAAATAGCATAAGCAATTTAATAGGAAGTTTATAAAAATTCAAGTAACCCATTTTAGCTCAATAAGAAGAGTAATGCTCTTAAGTTATGTTCAATGGCAGTTGAAATTACAACTCTCTACTCAAATAAAAATCCAGATGCGTATAACTTAAGAAAGGGGATAAAAACACCACTAAGGCCATCATGGACAGAAGAATAAAAATAATATTACCACTTTAGTGATAGAGTACAGGGGAGTTACAAGTAGACAAGAGGAACTTAAATGACGCTTCTAACCTCTTTAGGGAATCTTTGAGAATAACAACTCTATTTAATTCCTTAATTTAGACTCTAAGATCCTTTATAATGAATCAATTCACTGAAGAGGAAATGAAGATGTTGAGTGGTCCTTCAATGCTCAGGATATGGAGAGTTCTTTTTGAGATGAATCTAGATAAGGCATTAGGTCTATATGGGTTTAATGGATAATTCTATGAAAAGGCTTAGCCATGGATAAGGAATCTGGTTATTGATGTAGTAATGGAATTTTTTAGAATGGGAAGATGCTTAAGAAGATTAATAAGACATTTATTTTCCTTATGCCTATGACCCATAATCTAAGTAACTTAAAGGAATATAAACATATATGATGTTGTAATTTTATGTATAAAATCATCTCCAAACTGATATCTTCAAGCTTAAAAAATTTATTGAGCCTCAAATCAATAAGAGTCAAGGTATTTTCTTAGAGAAGAGATTGATAGGAGACAATTGGTTGCTAGCTTAGAAGCTTTTGAAAGGTTATAATAGAGCAAATCCTCTTAAGAATTGCACCATTAAAGTGTATTTTCATAAAGAATTTAACTATACAATTTAGGATTTTATACTTAATCTGTTGGAAGTGTTTGGCTTTCCTGATAACTTTAGGAATTGGATCAGATTATACATAACAACCACCAATTTCAATGCACTTATAAATGGAGGGTCAATTAAGGTCTTCACAAGGAAGAGGACTAAGACAAGGAGATCAGGACTAAGACAAGGAAATCTCAGATACCCTAACTTATTCATTTTTATGTATGGACACTTTGATAAGAATTATAAAGCATAAGATTACCCTGGATTATATTCTTATATTTCATAGCAAATGCAAAAGACTTGAAATATTCTACCTTTACTAATGACCTTCTACTATTCTCTAAAGCTTATGATAAGTCAATTTGTAACCTGACGATAACCGTACACACCTTCAAAAAGATATCTAGGTTAGAGTTTTTTTAATAAACTAGGGATGGTACCCTAGAGGGGATGGTTACCCTTTTAAAATTGTATGTAACAAGTATAAGGGGGACATTGACCTTACCTCATTAAGAAAAATTATAGTAACATAGGTAAAAATGAATAACAGATAAAAAACTTATGGAGTTTAAAGGAACTAGCGAAACCATCTAATGTAAAGAAAATGTTGTTTATTTAAAGTAAAAAGTCTTCTAATGTGTCATAGTAGTCTTCAATATTGCAAAATTACAATGATAATTATGTTGAGCTTGCTAACCTTGCGAGGGCATCAGCAACATAATTGATTTCTCTGTAGATATAAGTGAAGTTAAATTAAAAAAAACTGTAGAGATGTTTAAATTTCTTGCATAAGATCCTTATATCTTCAAGGGAAGGTCTTTTTTCTTTTCACCATTTAAACCAAATACAAAGAAGAGTTAAACACATACAAGAGCTATATGGTTCTCTCTAATAGGGCCAACTAAGATATTGACTAGTCTACAACAATCATATGGATCAAGATTAAAAGCACTCCTTTACTAATAGTTACAAAGAAACTTTAATATGTGGACTATTTTCCACTATGGAAAAGTCTAAAGAAGATTGGACAAATGGTTCAATAAGTCATTATCATTTCCTTGTAAAGTTTAATTTATAAAGTCTATGTTGAGCTCTCTCTATAAGCACTAGCCGTCATATGTGATCCTATTTAAAGAAATCATCAAGGCCTTGTAAAGATTTTTTAGGAGATTCCTATGGATAGGGAAGCATATTAATAGTTGTAATGCTAAAGTGGTATAGATTGAAGCATGTAAACCAAGCAATGAAGGGGTTTTGGGTATTATACCTGTAAACCTTAGCAACAAGGTCTTTATGGCTAAGAGATTATAGAGATTGATGGAGAGTAAAGAATATGTGTGGGTTAGATGGGTCATATGTACTTATTGAAGGGTAAAAGTATATAGAAGATTAAGCACAAGCCTTCCTCCTTCTAATTTATGTCCCAGCTACTTAAGGTGAGGAATAAGCTAACTAATAATTTTAAATGCTTAGTAGGAAATAGGAAAATAGTTTGACTATACTTTGATAACTAAAGCTCAATAAGGCCTTTAAGTGATACTCAACTCATGACCAGGTTATTGGAGAGATACTCTATCAATTTAAAAGTCAAAAAAAAGATGGAAAGGAATTAATAGAGTAATTATCCTAAAGAAATTAGATACATGCTTCTAAGATATGATATATACATAAGGAGTGCAGACCAACATATTCGTTAAAATCAAATATAGGATTTTCATGTAACTTTCAAAGTTAAGAAGTTTATATGGACAACTGTTGTGTCTAATTTCTATTGCTTTTAATTGCCTTTATATCTTGATTTTGGTTACAAATCCTTGTGTTTTGATCCAAATGTGAGATCAATTGAGTGAAAATGGTGTTAATATTGCATGAATATTAATTGGGTTATTTTTTTGAATTTTGCATAAAAACACCAAAGTCACGTAAATCTTGCATGAAAATTAAAAAAAAGAAAGAAAGAGAAAAGAAAGAAAAGAATAAAGTGGTGACACATGTCACCGCCTCACAGTGGTGATAAATCACCAACTTAAAATGCATAACATTTAATTTAATTAAATGTTATGCACAGTGGTTATAATTCACCACCTTAAAAGGCTTAACATTTAATGTAATTAAATGTTATGCACAGTGGTGGTGATTTTATGTCACCATTGTGTATGGTTAATGCACGGGTGTAATAAGGGAGTCACACTCGTGACTCCCCATACATGCCTGTAAGAAGTTTTAAGATTTGTTATGGCTTTAATACGTGGCAGCTTACGACATTAACCCTAAACCTAGGAACAGTCTATAAAATGCAAGAGAGGTGGCGGCTGAAAAATCATTTTTCATTCACTGTTTCATTCATTCAATCACACAGAGACACAAACATAGGAGGCATAGAGAAATAGAGAAAAAGATGATAACTAGAGATGACAAATAGAGACATTTTGAGAAGGAGAAGAAGAGAGCAATAACAGAGAAGTGGGAGCTGGGAGGAGAGGCCGAAAGTGAGGGCTGGAGTTGATCTTGAGCAAACATTCAGTTGGAGGAGAGCAACTTAAGTAGAAAGCAAGAGCCAAAGCTGAAATCTAAGAGTATAGAAGAACTAAAATATCTCATTATTAGACCCTTTATTACAATATCTCATTATCTGACCCTCTATTTGTTTATCTCATTCCTCATATGTTGCTTGCTTCTTTAAGTTTACTATTCTGTTGTTATTAACTGATTCATACTCTTGTTCGCTTAATGACTGTTGCTTGTTATCTTTTCATAGTTCATTTAAGTAGTTATTGGGTTGTTATTTTCAAACTTCTGTTGACAGTAATATGGGATTGAAATATTTGAGTTTGATGAACCGTCTGTATAATATGATAGGTTGATCTCTTTTCTTGAGAATTAATGTTTCTATTTAGTTGAATATGCATGATTGGGTTACGAATATGTTATCTTATTTATTGCTGTGTTTTGAACTGAATAGACGTAATAGAATGGCCAAACTTTGCATCATTTTAGTATTAAATGAAGATTCAAGAGATGAAGTTTAATACGGATCGTGAAACTATGGACACTTAGGTTAAGAACTAGAAATATATTATCTTACGTGGTAATTGGTAGTCGAGCTTTTATAATTAATTTGGATAATAACTTGTTGAATACAAAAGTTAGACTAGTTTATTATTCGAAGTGATTTAAAACCTAGCTATTAATTTTAGTAAGACAACAATCCAATCATTTTCCCTTACATGCATAGGAGATTAAATTAGTGAAATTAATTCTCAAGAGTTTTTTGACTTCGATTAATCTATTTGTCTTTTTTTCTAATTGATTCCGTCTACTTTTTAATTTAATTTTGTAATTTTCCTTAAAAGCTATCACTCAACTATCGGGATAGAATGTTTAGGAATACATTGTTTTTATTTTTATTTTTAATTCAAACTTAATTTAAGTTGACCTATTTCACCTCTGTAAGAGATAACCCTAGGTTGTCAACTACAACTATCTCATATACTTACGAGTAGGATAGCCTAGGTCATTTTAGAACTTTTTGGGTATAAAATTTTTTTGGCACCATTACTTGGAAGGTGTTTAGTGTTTTGAAATTTAATTAATTTTAATTGTTTTATTGATTGTTTTGTCTATTTATGATTACATTTTTTCATGTTATTTCATTAAGTTGTTTTAGTAATTTTCTTATTTTATTTGGTTTATGCAAGGAAGGAGGTCTCAGGAAGGTGAACTTGCTCTCTTTATTGACAACATACATTGGATAAGAGAACTTCTAAAGGACTTTGAAGACAATCTCGAGGGACTTAAACCAGAAGATCAAGAGATGGCTAAAAGGTAGCTAGTGATGAAGGAGTATGCTAGATTGGTAATCGATATTACTAGTTCATGTATACGATTAGGGGAGGCAGCTAGGAACTCTAAATTGAAGAGTATCCACTACAACATGCTGCCATCATTATATAGGGTTACCAATGAAGACCCTTTAAAGTTCATTCGGGAATTTTATACCACTCTCTAGACATTCCCGTTGGATGGCCTAGATAAAGATCAACTCAGGATAAGGTGCTTCCTATACACATTGATGGATTGGGCTAAGGCATGGTTGATGACCCTTCCACCCAGTTCATTAAATACATAGAAAAAGGTGTACAATAAGTTCATGGGAAAGTTTTATTCCCAGCAAAAAACTTCTGAGTTGCGGACAAAGATAGCTACCTTCACTCAAATGGAGGGAGAGCCATTACATGAGGCGTGGGAACACCTAAAACTCCTAATCATTCAGTTTCCACACCATCATTTTCCTCCCCACATGCAGAACTACTTCGTTTATGATGGATTGACATAACAATGTCAGTATATAGTGGACAATACACCAAGACGAGCTGTCAGAGAGAAGATGGTTGAAGAAACATATGAGATTTTCAAAATGTTGGGGCCTAATTCTCAATAAAAGAGCGTAAGGAGAAGAAGAGCTGGAGTTCATGAAGTGAGCTCGAATCAATAATCGGCTATAAAGTTAGCTGAGTTGACGAGGCATATAAAGATGCTAACTACAAGGCTAGCCCAAAATGTTCAAAAGGTATATGATATATATGGAACTTATGGTCATGGAGATAACATTAGTTCGTATTCTTGTAAGCTTTTTACAAATAGGGAGGAACACGTGAACTCACTCAATGGTTAACCAAGGGAGCAAAATGATCCACACTCAAACACCTATAACCCTGGTTAGAGAAACCACCCCAATGTTTCATGGAAGACCAATAATCCACCAGTATAACCCCAACAACAATATCAAAATTTTTAGAGGTCGAATTATTACCAAGGGCAATCCTCACTTCACAATCCACAAAGTAGGCCTTCTTTGGAGGAAAATCTGAATGTTTTTATTCAGATTATAACTCAAAATCAAGAAACAAACAACAAGAGGTTCAATTCTTTGGAGGCATCTATGAAGAGGATTGAGATCCAAGTAGGTCAACTTATGGCTTAATTGCATAATAATCAAAAAGGGAAGTTTCCCAGTCAACCCGAGCAGGCCGAAGTAGCCATTATTTTGAGAAGTGGCAAGGTAATTGACAAGCATGTTAAGATCTCTTCTAATCTCTGGTTTAGGTAATCAAGAGGAGGAGAGCCTCCCCAATAAAGAAAGTGAGCAAAATGGAGGAAGCAATGGGCACGACAACCCTTCAAGTCAAGTTTAAAAGGATGAAAAATTGGGGCTTGTAATCGACTGCAATGAAGAATCAAGATTGCATAAGGTGACTAATCCTTATAAACCACCGATCCCATAACTGAGCCACCTTAAGGAATCGAAACATGATAAGCAATTTTTTGATCTTTGTAATATGTTTTCCAAAGTTAATATTAACCTGCCTTTATTAGGTGTGATCAGAAACATTCTAGCTTATGTGAATTTCTTTAAAGAACTAAGCACCAAGAAATGGAATTTCGAGCCAAACAAAAAGGTGATAGTTTTAGAGGTTGAAAGTACGGTGCTACAATAGCAATTACCCCCCAAATTGAAGGATCCAGGGAGTTTTCTTATGTAAGTATCAATGGGTAATGATTATGAGGTTAAGGGTATGTTTGACCTTGGAGCGAGTATAAACCTTATGCCTCAATCTATTTATGAGAAACTAGATCTAGGATAATTAAGACCAACCAATATGTGCCTACAATTAGTTGATAAGTCAATTCTTTATTCGAAAGGAATAATGGAAGATGTGATAGTGAAGGTTGGCAGATTGATTGTTCCTGTAGACTTTATGGTCTTAGACATAGGGGAGGTTAAACGGTAAGGGACGGAGCATGCCATACTTCTAGGGAGGATTTTTATGGCCATTACTAATACCTTGATTGAAGTGAAGAATGAAAAGCTGAACATGACTATTTTAGGAGAAACAGTAGAATTCTAAATCTTTAATGTTGAGATTAAGCTAAGCTTAGTGAGGGAGATTGATAAGTGTTGTTAATTGCTAGACAATGCAACTGTGGGAGAGGTTGGAAAATTTTTGAAGAAGAAGACCATAAAGAGGAGGCAACAATGGAATTGATCACTTTGGAGGATCCACCTTGAGTGTAACGGTTTTGGTGTCTAGCTAAAAGACATTAAATAAGCACTAAATGGGAGGCAACCTATATCATTTTTGTTTTGTCTTTCAATTTAGTTGTTTTTATTTCTTTTAGTAAAACTCGACTTAATCTGTTTGCTTTATATGCACAGGCCTTCTTTTCAATCTCTTCTATTTGTCTTCCTCGTAGCTATCTCCACTCCTCAATTTCGGACACCATGCTTATTGCTATGCTTCACACCACATCGACATAGCTACATCCACACTTTCGTTTCGTATTCCTTTCCCTATTCTTTTTATTGTTCATACTATATGCACTTTAATTTCTTTTAGTCTTTAATGTTTTTCCTCGTTTACGTTAATTTTTGTCTTTTGTCCTACAACCCTCGTTTGATTTTTTGTGTCATATTAGGAATAGTGTTATGTTTAAGTGTGGGGGGTATTAATTATGTATTATGTGTTTGTTTTCCCACTTATTATTTAGAGATGCATGATCATTAAATGAACTTAATCGGGAATAGAAATGTATAATATGAGTGAATGAGTATACTTGCATGCTTAGACTGATTAACTTGGAATTTGGTAAAAGGGACATTAGCTTGTTGTGATAAATAAATGACAATTTTCATTTGGTAAGAATTTGAGCCTTTTTGAAATATTAAACACTAATTTTGAGTAATCTTTGTTGAGAGTTTTGTTTCATGATTAAGGAACTCTAGAACTTACTTCCAAATACTAGTTGAGATCACTTAACCTTATGCAAATGTTGAAATGATGAAGGCAAATAGGATTTACCCCATAAGCTTAAAAGGCCATCATAATGTCACCCTTAGTGAGCCCCCTTGTGCTTAAATAAAACCTTTTCTTTCTTTAAACCCAAAATATGAGCCTTGACCTTGATTGTTTATCTACTTCATTGCACCTACCATAAGGGCAAGTTGAGCATTTGAAAAGGTAAAATCGAGTTTATGGAATAAATGTGGGGGACTTATAGCTTATAGTTGGCTTTTGAGTTAGGGACGGGTATGGTTGTAGTAATTTTTTCTCTTATATATTTTTTCCCTTAATTTCATTGTTTTAAATGAATAATAAATAATTAGAATAAAGAATGGAAAAGAAAAAAATGAATTGAAACGAAACAAAGGAAATAGAAGATGATCAAAAAATGAAAGAAGAGGAGAGACGTAAAAATGGGGAGTGCTAACTTTATTACGTGAGAGGAAAGAATTGAGTGTTTTATTTGTCATTTTTCTGAAATACTTTGAATGCTCAATTAGCTCTGTGGTTTTAAACTACAATTTTTTTTCTAGCCTAGCCCCATTTCAACCGAAATAAAGATCTTCAGATTGATTTTTGTGTTTGATATAAGTGGTAGAGATTGGATTAGTAAGTAAGCCTATGGTAGATTCCTTACATGAAATGAACAATGAGTGAATATTTACTACCTTTGAATGCTTAACTGGATGGAGAGTGGAGCGAGTGTCTATCACACTTGTTGATGGTTCTTTGAATTGAAGTGCTTGTTGATTTTGGCTAAATATGCAAAGAGTTTCTTATTCATAGAGTATTGTGAGTTTCAAGTTATTAGATTGTGTTTATTGGAATGATCATTGATATCTTTGACTATTATTTAGAAAATATGTTGTTTCCATTGCTGTGTCTAATTTCTATTGCTTTTAATTGCCTTCATATCTTTATTTTGGTTACAAATCCTTATGTTTTGATCTAAATGTGAGATCAATTGAGTGAAACTGGTGTGAATATTACATGAACATTAATTGGGTTATTTTGTGAATTTTGCATATAAACACCAAAGTCACATAAATTTTGCATGAAAATTAAAAAAAAGAAAGAAAGAGGAAAGAAAGAAAAAATAGAATAAAGTGGTGACACATGTCACCACCTTAAAGTGCATAGCATTTAATTTAATTAAACGTTACACACGGTGGTGATAATTCACCACCTTAAATGCATAAGTAATTAAATGTTATGCTCGATGCTGACTTGCACTTTAAGAAAATATGGAGCTTAAAGACACAAAAGGTGGAATTTTTAGGCCTCTTTTTACATCTTAAAAATAATTTTAGATGTTTTATAAAACATCGAAAAAATTAGTGTTACAAAAACTATTTTGGACGGTTTTCTTAGACATATAGATGCATCGAAAAAACATATATTTTTTTCCATAAAACCATCGAAAATCTATTTCCCACATTTGTAATTTTTCAGGGGCAATGCTATTTTAAACGCTTTGTGTAAGCTTTTAGATGTTTTTCTATGTCGATATTTTTCACTTTTAGACAGTTTTTTTAATAAAAAACTCCACTATTTTTGAGTAAAAAATAAGCTTACAATTTGTTTTGTGCATCTCTTTTCATATCACTCACATGCATATTATTATAATAAAATTTACAAATTAATCTAAAGTATGTATTTGTATATTATTATAATAAATTAACACTTTTGTTAGTAAATATTATATTACATAGATTTATATCTATATAATAGCACAAATTAGCTGAAAACCTGCCATTAAAATATAAATGTATGGAGTACACAGATTTATATGCAATTGCTCTCCCAAATAACGTAAGTAGGTAAATCGATTTTTGGCTACATATATGTCCATAACTAAATAACGAAAGTAGCTAGAAGCGTAAAGGCTAGACTCTTCTTCCACAATACTAGCTTACACCTAAGGTATAACCACATACTAGTCGACCATTAATCTGCATCATAAAAAATATGTATCATTGATTTATTATCACTGAAAATATAAGCATAGCAAACAGTACTATTAGACATCGATAAGTCAAATACTTTTTGAATTAGGCTCATCCATCAAAATTGGTTCTCCACCACCCATTTATTATTATTTCTTTCAAAGTAACCTTTTCTTCTAGGGTAAAGCTCAGGGCTTCTAATTTATGTTACTTACGGGAAGGCCAAAAAACTCTAAAGGTAAGTATTATAAGCAAAAGAAGTATAATCATGCTACAACCTCAACTGAGAGCCATTTGTAATAAAATCCCAGCTCCCATAGAAGTGGAAACCAATTCTCCCACATAACATCAAATTCACCAATACACGCAATCACTATAATAACAAATTCACCAATATATGACAACCACCACCATAATAAACAACTACCAAAATGATGAACATCACAACAACCACTACCATGTGCAACATCATCAACAAGTAGTAGAAAATGTAAAGGGAAAGTTTTGGAAACTACAAAATCAACACAAGCCAAACCCAATTAAAAGAAATTCTTATAGTGAACCCCCTTTCCCTAATTAAAAGAACAAAAAATGTAAGAAATTATAATAAAACCTAAAATGTTCATTACTTGTCCCCAAACTTATCTATAAACGAGCAAAAATGATCGAGTTTAGCTAGAACTTGGTCATTCTTTGTATTTACAACCTTATTTTGTTTCTCAAGCATATCATTTTGTTCTTTAAGCTCTTCATTCATTTTTTGAAGTTCTTCTCCATTTTTCTTGAGTGCCTCAGTTTTTTTCTCAAGAGCTTCATTCTTACACTAGAGTTTGGAATTAATCTCATCATTTTGTTTTACAACAACATCTAATTACATTTTAACATGTCCCACTTCATCGGAGCTACTACCAAAGCTATCATAATAACTTGCCTTTAATTGACCTTCAAGACCAAACACCTTGCTTCTAGTAACCCCAAAACTATAACCAACTACACACGGACTTGAATTACTGAAGTACATATATTGATTAAAGACTTGACTATCAATCTCCACACAATCCTCTTATGACTGGGGAGCAAGTTTTGTAACCTTAGTGTTAACAGCCTCTTATATATATCACAAACATAAATAAACTTTATATTGTCATCATCATCATCATCATCATGTTTAAAATCCTACAATGAAGCGGGGTTTGGGGAGGTCTGATAGTACACAGCCCTACCCTTACATAGTAGAGAGGCTATTTCTGGTAGACCCACATGCAGATGTGACAATAAAAAATGATGCAGATGAAAGCTAATATGTTAAAAGGGGAGGTAAATAAAATTAAATAAGTACATAAAGAAATAGAATAAAACAAAACCAAATAAAATAGCTACAAATAATACAAATAACAAAGATACAAATACAAAATACTAATAGTAAAATAATGATAATAAATAAATAAATAACGAAAAATAGGAAAGGAAATAGGGACAAAGGACATACCTGATATGGAATACAGCTCTACTAAATACCTGATAGGATGCAACAGATCGACTCTGCTCGTCGCTACATGGTCTAAGAGTTTTGGTGCTGCTACCTTGTGTGTATGACAATCTTACCGGGTCTGACATTCTTGTTGAATCATTTCTGGACACCTGAGAAAGAAAAAAAACTAGAAAAGACAAATTAGACTTCCTACGCTGTGAATAGAGTGTGCGAGCATGATGATAAACTCTTGTAATACACTAACTCGAATACCTTGTCGTACTTTAAATGGTTTCCCTTACCCTTATCTTCTCCCGCCAAAATTTTCGATATCTGACCAGTTCTATTGTAAGGGCTAACTCTGACATATCTTTCTTAACTACTTCCCTCCAGGTCTTGTATGGCCTACCTTTTCTCCTCTTGTAGCCATTAAGAATAATTTGCTCACATTGTCTTACTAGAGCATCCGAGTGCCTTCTGCTCATATGCCCAAACCACCGAAGCCTGATCTCTTTCAGCTTGTTGGCAATACTGGTCACCTGTAGTTTGTCTCGCACCACACGATTGCAGACTTTATCTCGCCTAGTAATGTCACACATCCACTGAAGCATACGCATCTCGGCTACCAACAATTGTCTTGTATGTCGACTTCTGACAGGCCAACACTCTGCCCTATATAACATGGTTGGTCTAATCACCATTTTGTAAAACTTCCCTTTGAGCTTTAAAGGGATCTTTTTATGACATTAAACCCCGATGCGCTTCACCATTTGCTCCACCTGAATCTGATACGATTGACTATATCGTCATCAATATTACCATCTCTCTGGATGATAGACCTGAGGTAATTAAAGCTCTATTTTTATGTTATGACATCAGTTCCAATTGTTACTGCCGCCTCATGGGCCATCTGGCTTCCTGAAAGGTTACATTCCAAGTACACCGTCTTAGACCTGCTCAGTCTAAAACCTTTCGACTCTAACGTCTCTCTCCAACATTCTAACTTAAAATTGACCCCCGCCCTAGTCTCATATACCAGGACAATATTATTAGCAGATAGCATACACCAAGGTACTTCTCCTTGGATATGCTTAGTAAGCTCATCTAACACTAAGGCGAACAAAAAAGGGCTTAATGTGGAGCCTTGGTGTAAGCCAATATCAATAGTAAATGCTTCCGTATCACCCCCTATCATCCTTACGCTAGTCAATTCTCCTTCATACATATCTCTAATAACGCGTATATAGGTCGGATGGATTCCCTTTGCCTCCAAGCACCTCCATAAGATTTCTCAAGGAACCCTATCATATGCCTTCTCCAAATCGATAAAGATCATATGTAAATCTCGTTTGCATTCTCTGTAGCCTTCCATAAGCCTACGGAGAAGATGTATTGCTTCTGTAGTGGACCTACCAGGCATAAATCCAAATTGGTTGGCTGATATAGAAGCTTCTCTCTGGACCCTCTTCTCGATTATCTTCTCCCACAGCTTTATGGTATGACTTAGCAATTTGATGCCTCTATAGTTGTGACACTGTTGGATGTCCCCTTTTGCCTTGTATATTGGGACTAACCTACTCAATCTCCATTCATCCGGCATTTTGCCTGAGTTTAGTGTTACATTAAAAAGGCAAACTAACCACTCAATACCTATAAATCCTATCCGCTTCCATACCTCTATAGGGATCTCATCCGGCCCAACTGCCCTTCTTCTCCCCATCACTCTCAAAATTTTTATAATTTCGTCCCTTGTGACACTATCGGGTTGGGACCAGTTTGAAAAATGCTCTGATACGACAAGTTCACCTAACTCTCTATTAACCGAGATGCCTTCGTTATACAAGCCGAAGAAGTATCTCTGCCATCTACTCTTGATGGCCTGCGTCTTTGTGAGTACCTGACCTGCTTCATTGCGTATACAGTAGACTTGGTTGAGATCTTTCGTCGCACGTGCCTTATCCTGCGCCAACTTGAAAATTCCTTTGTGCTCCCTTGAACGTATCCAAATCCCTATGCATAGACTCGTATGCTTCTCCTTTTGCTACTGAAATTGTCTTCTTTGCTTTCTACTTTGCCATTCTATACCGTATTTTATTAGCTACCCGCTCTACATATATTGTACTTGCTACTAGGTCTTTGTACGCTCGCTTTTTTGCCTTTACCATCCCCTAAACCTCTCCCGACCACCACCAGGATTCCATCCGCTTATCTCTCTACTCTTTAGAGACTCCTAGGAGTTTTGTAACAGTTTCCCTCACTATAGGGGCTACGCCTTCTCACATCCGATTTGCATCTCCTCTCACACCCTAAGATGCTCTATACCGGATTTGAGTTCTAAAACGTTCCACCATGTCCCCTTTTAGATTCCACCATCTAATTTTACGACCTCGCTTAGTAAATCGATGTGTCCTCCATCCCTTAATCCCTAGATCCAAAATTAACAATTTATACGGAGTTGATAGACAGGCAGCCTAGAGCACTTTGCAATCCTTGCACCATGCTCTAACTCTCTTCCTGACAAGGAAATAATCAATCTGTGTCTTGGTTGTGCTACTCTTAAACGTCACCAAGTGTGCCTCGTTTTTCTTAAAAAAAGAATTGGCTATCACCAGCTCAGACACCACTGCCATGTCTAGTAAGACACTTCCACTTTCGTTTCTAGTGTCGTATTTAAAACCCCCATAAGTTCCTGTATAACCATCTGAGGTAGCTCCTATATGTCCATTAAAATCACCTCCTAAGATAACTTGCTCAGAGTCAGGAATTTGTAGAAGCACTTCATCCAGCATTGCATAAAATACACATTTTTGTTGTTCGTCTAACCCCACTCGTGGGGCGTAAGCACAGACTACGTGGAAAACATCCTTGCTAAGAACAATTTTTGCCACTATAATCCTATCATTTACCCTTGTAATCCCTACCACTTGATTTAGAAGCTCTTAGACCACTAGGATACCTACCCCATTCTGCTTCATTGTTTTTCCCGAGTACCACAATTTGAACCTCCCTATCTCCTTAGATTTAGCTCTCGACCACGTAGTCTCCTGAATGCAAGCTATGTGTATCATGTACTTATCTAAAATCTCTACTAATTCTAGAGACTTTCCCGTGAGAGTCCCAGTGTTCCAAGAGCCTATTCTCAATATGTCGTCCCTTTTGTTATGCTTGCATGTGGCACCGAACTACTGGTACAGATCCCATCGGCGTAATGAGAATCCATTCCTCCTAGCACGTGGCCCTCACACCCTCTTGGAGTTACTAACCTAATACGTCTT
>JAOQML010000008.1:17693339-17714587 GCA_027568935.1 Erythroxylum urbanii
AGGTATAACTGAATCATCAACGTGAAAGGATAGAGAAATGATAGAGAAGTAATAGAACATTGACAATGAATTGTGTTAGAGTATGTTATATGCAATGTTTTACTAAACATACATCTTTATTTTGGCCATAACTTGATACGTGAATATCCAAATTGGATGAATTTTGATCTAGAGTAAACTAGAGACATATGGCTACATTTTTATGAAGGAATCTAATTTGAATTATGTCCTTAAGAGTCTTGAAATTTGGATTGAAGTTGAGAATTGTGTTCTATCGAGGTATGAGAATAGTATGTGGTATTTTGATTATAACTTGCACGATACTAAACCAATATGTATGAATTTGATTTCATTAGAAACGTAAGACATAGAGGTATGTAGGTTTAAATGAGAACTTAAATGAATGTAGTTGATATTGAATGAGGGGATTAACGTATGTAAAGAGTATTAGAGATTAAAGAATGTTTGGAAAGTGTTAGAATTGCTTATAAAGTGTATTAAGGAAACATACCAGAAAATTTTTCATTGAACATGCATAATACATGATACATTCATAAATGTGCTTATGATTGACTATTTATCTAAATGTGTAAATTTTGTATATGATTGCATTTTATATAATAACACATTGAGCGACCGCTTCCAAACATTACTGGGACTTCAAGGCAATAAACTGAAAGGAGCAATTGTGAGTAACCTAAGATGGTCTCACATTAATTGTTTGTTAAATTGTGTATTAAATTATTGTGATGTGTATGTACTGAATTCCGGATATTCAATGTCTGAGGCATTTTGATGCATGAATAGAACATTGGAAGTGTTACTTGAATGTAAATGTGATTGAATAAATGATTCTCAACTATTATGTTGAATGCCAGACTAAAATTCCGATGACGAATGTGAATTAAAAAGAATGCAAATGTGACAAAATGAATTCACACGGTGCATTTCATTACATGAATGCATGAAATATAAAGGCAGTTGTGACCAGAGTCATCAGTGAAAAAGAGCTTAAAGTTCAGATATCTGTAGTAAGAGCCTATGGTTCAATGTACAAGAGCCCTATATCCCTAATGGATAAGAGATAGTATGATAGAGCACGGTATCCACAACAGATACAGGATAGTGAAAAAGGCACTCGGTCATAATAATATAATTAAATGAAGTTGAGTCTCATAAGCATTGCATATACATATGATATGAATAAATTGAATGATTGCAATGTTTTAAAGACTTTTATTGTATGATATGTGTGATTGATTATTGATGATTATAATCTGCATAATTGTAATGGAATGATGAATTGTATGGATTCTGAAATGTGTTATATGTGAACAAAGAGTTTCTTGATATTACGTGATAAAAATTGAGATGATGTGAATTATGTGATGACATAAATTGTGTGTTGCATGACAACAGTGAACCATCGAGGATGGTTACTCAACTGAGTTCGTAAAACCAAATTGCAATGCTGATATTTTTAGGTTTGAGAGAGCGACAACCTAGCTTCTAAGATTGCTTAGAAGAGATTTTGTATAGCTGTTGGATAGAGGACATGGCTCAAAGGTCGATCAGCTAGGACTAAAGGATTAGTTTAATTTTTATTTAATTCCTCATGCATATAGCATACTTTGTAGACAGAGCTATAACTCTAAGGCTAATATTGTATAAGCATGGATGATGGTTATAATGCTACATTGTAAATATGGTTAATGAAATGATATGAGGAAATTTTTAGGTTTCAAACATTGTGTTAAACATATGAAGTAGTTATGGTGCCATACTATATAATGAAAGTGTAATAGTTAGTACATCATTTCTGTCATGTATGTGCACGTTCGTCTGAAGGGTGTACGTGTGCGTGTCGGATAGGGGTGGGGTGTTACAAGATAGATTGGAACAATATATTGAAATGGGTTAAAAATAAGTCTCACTCTCTTGGGAAAGATCGAATTTGCCTAAGTCTTAGCCTTAATTGTGCAGTTTATGTAATTTGGAGGGAAAGAATTTAGAGATTGTTCAGCAAGAATAAAGTTGACAAGCATGTTTTAACTCAAAAGTATTATTGGATAAGGGAAACTTTGGTAGTTCATCAAGCTGCTAAACACTTGAGCAACCATTTCAGAAGATAGTGGAACCTTTAATTCTCTAGTTTCTTCTTAAAGATTGTAGAAATGATATTATATTTACTTTATTTTCTTGACATAATCCTGTCATGTCCCTTTTTAATGACTTTTAATAAAATTTTACATTTAATTTTCCAAAAAAGAAGAAGTCAGCAAGAATATAATACACACACACGCACGTACACACACACACACACATTCTTATTTAATTGGATTTAGAGTTATAATTGAAGATCCCATTCTTTTTTAATATTTATCTTTGAAATAAGATAACAAACATCAACTTCAAAGACTACTATAAAATTTTGTTAGTATTTAATTATTCTTTCCTTATGTTTTTTAAAAAAGTTAAATAAATTAAATTAGAAATAGATCAAGAGTACAAGCTTTAGTTACAATTAAACAACGTATGCTACTCTCCATTAGTCTCTTAATACCATGTTTATCTAACAATAAACATTTTAAGATATTAATTTGAGATATGATATATTGAAAGAGGGTCAAGATAGGCAACAAAGCAATAGGGGTTTCCTAATTTCCATATTGTTGCTATAAGTAACAAAGCATTAGTGGATTCCCAATTTCCTTATTATTGCTAGTTTAGGTCTATGAGGCATAAATGTTTTGGATTTGAGTAACTGCTCCTTTATCCATTGGATTAGTTTCTCGATGATTTATTCTGCCTTTCTTTTTATCCTACAAAAGCATATGTTGTTCCTTTTAACCTATATTTTTTATACTTAAGAGACAAAAGTTGTTAATAAGACCATCCTATCTCTATTAACGTAACTTCTATTAGTTGTTAGCTATTGCTATATATCTCCATAATCAAAGCTTTATAAGTTATCTTGGAATAATGACAAGATTCTTTTTTATACTAGTCTATATTTATAAGACAAAGAAGTGCTTGGGCAATAGATTCTGGTTCGAAATAAGGCTGCACCGGCTTAGTTTTATCCCTCCTTCCTTTAATAGTTCTTTGCAGTATCTATATGTTAAACATTTGGAGATATGGCTAAGCCATTCATAGGCATCACGCTTCCTTACATTCAGACTGTAACCTGGAATCAAGTTAGCATCATTAACAAGTTGATTAGACCACTAATTAACATTTATCCCCATGTTTAACTTAGAGTTAATTGGGGTTGAGTTAAGGAATTCTTTTGATGATTGCAAACTAAATAGAGTCCTAAATTTTCTCTAATTATCATAATACAAGGTTATTGTTCTCCCATCACTAACTATTTGAAATAAATAGGTGGAGTAGGTTTTAGAAACCTCCCCAAAACTTTTCCCTTGAAATAAATAGGTGTGGATCTATTGAACCCATAAAGACTCTTTTTTTGTTAGTAACCTCTAAATTCTCCTTCCCAAGAGAACTTTGTTATTTAGATTGATTCTAGTTATCCCTAAACTACCTTCACAGATAGGTCTACAAACTTCCTCCCATTTCACTTTGGTATTATATCTATTAGTGATCTTACTAAACTATAGAAATCTCCTCAATAGATTTGGAGAGTTGTTTTGATAAAAAGATATGATTATAAACGGAGATAATTAATGACTAATTCGATTAATTATAATCAACCTACAAAGGACAATATCCTGTTACACCAAGTATAAATCCTTTTTCATATTTTTCAACCAGTGGGATGCATTCATTAAAATGTAGTCTCTTTGTTGTTATAGGAATTCCTATATAAATAATTGAAGGAGACATAACTTGGAGACCAGAAAGGGAAAAGAGTTAGGATATGTTGTATTAGGCACTTACTAATACAATTAAATGAATTTTAGATCTACTAATTACCAAACTAGAAAGTTCCCTGAACACTAGAAAAAAAAGTCATTAGAATGCTTAAGGATTTATCATGTGCTTTTGAAAATAAGAGCAAGTCATCTGGAAAAGCTAAACTGAACAACTCCAACTTTTTACATTTGGAGTGAAATTTAAAACTACTATATTGCTTGATATTGTGCTTCACCAGTCTATTGAGAGCTTTCATATATAAGATGAAGAGGTAAGGGAATAAAGAGTCCTTTCGCCTTAATCCTATCTCACCTTTAAACAGTTGTTGTAATGTATTGCTTAATCCATTTAATGAATGTATCCGAGAGCCTAAACATAATAAGAAGATATATAACAAACTCCCAGCTTATTATGTCAAAGGCTTTATAGAAGTCAATCTTGATGGTATAATTCTTTCAAGAGTTATTCATTCCATACCCTTTGAATAATTCTTATGCAATGAGGATGTTGTATCTAATCAATCTATTTTCTAAAAAAATTTCCTTAGAAATCATTGACTATTGACTTTAGAATTTCCTTTAGCCTTATTTCCAATAGTTGGAGATGACTTTTTATAGATTGTTATAACAAAATGTAAGTCTAAAATCACTTAAAGATAAGGAATTGGAGCTTTTAGGAATTGAATATAATAAGGTTTTGTTTACCTCTTTAAACATATTTCCCTTAGTGAGGAATTCCAAGATAACTGAGGTGATTATTCTTTTAATTTGAGGGCATACTTCATGAAAGAATAATCCATTAAAGCCATCAGGGTATGGGGTCTTGTTTGAATTAAGTAATAAATAACTTTCCTTATATCAAGTTCAATGAAGTGGAAACTAAGTAGTTTTTATTGTCATTGGAAATTTGGTATTGAATGAAGGAACTTAGGGTGGGCATTGATAAGAAACTTTCAATAAAAGTTCTTTGTAAAGTCTTAAAGTAAGTATGATAAAAATATCTTAAGTTCTTTTAAGAATAGACAATTTTATCACTAGAAGAGTTTAATAAACAAATTATATTGTTATTCCTCCTTGCCAATATAAAATTATGAAAAAATTGGTGTTCCTATCACCTTCCATTAGCTATGTGATCTGAGCTCTTTGTTTAAGAAGAGAATTATGAATATAAATTGCTTTAATGTAAGAGTTAAGGGTAGCCTTTTCCTTATAAATTCAAAGATTGTCCCTAGAGGGCTTATAAAGTACTTCTTGAGCCTTTATTAAATAATCTTTAGCTACAACTAAGTAGTCACTTGTTGAGTTTACTTCTAGCATTGAGTTCTTTGAGCACCTCTTTTATCAAGAAAATTTTCCTCATACAGATGAAGCTTTTACAACTAGGGAATTAAAATGGCATCCCCTTGTTGATTGCTTTTTTGAATATTTCACCCTCAACTAAATAATAATTTAATTTGAATATAAAATTTCTATTGTATTTTTAAAAATATTTTGGGCTAAGATGGGGCTAGAATAAGAAATCAAAGGGTTCAAAAAGTTGATCTTGCTTTTAAGAAATTTGTTTATCCACTCATCATTAAAATAGCCCTGACTAACTATTTCCTAATCTTGATTTTTTTTCACTCTATATGAAGAAGTGTCCCTCAAATTTCAAATCAATAATAACTAGCTTCTCCACACACCTTCTTGAGATCGGGTGTGAAGTTCCTTAAGGAGATATTGCCTTATGATTCACTGTTATAGAGGATGTTGTTGAAGTCCCCTAAGATTATCTAAGGTCCTTAATTAGTGGCATGGATATTTTCAAGTTTATTCCCTTTGAGAAGAAAAGTTAGATCAATATATAAATATGATAGATAATCTAGAATTCCCGATTTTTTTTACTCCATATGAAGAAGTGTCCCTCAAATTTTAAGTCAATAATACCTAGCTTCTCCACACACTTCTTGAGATCAGGTCTGAAGTTCCTTATGGAGATATTGCCTTATGATTCACTGTTATAGAGGATGTTGTTGAAGTCCCCTAAGATTAACTAAGGTCCTTAATTAGTGGCATCGATATTTTTAAGTTTATTCCCTTTGAAAAGCAAAGTTAGATCAATATATAAATATGATATATAATTCTAGAATTCCCTTAGTTTAATTTGAAAAACACACGTATCATTTGATTTGAATCTTAGAGTAAAGATACCTTAACAACACTTCTGTCAAAAGCAATTATAAATTGCCTGAAGCAATAGCTTTTTTTATTGCTTGATATTCAGAGAGGAATAACAAATTACTTGTGTAATTGTTGATATATTCTAGCACTTGGAACACTTTCCTAATTCTTACTTTTTCTGTACCATATGCATTACACATGCTTCTACTGAACTTTACTTCAGAGCTTTACATAACTTTCATGATATTTTGAGTCAAGAAGGTCCCAAATTGCATAGAATCATTGCATTGCTTTTATATTTTATTATAATCAACATGTTGTTTTTGATAATCATTGCATTTCTTTTTTATTTTAGCTTCGTGTATGCTTATATTTATAGGTTTTAATGGCTTAATATGGAAGTATAAGGCTTTGTCATGGTAGATATTTCATGTTAGAGCCTGAATTCAGATATGTTGGTGGGGATATTACTACATTTGGCAATGTTGATGTTGACGTTATTAGTAAAAGACAAATAAATGAGATGGGATTAGAGTTAGGGTATGATCAAATTGATAAGGCATATTGTAGAGAACCCAGTTTAAACTTTAAGGAGTCAATGAAATTTATAGACTTAGGCTAACAAACCTAATGTAAATACATATGATTGTTGAGGTATATGTAACTCATCATATAGACACACCTATCCATGCTATTGATGATGATGACAATGTGGAGGGATAAAGTGCACAAATGGATGATTAGTTGGAGGGACAAGGTGTATAAGTGGATGAGAATTTAGGAGGGGACTGTGCATAAACGGATGAGAATTTGGGGGAATATAGTGCACAATTTCAATTAAACTTCTTTGTAGACATTCCAGATGACAATCATCCAATTAAAATTGAATCATTAGATTATGGTAGTCTTATTAGCACTGATGAATATCCTAGTGGAGAGAAGGTTGGTGAAGCTTTACATAGACCCATCTCAACTATTAGTGATAATCCTATAGAGGTTTCACATGAGTGGAGGTTGGGAATAGAATACAGGACTATAAAAGAATTTAAAGATATTGTTGTCGATTATGTATTACGTGTTAGATACAATGTTAGGGTGAAAAAGTGTAAGCGTAATCAAATTAGGTATATGTGTGTTGATGAATGCTCAGAGGTTTTGTATGCTGCATATGATAAGAATGAGAGATGTTTCAGGGTGAAAACATATAATCCTAATCATACTGGTTACAATACAAACAAACTAAAATTGGTTTGTGCAAAATTCGTAATAAGACACTCCAAGGATCAAATTTTGGAGAAACCTAGTATCACAACAAAGAAAATAATAGAAGAATGTAGAGAAAAGCTCATTTTTTAAATTCAAGCATGTGTAGAAGAGCAAAGAAAAGATTGAGGAAGGAGAGAGCAATAAATTCTATTATTAAATATATGAAGTTGCAAGGCTATGTACGCGAGTTGAAGGTAACCAATCCTTTATGTTCTGTTATATAGTATATTAATACTTCTTTATATCTTCTTATAGTTCAAAAGATTGTATATTTGTTTTAATGCCATCGAAAGAGGGTAGAAGCATTTATGGCCATTTTTTGGATTGATGGATGCTTCCTAAAGATAAAATTCTAAGGGAAATTGTTAAACGTAGTTACTAGGGATGGTGATGGAGGAATGTATCCATTAACCTGGGCAATTGTAGAGATGGAAAACACATATTTATGGACTGTGTGTCTTTAATATTTTATCTTCCATTTTCTAGGTTTATTCATCTGGAGATGCCAATGAAAACAAGTTTGGAGATACTGACCCACACACATTTCAATTATCATTTCAGCCAAAGGGTTTACGATTTAGAGGACATTCTAGTTAACAACATTTACAAGCTAAAGCAAGTAGAAGAAGAATGCCATTAACACAATCATCATAACCTGATCTTGCACAGTCAAGTACAAGTGAAGCAAACATTGATTAGTTGTCTACATATAGTGTAAATATTTGTGTTATATAGATATGAATGTTTGTGTTGTTTACATACAACATAAATTTTTTCAAAATCAATATGAGTTATTACATAACCTCTCTCTCTCTCTCTCCTTATCTCTCTTTTACATTTATGTTTTTTTTCCATATTTGACAACATATACAATGAGTTAATTATTCATTGTCTATTGGTTATATATAATAGTATTGCTTTTGCTTCATTACATAATTCATATAAAAATTTCAAAATCAAAATTTTCATAATATACTTGAAATTAGTATTAACCATTACATTATTGAAATTCAATACAATAGCCTAATAACATTATTACAAATAAAAAGTATTAGAACTATAAAAAATCCTATTACAATGTTCATTAACACAAACTTAATTTCTTTCATCTTTTTCAATAAATTTATGTCCTTCAAAAGCTTCATTTGTTCTTGTTGTGTTTCTTTTAACCTCTTTCTTTAACATTGATAATTCACTCCTTAAACTTTGAATCTCTTGAATGACTATCTCAGTAAATTCTTTATCATACCATTTGAAAAACTTGCATCTTCTAACCTAAAACATCAATTTCATTAAAAAATACCTAAAACACAAATTTAACATTCAAATTCATTAATCAACTAACAATAAATTCTCACCAGATAATTTGAGCATCCATAAAATCTCCAACTAGGATTGTGATAACTCTATAAAGTCCTTAATGGAGCCTTTAGCCCATAATAACAAACAACATTTCCTGACTTTGATCTCACTGTTGTATCAGTCTGTGATAATGATTCTATTTGCATACTTAAAAGATGAGAATAAGATAATATATGATTGGCTAAAAATGCATTCTATTGGTTATGTCATGTAAACACATATATGATTCAAGAATGAAGTGTGATATGTTTAACAACAATCACTCCAAGAGTTTCAATGCCTATAACAAAGAGGTTCAAGACAAAACTATCTTAATCATACTTATGATGATGTGGAAATTGCTTTCTTAAAGAAGTGGTACTACTTTTTGAATCCTAATAAGATGATTGCCACGTAGTCTTGAATAATTTATACCTATAATGCACTTAATGTTGCCAATTCTCTAGTTGTTTTCAACACAAAAGTCTTCAATTCTCCTTTTTGAAAATGTCCTTCTCTTATAACTTTAAAACGTCTTATATTGTTTTAATTTAGTTATGGATATCTCTATGGTATTAAAATAAAAATCAACCAACACCTGTGAGGGCACGATTATAAAAAAGTAAACATTATCATACCACTCCCTTATAACCATATCATCTAGAGAAGAAACTCCCAATTTACTGTCGAAGAAGTATGTACTTCTTAATTAATTTTACGAATTGCTTATTTTCAACAAACCCTATACTTCTATTAGCATTAAATTTAATTTTGGCCATCTCCAAGTTCTGGATGTATTGTACGAGTCTCTTACTTATGAAAAGTATGAATTTGGGATGGTGTATATACCTGAAGGAGAATTCTGTCACATATTGGCCTTACAAATTTTTACAAGGTGCTTTACTGCACTAGCATCAAAGTGATTCGACTATCAGATTCAAGTGCATTATAGTTTCATATTTGCTTTAATATGCTTTTGAATGCCAAGAGTAGAAGATATTTGTTATGTTCAAACATTTTTAACCCATTTTGAGATGGGTATAATTAACATTTCGAACAATGAGACAAATCCAGTGTCTAATAACAAATTGTTATTTCCACAACTTATGCCATTTTAAAAAGTGAAAAGGGCTTTGACTTCTATCTCGTGCAGGTGTTAAGTTACTTAAACAAGTTGCAATTAGTTACGGTTTTAATCTAAATCATAACTCCTGAGTAATAGCTATATTGCAACACGATTGAAATCCTTTTAATGACTAAGGGACATACTTTGAGCCTGTAATTTAAAGAATTGCTATCTTAAAGAAGTGCTACTCGGATACCATGAGCAATTAGTAAAAGGTGATAATTTTTCTGTTTTAGTGCATAATAAATCAATATATTTGGGGGAGTCACAGTGTTGAGGAAGCTAAGTACTAGATGAACAAATATCACATATGTATTCTTGTGCTAATAAAGCATTGATTTTATGTCTTGAATATGTAAACTTGGTATAAACTCCGCTATAAGTATGCCTGCTCCAAATAGGATCAAATTATCAAATTGTCTAATTTGACATACACTTCACATGATTGACTTTACTATTATTATCATAATCAAATTGCTCAATATCAAGCATTTTATGGCAAAACCAAGCAAATTTATGGCCTATTTCATCACAAAAGATGTAATTTAAACAGAAAAAGCATAAATACATATAAAAAGTCTATTCTTTCATTTGTTATGTAAGTAACACAACAGAACAAATGAAAAAACAAAACATGCCATACAAAAGGTGAGGGATTCTAGATGGTGAACACAACAAAACAAATGAAAGAACAAAACATGCCATACCCATCTAATACTAAATCAAATATCATAGACACTCACCTATGAGAGTGATTATTAGACGATAATGCCTGTGACAGATACTCTCCCAATCCAGTGCCTTTGAACCTTGTCATGATAGCGACAAATGAGAGCAACTGAGGGATATAAAAATGTGAGGGATTCCAGATGTTGACGGATTCCAGACAGTGACCGATTCCAAACACAGAAACAGAAGATGATGAGGAAGGGTCAGAGGGATTTTAGACAAACACTAAACAAAATGTAGCAGGGTGGAATTATTTTGTTTACGTGTTTAACTTAATAGTAGTTGTCTTACAGCTATCTTTAACCTATTTCAATGTAACTGAAACAATAATTTGAATTCAAAACTTGTAAAGAATACAAATAGGATTAAAGATAAAAATAAAATTAAAAAAGGTATTAAAAATAAAAATAAATTGAATTAAAATTTTAAAACTTATAGTATATGCTTAATTTAATTTAGTAGTTTTACTCATGAAATTTATTTTATTAAAAAATAAATTAGACAAGAGTTATGTGATCTAAAAAGTTATACATTTCATCCTATTTCCTTTTTTGTGTATTTATATATGTTATATCCCTATATGTGAAGTTGAAATGCATACCAAATTAATTCCAAATTCCAAATTCCTAATTCTTTGGGGTTAAGGTAATTTCTTAAATGTTTGTTAAATTTGTCCATTTTTCATTTTCAATATATACTTCATCACTTTTGTCTCTCATGTCTTATGACACAATAAATGAAATTATGGAACTATCACAAAGAAAGGAACATCTTTTTTCATTCGTTTTCTCCCCTAAAGAATAGATGGTGATATTTTAGCAATATTTATCCCTTTAGATAAGTTTATTTAAATTGTAAATAATATAATAACGCTTATATTATGTACACTATTCATTTTGATTATAGAGCAAGTTAGCTCTAGTAAACGTATCACAGTTTAGAGATTTTGGAATTAACGTCTCAATCATCCGCCATTCAGACAATAGAATCGACGAGCATGTGACTGAAGAATGTGCTGGTCCTCATCCCCACAATTTTTGGAAATATGTACCGTATAGTGGACAAATTAAAGGCAGCGAGATACCAAATGGAAATTCATGCTTGTCGCAGCTCTTACAACCTGGAATCACGAATTGTAATTGAAGGCCAAGAGTTTAGCTCTTTTCCTGTATGTTCGTCCAAAACTTCATATACGATGCATAGAACAAATTAGGCTTCGAGAATGAAGTGACAAATTAAAACTTTTTTAATTGGTTTGTTAACCAGTCTCTTCAAAGCAATTAGTATGGGATTTAGCACGTTAACTATGTATGGTGATTGATAGAAGTATTGAAGATTGGAATGCCTTTGCAAGTGATTTCGCTAAGCTATCTTAGCACCAAAAGAGAATGCATATAAAAATCTTTCCACATGCATACAAAAATACAGCCAGTACATATCATCTTTTTCTACTCTCTTCCACTCAAATCAATCTCACAACATCCACCTCACATTATTCCTTTTATAAAGTAACTTTTGGTATTCACTCAGACCATTAACCAGTTGATAGCATAGGTATAGCCATGGCTTCCAGGAAGCTCTCTGCAATCACTCTGGTCCTCTCTCTTCTTTGCTTCTCCACAGCTTCAAGTGCTTGTGGGGGTTGCACATGTCCCAGGCCAACTAAATGTCCTAAAGACACATTGAAGCTAGGAGTTTGTGCAGACCTCCTCGGACTGGTTAACATTGTTGTTGGATCCCCACCTTCGAGCAAGTGCTGTGCCCTGCTTGAAGGTTTAGCTGACATTGAAGCTGCGCTATGTCTGTGCACTGCCATCAAAGCAAATGTGCTTGGAATCAACTTGAACGTGCCCGTCACGCTTAGCCTACTCCTCAGTGCGTGCCAAAAATCTATTCCTCCGGGCTTCCAGTGTTAGTAGGGAAACAAAGCTTCTGGTCCCGTTTGTGTACTGTGTGTAGTTCGTCAAAAACTGTTACCATCGTGTTTTCGCTGTTGGGTTTTGATGAGCTTTGTTTCGCTTCAACAAAAGCTTCATCTTAGGGCGTTCTATAGTTCGAAAGGAAAGGCTATTTGCCTTTTCCTGTTAATTACTTTGTAAACGTTACTGTTTGCTGTGTCTTGGAATGTTGCCTTAACAAGGCACGTTGCTTAGTTTCATGTGGATGTGGTTATGTACAAATAAGTAGGCAAATCCTATTTGCCCTCGTCATTTATAATTTCATTATTGTTTTCTGAAGCATCAAACATGGTGTTGAATACAAATCCTGTCGATCTTATTTACTTCTTAGTAGTTAGGACTACGTTAACTATATCTAAGGAGGAAAAGTATGAAAAAGAAATATCTCAATTGGCTGAAAAGCTGGGTTCTGAAGTTTCACTTGGTCGTATATATATTCACATCCACAGAATTCACAAAATTTAAGTAATATTTGTTAAGAAATCGGTTCACTCAAAGAATAAGTCGTCTAGGTAGCGGAAAATGGGTGGACACGATTCTTAATATTTTTGGCAAAAATTATCTTTTGCATGGTGGAAATCACGTATTGCTAACCAACAACAATTAGTTCTTCACGTACATTTACTTCAATTGGCTTGCTCTAAAGATCCTTCGGACGATCACTTACAGACTCACCTTTGTGAACAAATCAAATACCTAAGTACTAGATCCATGCCCTCTTGCAAATTAACCTTTTAATTGATTCATTTATTAAAGAGTAGTTAGAAAATTTAATAATTTCTTAGAAGGGCCTTTTGGTCACTATGATGGGAAGTTTTTAAAACTGATTGATGGATATCAATTATGAGAGAAGTTTTTGGGTAAGAAGTTTACATTTATGAATCATTTTACTGAATAATGGAGAAAGGTGGGTATTCTGAAACTTTGTCTTTGTATACTGAGAAAAGATGAGCTAAAACGGCATCGATAACCTAGAACCACACATTCCTCCACCACTTGTCGATTCCAACACTACTCCATCTCATTTCCAGGATAACAGAAGTAGAGGTTGAAAGGAAGAGGGATATAAACTCAAGCATGCAATGTCACTAATCTGCATTGAGAAATAGGTTTGTGACATTTTGTAGGATTTTTTCCTCAAATCTTGGGATATCTTACTGTTCAAAATCTGGTCCATTTAATGGTTTAACCTATTAATCACGCAAACGCCCATACATCATTATTTTCATTTTCTATGATGGGCAGAGATGATGAAGTGATGAAGATATATATTTTTGGGTCCCTATTCTCGGTTTCACGCAACAAAAAATAAAACACCGTCGGCTTGTGGAGATTAGAGGCTAGAAGATTAAAAAAATTTCTCATTTTGGTCTTTAAATGTTGCTAGACAGAGTTTGTGTGCAATGACTAGAGGTATATTGAATTTTCTGTTATGCTTCCGCTTGTCGAATATTGTGAATAGCATGCATATAGTTTGATCATACGTAATGAATTTTGTGTTTTAAGATGATGTTTGCGTTTGTCATTTAGTATCAAAGCCACCTTGCCTCTACCTTGCATCTGAGTTGTTTGAGAAAATACTCCTCTGTTATGCTTTATTTCTTGTTTTTATTTCTGTCGTATAAGCTTAGCATTTGTTGTTGATAAAACTCAACGTTTGTGTGCATGATGGACGTTGGAATTTTGTTTTAGCACTCCATGTTACACTTATTGATAATAGGACGGTGAAGGGAAGAGGGACGATGATGACGGTGTATGGCAGCTTTTAGACGTCGCTAGCCATTCAACATCATATGATTTGGTTTTTCTAGCGTATCATGTTCGTCAGCTTGTTGTCGTCGTCCCATCACTGTGCTCCTCATCCTTTCGGTGACTATTGTGCACCTGGTTGCTTTTGGGTTGGAGCCAAGTCACACCGACCTGGCTAGAAGTTAAAGATGATGTTTCTGTTTTTTAAATTAATTAATTAATTAATTAATTTAATGTTAGCAATTGTTAGGTTAATTAAGCACCTAACCCATTTTGTTTGTGATTTTAATTATAAAATCATTTTTGGTATTAATATTTTGTGAATATTAATTTTTAGTTTGTATGCTAATATCTGAATTAAAATTGGCATGCAATTTATAATTGTTTAACTATTTGCACAAATTATATGTGATTAATTGAAAATTGTGTATATAAATTTATAATCATTATACATGCAAAATTAGATTAAATAATTTTGTGCATTGATATTTGACTTATTTGCATTATTAATTAGTTGATGCAAATGTTTAACCTTTATTTAAGCTTAAAGTAATGTGAGTGATCTATATGATTTTAATTAATTGGGAGTAGCAATAACATCTCTGATTAATTAGGATTATGTATTTAGCTTTAAGATCACGTTAAAACGTTAATTGTAATTAATCATACGTGATATGATAAGATCTACCCACAGGAATTTTGTTATATATTTATGATTAATTAGGATGAAATACCCACAGGAATTAAGAAAAGGAACATAATTCAATAGTTTTATCATAAAGTTATAGATGAATTTAATTGAGTTGAACTTTAGCCCACAGACAATTCTTATGTTACTAGATTCATGTATTAAAAGAATGATTTACATTAGTAAAGCATGAATTATTACTGGTCTCAAATTATAAATAATAAACATGTATGTTTGAACTTGCAGTTACTCATACAGTGAATATTTCTGATATTAAGTATATATTTTCGAATTGAGGGGTGACAATTTTAAGGTATGGAAGGAGAGAAATCTATTTCATTTGGGCTGGATGGATATAGATTATGCTATTAGGAAAGATGAACCATCGAGTACAAATGAAATCAACACTCCAGATGTTGTTGCTCTTTATGAAAAATGGGAGAGATCTAATTGCCTCTTAGTGATGTTCATAAAAACCAAAATATCTGATGGTATTTGTAGTTCTGTCGAATAGCATAATAAAGTCAAGGATATATTGAAGGACATTGATGAGAAATTTGCCATATCTAATAAGGCCTTTGTCAGCACCTTGATTATTCAGTTGTCATCCATGAAGCTCAATGAGATAAGGGGCGTACGTGATTTATCATGCATATAAGGGACATAGCGGCTTAGCTACAATCCTTTGAGATTACCATATCGGAATCATTCCTGGTATATTACATTCTATGCACTCTGCCCTAACAATACGGTCCTTTCAAAATCTCTTACAACACACATAAGGATAAGTGGTCGATCAATGAACTGTTGACCATGTGTGTGCAAGAAGAGGAGAGGTTGTTGATCTAAGAGGATGAAAGGGTGAATTTGACTATTTCAGGAAAGAAAAGACAGGATGATGCCAAAAACAAGGGAAAAGGAAAATTTCCTCCACTGTTTGATATAAAGAAACCATCAAAATGTTTCTTCTGTAAGAAGAAGGGATACATGAAGAAAGCCTGTGCTAAATTTAAGAACTGGCTCGAAAAGAAAGGTACTCCATTTTCTTTTGTTTGTTATGAATCTCATATGGTTAATGTTAATCATAACACATGGTGGATTAATTATAGTTCTGCAATCCATGTTTCAAATACCTTACAGGGTATGCAAAAGTTAAAGAAGCCGATGGGAAGTGAACAATACATCTATTCAGGAAGCAAGGCAAGTTCACATGTAGAAGCCATTAGCACTTGCAGTTAGTTTTAAGCAGTGATTTTATTTTGTGTTTGAAAAAGACCTATTATTTTCCAAATTTCTCTAGAAATTTGATTTCTGTATCAAGACTTGTACCTTAGAGGTTTTTCCTTTACTTTTTTAGATTCTGGTTTCAATTTATGTAATGGATCTGAAGTTATTGGTTATGGTACATTATCTAATGGTCTTTATTCTATTCAGTTACAAAATGAAGATGCTTATAATTTGATGCATGTCACTGTTGGGTTAAAACGATGTGTTGTGAATAAAAAATCCTCTATGTTATGGCACCGTAGATTAGGACATATCTCCATTGAGAGAATTAAGAGATTAGTAAATGAAGGGGTACTTAGTACTTTGTATTTTGCTAATTTTGAGACTTGCGTGAATTGCATTAAGGGTAAGCAAAGTAACAAGTCTGAAAAGGGTGCAAAGAGGAGCACAAACTTGTTAGAAATTATACATACAGATATTTGTTATCTAGATATGGATGCAATAATCTGAAATACTTTATCACTTTCATAGACGATTATTTGCAATATATGTATCTCTACTTACTTCATTCTAAGGATGAAGCTTTGGATACCTTTAAAGCTTTTAAGGCTAAAGTAGAGTCAATGTGGAAAATTAATTAAAGTCGTGAGGTCAGATAAAGTTAGAGAGTAATATGGTAGATACACAGAAAGTGGACAAACACCAAGTCCATTTGTGAAGTTTCTTCAAGAACATGGGATTGTTGCCCAGTACACCATACTTGGTTCTCCGGATTAGAATGGTGTGGAAGAATGAAGAAACCAAACTTTAATGGACATGTTGAGAAGTATGAGGAGTAACAAAAAACTTCCTCAGTTCCTATGCACTGAAACTCTAAAAAAGGCTATGTATATATTAAATCGAGTTCCAACTAAGGCTATCTCAAAGACACATTTTGAGTTATTTAAGGGTTGGAAACTGAGTTTGAGGCATATACGTGTTTGGGGATGCCTGTCTGAAGTGAGAATTTACAATCCATAAGATAAAAAGCTAGACCCAAGGACCATTAGTGTGTATTTCATTAGATATGCTGAAAGGTCTAACGGGTATAGATTATATTGTCCATCTCACGGTACTAGGATTGTGGAATCAAGAAATGCAAAATTTCTTGAGAATGACTTGATTAGTGGGAGTGGTTAATTTCAAGACATAGTTTTTGAAAAGGATCATTATGAAGCTCAACCTTCTTATTTAAGTGATAGATTGATTCTCATTCACACCCCTTAAGTTGAAATGGGCATTAGACAACCAGTTACTGAAGTTCCACTAGCTGTTAATACCATTCTAGTAGATCAAATTGTAAATAAGGAACAATAAGAACTTGTTGAGCAACCAATTGAACAATGGGTTGAGTAACAAGTTCTTCGAGAGGATGATGATACAACATTGAGGAGATCTATTAGAGTTAAAAGTTCAGCAATTCATAATGATTATGTAGTGTATCTATAAGAGTCAGACTATAACATTAGAGCCAAAAATGATCCTGAAACGTTTTCACAAGCTATGAGTTCTAAGGAATCGAACCTGTGGTATAATGCCCATGAAAGATGAGATGGATTCTATAGCATTTAACCAAGTCTGGGATCTCATTGAGTTGCTTAATGGTGTGAAAGCCATTAGATGTAAATGGGTATTTAATACAAAGAAAGACTTATGAGGTAATATTGAGAGACATGAGGCAAGATTTGTTGCCAAAAGGGTTCACTCAGAGGGAAGGAATTAACTATACGAAAAGATTTTCTCCTGTATCTAAGAAAGATTCTCTTCGTGTAATCATGGCATTAGTAGCTCATTTTGATTTTGAGTTACATCAAATAGATATAAAAACAACATTCCTCAATGGTGAACTAGAGGAAGAGGTTTACATGAAACAACCTGAAGGATTCTCCTCTAATAATGGTGAGCATTTAGTCTGCAAACTTAATAAATCTATAGATCGATTAAAACAAGCCTCTCAACAATGGTATTTAAATTTTCACGAGGCTATCACTTCATTCAGTTTTGAAGAGAATATAATGGACCAATGTTTAAACCAAAAGGTCAGTGGGAGTAAGATTTGTTTTCTTATGTTATACATGGACGATATTTTGCTTGCGACTAATGATAAGGGATTGTTATATGAGGTGAAATAATTTCTCTCAAAGAATTTTAATATGAAAGATATAGGTGAGACATCTTATGCCATTGGCATTAAGATCCATCGAGAAAGATCTTGAGGCATTTTGAGTTTGTCTCAAGAGAACTATATCAACAAAGTTTTAGAGATATTTTGAATGAAAGATTGTGCCCTAACTGTAGCACCCATAGTGAAGAGTGATAGATTCAATTTGAATCAATGCCCAATAAACGATTTTGAGTAGAAACACATGAAGAACATTCCATATACTTTAGCTATTGGAAGCCTTATGTATGCTTAGGTCTACACCAGACCTGACATCGCATATATTGTTAGAATGTTAGGTAGATATCAGAGTAACTTAAGTGTTGACCATTGAAAAGTTGTGAAAAAGGTTATGAGATATCTTCAGGACATAAAAGATTGCATGCTTATGTACAAGCAAACTAAGAACCTAGAAGTAGTTAGATACTCTGATTCAGACTTTGTTGGCTACATTGATTCAAAAACAATCAACATCCGATTATATTTTCATGCTAGTTGGTGGAGCTATATCTTAGAGAAGTGCCAAGCAGAACCTGATTGCTACTTTTACTATAGAGGCTGAGTTTGTATCCTGTTTGAAGGTGACCTCGCATGGTGTATAGTTGAAGAGTTTTATATTTGGGCTTTGAATTGTCGATTCAATTTTTAAGCCATTAAAGTTGTACTATGACAACTTAACTGCGGTCTTTATGGCTAAAAATAAGAAGAGTGAAAGTCGAAGTAAGCATATCTACATTAAGTATTTAGCTATAAGAGAATGTGTTAAGGAAGGGAAAGTTGTCATTGAGCACATTAGCACTGAGTTGATGATTGTGGATCCTTTAACTAAAGGCATGTCACCTAAGCAGTTTAAGGATCAAGTAGGGCGAATGGGACTTGGTTCTATAATGTGATTTTCATTGTACATTTGTTGCTTCAATGAACTCTTATTTAATTTGATGTTTTCCCATATGGTTTTGTGCACACATATTCATTAAGTTTAAGGGCTAGTAATGAGAGATTTTATATATTGTAATACATAGAAGATAATATTCACTATAAGAGGACCTATCGCTATAATTCATATATTTGTTTCTTGTTATGTTTGATGTTGGGTTAAATGGACCATGTGGGAGAATGTAGGATTTTTTCCCAAAATCTTGGGATATCCTACTGTTCAAAATTTGGTCCATTTAACGGTTTAACCCATTAATCATGCAAATGCCCATACATCATCATTTTCATCTTCTAAGATGAGCAAAGATGATAAGGCGACGAAGATAAATATTTTTGGGTCCTTGTCCTCAACTTCACGTAACAAAAAGCAAAACACCATCGGCTTATGGAGATTAGAGGATAGAAGGTTAAAAAAATTTCTCATTTTGGTCATGAAACATTACTGGACAAAGCTTGTATGCAATGGCTGGAGGTATATTAATTTTTCTGTTATGCTTGCGCTTGCTAAATATTGTGAATAGCATATATGTAGTTTGATAATACGTAATGAATTTTGTATTTTGAGATGCTGCTTGAGTTTATCACATTCTTCGGATTGGATTGTAACAAGAGAATTGCAATGATTGAGATGATTTAGAGACATAATCTTTTATGCTTTTGCAACAAGTCCAGCCATAGGGTACCATCTTGCATAATCCATCCCTCTTTAAGGAACGTTGTGTGCTTTTGCAACAAGTCCATTAATTCGAACTTTGAATACTTCGTACTCTCTCTGCAATAGATAACAGAGGAGTATAGTATGAAAAAAACTCAAAAAGTGAAAACTATTTGTGGTCCAATATGCAGGTGTGCCAAATTCATAACTTCATAGCTCGACGATCTTTGATAATTAATGTTTCCACTTTATCCTTCAAGTAGTCAATCTTTTGTGCAAAATACCATTCTGGAACCTGTGACTCAATGGCATACTTCTTACAGAAAGTTACCCACTTCCTTGCAAACTCTATAGTTTCAGCCAAAGCTTCAAATGTCAACATCGCAGCACCATCATCAGAAACATAACTGGAGACTTTGTCAACTGGGTAATGCTCTGCAAGAATATAAAGAATAGTACTTGTCGTCACAATGAGTGGCTCTTTTAATGGGTCCACAGTACTGACAAAGATGTCCACAGCAGCTAATCGTGATGGCTTCCCTTCATTATCATATCCATTATTCAAGAAAGATTCAATTAGAGCTTTTAAAGCAAGCTTGTCAAGATATATCTCGCGGTTTACGGGGAACCACTAGGGGAACTGGTCCAAGATCCAGGATATAGCAAACCAGATCTTACAGATTATTGACACTAACCACAAAGGATATGCATTGCGCATAGGATTCGTTATTCAGTAGTGTAAGAAAATGCAAAGGATAACGAGCCGCAGCAAGATGACTATCCTTTATGGATCAATCGTCAAGAGTGGAATGGAAACCTTCCTTGAAAGAGGTTGTCGAGCTTCATCGTTCCTGGAAAACTCTTCAATTAAAAACAAAAAAGTATAAGTAATTATATGGGTCCCACTTTTTACTCAATTTAAAAAAGATTTACACGTCAAAAAAAATTATCTCGTGACATTTAATTGAGAGATGCCAAACTCTAGAAAAACCTGATTTGAATATTTTACAAATGTTAGGATTCAACTTGAATGCTCTAAAATGTTAGGTCTAACATAAATTATGGTATAAATGTTAAGGTCTTAACCTTTACTTTTTATGAAACATTGTCAAATATTTTCAGTTGCATTTTGAAATGTTTTAAAAATGTTTTAGCTATGTTTTAACTAATGTTATACAATATTAGGATAAATTATATGTTACATTTTTAATTCATATTATTGAACAATATATTTTATAATAATGTATCGATATATTTTTATTGTATATTTATTATACAAATAAATCGTATAATAATATTGTTAATTCAAAATATCAAGCATCGTATATAAAAAGTAAA
>JAOQML010000008.1:17716282-17730566 GCA_027568935.1 Erythroxylum urbanii
ATAAATCGTATAATAATATTGTTAATTCATAATATCAAGCATCGTATATAAAAAGTAAAATTATATAAATATCAGTAAATTATACCAACAAAAAGAATATATATCAAGCATTGTATATAAAAAGTAAAATTATATAAATATCATTACATTATAACAACAAAAAGAATATTCTTCAATGACAACTTTAATAATTCTTATAGATAAAACAATAGATAAAAAGAAAAAGATAATGAATTCTGCACCTATTGCATCAAAGAGAAAAAGATATAATTATTTTCTAAACGGTTCACAAAAGATTCCAAGATACTGTGACATGAGACTTGGTAGATAAGATAAAGAAATTCCCTATGTTTGGATTCACAAAAAGGCTTCTTACACATTCCAAGGCATCACTTGAACAAAGATCTTCCCCCAACAGTTGATTCATTAATAGCCTTTTCTAACAACTTCTTGGCTCTAACTAAATTAGGAAAAGATTCATTAACTAACTTCCCAGATGCAGTATGGAATAGTGAATTAGATGAACCCCGCGTATTATGCATTTCACCTAAGAAACAAACCGTATAGAATAATCACCTTAATTTCTTCACAATCCTTTGAAAAATTAAAATATAAAAACTAAATAAGATAAATCAAACGGTATAAAGAACCCAAATTCAAACACATACATATCTGATTGAATGACTCCATCATCGTCACAACGAACAGACATAGTTTCTACAATGGACAACCATTTTCAAAACTACCAATTTGCCTAATCCTATACAGACTATTGGGACATTGCCATTGCATCCATTTTCATCTACATTCTCTAGAAGATTTGAGTGTCCTTTACCAAACACATAGTATATATAATCACACATTCATCTAATAACTTCTTAATAGAAAATAAGATATAGAGAATAAAGAAAGAGAGTTAAGTAGAATGAGATTAAAAACCTTGAAGAAGAAGATCGATCGTTGAAGGCAACCAGTGATTAGACTTTAGTGAATAAATTTGTTGTGCATCACAAAGCATATTCTAAAATAATCCCACTCTTCTTCAAGTATGTGTACATTCTGCTAGCCCATTGGATTATGTTACTCCATGCATTATGTGAGCAATAGATCTAAATTACATTTTTATTTGATTCCGAATAAAATAGGACTGGTTACATTGTAAAAAACATATGTGAAACTATTTCAATCTTATTTTTACATAAAAGAAATTTAGGATCAAAACTTCCTGAGCTTTCTTACCACCTGTCCTTGGTTTTCATTATATTCTTAATAGTTAACCAACTGATTATGACTACCTTAGGGGATAGGTCTTTCTTCCATACTAGCTCATACCATGAAACTTTAGGTTGAGCAGCTTTTAATAGCTTATAGCATAAGGCATTGTTGAACTCAGGAGTACTATTATCAATCCAGATATGACTATCTTCTCCACCCTTTGGTTGACAGGTTACGAGTTCCAGCAATCTGCTAACCCCTTTGAAATTATAGTCATTTGATATAATGCTGCTTACCTTAGCCCTTATTGGAATCCTTGAGCTTAGATACAACTTTGCGCTTCTTCTAAAGAGAGGGCTAAGCTACATGCAATCATCAAACTAAAGCCAAGTTGACTCCCTATTTTTAATTTGCATCCTTATCCAGGGATAAACATGACTTTTGAGAGTAAGCATCTGCCTAAAACTCTAGGAATTTTCCTTATTAATCTTAGTTTTCCATAAACTTCTTTCCTTTAAGTAGTATTCATTAATCCATTTCAACCAATGGGACTCTTTATCATTAAAAAGCCTCTAAATCCTCTTATTAAGTAATACTTTCTGCATTGTTAAAAGAGGGGTCAGTCCAAGAACTCCTTTCTTCAAGCATAATTCCTCCTACCTAATCTTGTCCTTTTTGGAATTTCCTAATTTACTAAACCCTAGGAATCGCTTAATGCACCTCTCAATCTCTTTGATAATCTTCTTAGGCAATGCTAAATGTGCACTACGATGAGTGTGTATAATTCACTTAATATGGAATAATTTTATGAAAATTTTTAACTTTGAAAAAATAATGATTGAGATAATTCTTCATAAGTTTGGTTGTTTTTATGATTTGATTTGTCTAAGCAAATAGTTTGAGCATTAATGATTAAGTTAGTTTTAATTTATTTCATTAATTTCCAAAATAGATACTTGATTTATAATATAATACTTCTATTAAAATTTGGATATGCAATTAAGCTATAAATGGATTATTTTTATCATTTTAATTATTTCACTAAGTTTTCTTAAGAAAAAGTGTGAATAAGTGAGCATAAATAAATTCGCTTAGTTAGCTTTAATCCAAACAAAAAGTTTAAAGTTAAAAGGTAGTGCTAGTAGCCATTTAAAAGAGTGATCTAATCGAGTAATTGAGAGTATTAATGATAAGGTGTTGTTTTACATCAAAAGTTTAGGTGACTTTTCAAATAAGCCTCTAAACCCTCTTTGTTTAAATAAATTTAATGTTCTATTTCTTTTCTTTTAATAAGGGTTATGAAAATGTTTAAAAGTAGAAACATCTTTCTCATATATATTGACTTTATGGTTATGTTGAATTTTGTGAATTAAGTTAAAGTTTGAAGGAATATATATGGAGTTAAATTAAATTCACTAACAAGTTGATAGAGTTTACAATTAAATGAATAATACAAAGTCTTGATTGATCTAATTGATTTATTAAATTCTTTTTTGGAGTTACCACTTATTTAAATTAAGAGGGATGAAATTGATTTACTTGAAGGTAAGCAAATGTTTAAGTGTAAGGGAATTTGATTAATGCTAAATAGAATATATTTTTAGCATGATTTCAAAATCATTTTGCATTTATTTGGATGATTTAATAATATATGATACTTAACGTGGCTTATATTTTGTTTTTAGATCTTGTTTTAGCTCCAAAATGAAAAAAGAACAAATTCGGACAAGTTAGAGCAAAGGAAAAAAAGTTTTGGGATAATTTTAGAGAAAGGAGTTAAAATATAGGTCCTAACCTAGATTTATGTTATTCTAGATTTTCTATAGGGAAGCAACATAATTTTAACATAAATCATTGTTGGACCCATATTAGTCATGATATTACAAATTTTATTGGTTTTTTAATATAACAAGGTTAAGACAGAAAATAAGATTCAAGTGAAGGCTTTAAAATGTTAAGATATATGAGAATGAATTTTTTTGTTTTATATTCTTTCTTGATTATTGTTGATTTTTTTATCTTAATATTAACTAAATTAGGATAGATATAGATAGGATGAAGCCCAGAATTATATTATTTTATTGATTCTTTGATTTAATGAAAGATCCAAGCTTTATTGTGAAATATTTATAATTTTTATGTGTATTGAATTGAAATTTCTAGTATTTTGATTCAATTTCAAATTTCATATATAGGGATTGAAAAATCATAGGTACGGATTGATCATGACATGCATAATACGAGTTATATGAAATCCTAGAGATATAATCATATAAATTCTCTTGGTTATATTCAAATCTAATAAAGGTATTCATAAAATAAGTTAATACACTCTTAAGGATTTTGATGAGAAGATATTTCAGTTAATCAACTTAAGGATAATAGTTGTATCTCTTGAGAAAAATATAATTATAGCTTTTAAACTTCTATTACTCCAAAAAAAACTAGAGTTAATGATTGGATCAAGGTAAATTTAAGTATAATAGGAGATTTTGTGTTCGAATCAGGGATGGTAGCTTGGCCCAAGGCCTGATCGTGCAAGAAGGCAGTGGGCCCAAGCCTCGACGCACTTAGGTATATGAATTTCTTAAAAAAATTTTAAGCATAAAATGATGTCATTAACTCAGCAAATGATGTCGTTTTACTTAGAGGCTCGGCTCAGCTTGGCTCAAACCAAGGCTCGATTAGGCCCAAAAAATCGAGTTTAATGCTCGATGCCATTTTCCATCCCTAATTTTGATCTTCTTTATCAACTGACTGCTTCCTTCTTTTTTATTGCTTTGTTTTGTTATTTTAGATTATTAATATTAACTTAATTAATCACCTTTTTAAACCAGTCATTTATTTTGCTAGATTAGACAATATAAAGATAGTTATTACTAGTTTTTGTAGTCCTTGTGAGAATGATACACACGTTTCACTAGATTATACTATAAGAGTGATAGGTGCATTAGACTAGCTGAACTTTAGCATAGTCCAGAACACACATAAAGTTTTTGGTGCCTTACAAGGGACTAGGAGATTGCGAACACTTTATTTTTATTAATTAAATCGAATATTCTTTTCTTTTACATCTATTTATTTTTATAACGTTCTTTGTCAATCTTGTGTTTATTGGCTGAATTTCAGGATTTAGGTACTTTAGTTTATGACCAAGAGTAATTCTGTAGTACTAATTTATCAAAATAGAGAAATCTAAATGACTTTACTTTAAAATTTAAGGAAACAAACTTAAAATTTTTGAGGTTACAACTACCAAGTACAATGGCAGGATTAGGAAGATAATGCATTATGGAGGATTATGCTAAATCATCCCTTATGAAGAAAAAATCTAGCATTACTATGTTAAGAGTAGAGGCTAATAATTTTAAGGTTAATTCCAACATAATTAAGATGGTTCAACAAATTTTACAATATAATAACTTATTAGATAAGTATCCAAATGCATATATTGCCAACTTTTTGGAGATTTGTAATACCTTCAAGATTAATAGAGGTTTGGAGGATATTATTCATTTGAGGTTGTTCCCTTTTACATTAAGGAAAAGATCTAAATCATAGTTGAAATATTTGCTTCTTGGATCTATTACTAGTTGGATTGATCTTGCTAAAAAGTTTTTAGATAGGTATTTTCTTCTAGCACCAAAACATCATTTCCTTTTAATATTTAGAGAGTGATATGTTATATGATAATTAGGAGAGATAAAAAGAGTTATTCAGAAAGTACCCATATCATAAACTTGATTTGGGATTATAGATGAAAGTATTTCATAACGGATTAAGTTATCCATTTAAGTAGTTGATTGATGAATCTTCTTATAAGACTACCAATTTTAAAAATCCTTAGAAATTGTAATAGCTAATTGAGAATATCAATGATCTATTTACCATTATGTATCTGTTGTTATAGTACATTCCTTAGCAACTAAAATTGGAACTCAAATTCAAGATACTATACTAAAAGAAGATATTGATTGATACTAGTTAGTATCCACTAGTACACAAAATACTAGTGTTTATTAGGTAGAATAGATAATTTTAAACACTATAAGGATTAAACTGAAAAATTAACCTTATACATGCTTTGTGTTGTTCTATTGTGTCTTGTCTCTAGTCTTTAGTCTAGTCTCACCTATCTTATCCTTTGTCATCAATTTTGTCACTTTAACTTTTCGTCATCATCACCAACCACTCTTTAACTTGGTACTCATTGCCACTCAATAGCTTTTAGGTCATCTCCTCATTGGATTGTAATTAGAGTGATAAGATAATGCCTCTCTAAAATTCCATCTTGTCTAAAACCTATGTTTATTAGTTCTTAATGCCTTTTTGTCCCTTACACCATGTTAGTACTATACTAGCAAAAGCTTATATCTTATATAGAATAGAGTACCAACAGTAACGAGAAGAAGAGAGAGAGAGAGGTTTTTAATAGGTTTTGTGCATGAGAGATAATAGACACAAGGGGAAGTCAAAAGTTAAAGTAAAATGTGATTTACTCACTTCAATTCCCATCTTTCTTAACTTTTAGTTTGTTTCTTTCCCTCCAACTATATATATTGTTCTCATTTGCATTCATTTATCCTGATACTACCAGTCATTTAGTAGGTTTTTCTCCTTTTTGTTATTTTTGGCAAACATGTTGATACGAGACTAATTTTATAATGTTAATTGTTACATAAATGATATTTTTCTTTTTATTTTTATAATAAATCCATTTATGTAATGTGCATTGCTAAAGGAAAGTTGTAATATATTAAGGGAGTATTTTGAAATTTGATAAAATCTAGGAAGTATTTTATAATTTTAAAAGCTTATTCAAAGCAGAACCTAGTATTGACGGATACTAGTACCATCTTGTACCAAAACTAACTCCAATACAATATTCACAACATTGTAGAATATAACCATAAATAATTACTAGTGGGGGAGCTTAAAGCTAAAGTCAAAATTAGGTGGTATTCATAATGCTGATGTGGTGACAATATTAGAGGTAGAATTTGAAGCTTTAAGTAAGAAGATTAATTGTATGAGTTTGGCATATCAATTGGAACAAGTGATCAATTATGAAATTTAAGGTGGTGGACACACCAATATTGAATGTTAGACACCTAATAGTATGGAACAACTAACTAAGCAGGTTGATTAGGAGCTAACCACAAGATAGTTTTTATAGTAATACCTACAATTAGGGATTGAGAAACCATCCTAACTTTCCATAGAATAATCAATTTGGTAAGTTTTTAAATATTTTAAAATAATTATAGATTAAAATTCCTTTTTAATTTTTTTTTCAAATACTAAAATATGTTAAGTTCTTAAAGTATCTCCTTTCTAACAAGAAGAAGCTTGAGTATTTGCTAACAATCTTTTTAAGGGATCACTCTACCATCATACAAAACTAGCTAACCCAAAAAAATCCAAGATTTATGGATATTTATTATTCCTTGTAACATTGGTTTAGAAGGAAACTTAGGACTTAATATTAATTTGATGCCATATGATATGTTTTGGAAATTAGGATTGGGTGAACATAAACTAATTAGGATGAGCAATAAATTAACAGATAGGTCAATTAAGTATCTTAAGAGAATTATAGAGGATGTTTTGGTTAAGGTTGATAAATTTATCTTTCCTTTTGATTTTGTGATTATAGATATATAGGATGATGGAGAGATTCCCTTAATCTTAGGATGACCTTTTCTATATTACAAAACACACCTGCATGTTAGAGAGTGACACAAAAGCAGATGATCTTTTATCGTAGAGGGAGTACAATTATCTTAATTTCTTTCTTTTCTCTTTCTTTTCTAGTTTTTCATTATTCTTATATTTTTTCATTGAGGATAATGTACATCTTAAACGTGAGAAAGAAAATTAATTATTCATAAGCCTTTTTTAAAAAGTGAATGAAAATTTTTATTAACATTGGCAAAGGTATTACAACATTACAATGAGTTTCAACTTATAACTTGATCATTCGAACTAATATAAGCAAGATAGAGGTTACAAACAACCCAAACTTACAAATTCCATTTACATTTCATGTCAGGAGTGAGTTTGTTTTGTACATTTTTTACAATCATAATAGTTCTAATCTAGTTAAGGATGTTATCAGCTAATTGATGCTTTCGAAATTTAGCTCCTTTATACAATCTATTATTTCTTTTTTTCCAAATTTAGCAAATTGTTGTGGTGAAATTAAGGTTGAAAAGCTCTCCAATTTTCTTAAGTTATTAACTTTCTTAGTGATCCAGGAAAAGATGCCATTCCATTTATAGGTCTGGTAATATTCCAGTAATATATGCAATACTCTACTCCAAACAGCTTTAGAATACCTATAGAGGAAAAATATATGTTTTGTCTTCCTCAATTTCTTTGATAAAACACAAATGGGATCATATATGCCAAGCCATTTGTCTTATGTTTTGATTTTGTTTTTTATCACAAGCCAAGTGATTAAGGATGCTTTAGGGTTCAGGGACTGTTTCCAAAGTATATTCCAATGCTTATTCCATAGGTCTTATAGCTAGATTCATTTGTGAAGATCTCTTTGGAATTTATAGTCTAAGCAATGCTATCCTAGTTGTTCAAATGATGGAGTTGAGATAAGTAGCCTACCATAGAGGAGAAACCTTTGAAATTTCCAGACCAATCTCTATACTAGATAAGTGAAGAGACTTTAACATCAATAGGGATTCTATTTCTCAAATCAAGGATTTCATTTCTTAGTATGAGAGGGCTAAGATCAAACAAATTGTTGCACCAAAACCATGTGCTTTCCCCATTTCCTATTTTATATTTGATCCAGAGATACATTAAGTTCCTCAGATTCAATAGATGAATAAAATTCCAAGAATGTTCTCTATTGCTTATCATCTGCCTGAAATTTTTTTAAAGGTAGAATTCATGTATCCATTTGATCCAAAGAGCTCCTTGTATGTATGTAACATGTAAAGCCTTTTACTCAAGGGGAATTTTTGCATAAGAGATATGGGAATAGTCCCCAAGCCCCCTTTCCTCCTAGGAATGGTTATTTCCTTCTATTTAACTTTTGCAACCTTTAAATTATCATCTTTTTTAGACTATATGAAGGCTCTAATGACTTTATCAATCTTATTAATGACTCTCTTTAGCAGTAGAAAGTGAGTAGTACAATGAACATACAAGTTGTTAAGGACTGAATTGATTAAACCTAGTTGCAAAGAATAAGAACATGTTCTGCCATATATTGATTCTGGTTTTGTACATTCCAATAAGCAGAATGAAATCAAAAAATTTATGCTTGGATAAATTAATAGGAATACCAAGATTTTTAAAGGGCAGGGTATGGATTTTGAAACCTAAGCTTCAACTCAAAGTAGCATGGTTACTTACATCAGAGGAGGTAAACAAGATGCTCTTTTTTATGTTAACTTACAATCCTGACAATCAGTAAATAGATTTAGAATTTTCAATACGATTTTGGTAGATTGAATATTAGCCACACTTAAAAGCATAAGATCATCAACAACAATCAAGTGAGTTATCCTAAGTTCCCTGCATTTATAAAGAAATTAAAATCTACCATTGTAGGTTCTCAAGTATTCTGGAGAGTCCTTCCATCACTAAGGTGAATAAGTAAAGGGATAGGGATTCCCTCTTATCTAATTCCTTTAATTGTGTAGGAGTTCTATTAACAAGAATACTAAAGGATGGAGTTGTGATGTATAACATAATCCATTTAATAAATTGAGTTGGAAACTTAAGTGCTACTAGATAGGATTGTATAAAGCTCCACCTAATGGTGTCAAAAGCTTTCTAGAAGTCTATTTTGAATATACAAATTATGATGGCTCTTCCTATATTGTAATCCTTCATTAACTCCTGTATTAGAAGAAAATTATCCCCAATAGATCTCCTAACAATAAAGGCTTATTGAGCTAGATTTATAGGTTCCTTTAGAACTAACTTCAATGTATTAGCTAATTTCTTAACAATTACTTTATACACTATTTTGCAATATGAAACAGGTCTATAGTTCACTATGGAAGAAGGATTTTGCTTCTTAAGAATGAGGCAAATGAAAATGTGATTCTTTTCTTTCAATATATTCAAGGAAGCAAAAAATTATAGAACTACTTCAGTGAAGAGGTTACATGTGATATCCCAAGTTTTTTGGAAGAAGCAAGTAGAAAATCCATCTGGTCTAGTGGCTTTGGATGAATGTAAACTAAATAATACTTATTTAACTTCCTAATTCATGAAAGGGGTCACCAAGAGTTCTTTCAGATCTTAGCTGATAATGTAGTAAAAAATTCTCTTCAAATTAAAATCTATTGGGTTAGCATCATCTGATCCCATATTATTTATAAAGAAGTTCTTGGCAAGTTTTTGTAGCTTGCTCTAATTAAAATATGTGTTCTGCTAGTTATCTTGAAGCTGTATAATCTTTTTCATGTTTCTTCTTATTAATAAGGAAGAATGAAAGACTTTGGTGTTGGAATCTTTCTCCCTCAACCAGTTAATCCATGCCTTTTTCTTTAAGATAGAATTATGCAAATTTAGAGCTTTTTGATATTCCCTTAGTCTTTAAGTCTCAACTACTCTTAAGGAATTATTATAGGGAAATTTGTAATTGGTATGTTATGCCTCTCTCAATTTGATCTTGGTTTTAGTAACACTTTTAGTCTGATCCTTGGCAAAGCTCTTAAGAGCTTATTTAACTAGTTTAAGCTTTTGTATAAACTGAAAAGTTTTGTAACCAATGACTATTTGATTCTAGCTATTTTTAATTGTTTTTTGGAAACATTCTTGAATGTTTAACCCATTGAAGAATCTACATGGAGCTCTAGACTTTTTAACAGGAGAAAGGTTTTGAATAAATATGCAAGAGTGATCAAAAAAGGAGTTTTCACTAAAATGTGCATAAAATTGAGTGAATTGGTTTAACCAAAATTGATTAACCAAAGTTTTACCTAATTTTTTCCTAATAAACATTTCTCCTTGTTGCTTGTTAGTCCAGGTTTTGAACTAGAACAATTAACTCTCTTCAAGTTCCCAGGTTATACCTTATACCTCCTTCAACTTCCTGACATGATAAGGTGTAGTTGAAATCTCCTACTACTAACCAAGGATTTGACATTCCATCTTATCAAATTTTTTATAATTAACTTATAAAACAATTTTGGAAAAATTTTTAACCTTAAAAATATTAATTAAGATAATTCATTATAATTCGGTTGTTTTGTGATTTGATTTGTCTAAGCAAATATTGATAAGAATTCATGATTAAGTTAATTATAATTTGCTTCATTAATTTTATGAATGGATATTTTGTTTGTATTATGATATTTTTGTATAATTTAAACATATAATTGAGTTAGAAGTGGATTTCTTAAAGGTATTAAGTATCCTACTAATTTTTCTTAAAAAATGTTAATAAGTGCATAAAAATAACTTCGCCCATAGACTTTAAACAAAGTACAAAGGTTAAATTAAAGAATGATACTAGTAGTCATTTAAAATGGTGACCTAATTGAGAAACTAAAAGTATTCATAATAAGGTATTCACTTTTGTATCAAATGTTTAGGTGACTTGTTAAACAAACTTTTAAATACTCTTATGATAATTTAAATTCAATGTTTTATTTCCTTTCCTTAAATAAGGACTATAAAATATTAGAATTTTGAAGCATATTTCTCATGTATGCTCACTTTATAAATTAGGTTGAATTTTTTGAATTAAAGTTTAAAGGATTATAGGGTTAAATTAAATTGATTTATGATTTGATGTAAAATTGTCTAACAAATAACTTTGTAATTGAATGAATAATAGAGAGTTTTGATCAATCTGATTGATTTGTTAAATTCTATCTTAGACTTGTCACCTATTTAAATCAAGATTAATGAAATTGATTTACTTAATGATAACCAAATGCTTAAATATGGGAGAATTTGACAAGTTATAATTTCACTATATCCCTGGTGATTTTTTTAGTATTTTGTTTATGTTTGAATTATTTTACTATGATTTGATACTTAATATGCCTTACATTTTATCTTCAAGTCTTGTTTTAGATCTCTAATGAAGAATGAATGAATTCAAGCAAGTTAAAGCCAAGTTGGAGAAGTTTTAGGAATATGGTTCCTAAAATGGATCCTTATTCAATATTCAAATGAATATGGTTCTAAAAAGGATATATGTTCTAAAATAATGTTGATGGTGTATTTTACAAGAGTTTTAGGTTTTCTACAGATGAAGAAACATAGGTCAAACACATATCTTCATCATCATCATCTCATTTGTATTTCCCAACCCACAACCGATGGACCATCCACCATTATTAACACTACATCAACTTCGAACCCACCACCATCATAGCCTACCTAGACTTTATTGACTCTTCCACATGCTCCCACACCACTATTGAATACAACTATCTCAAGACAATATTGAAAGACCTTTTGTGTTAAACATAGAAAACCATCGTCGAGAGTGATAGTAAAGTTCTCAAAAGGTCCTCTAAAGAGAATGGCTTCACTTTGTAGAGCCTTCAATGGCCTAACAAGACTATGTAGAGGATTTTCAAGGAAGATTAAGGATGGAGTAATAAGTATAATGTAAGAAGAGGGAATAGAAGGACAATGCTCTATCATATTTCTTAATGGTATAGATGGAGGTGAAAAAAATTATGTTATTTAGGAGCATTGGTGATGAATTTAGTAAAATTTTAAGCTCTTACAAGAAGAAATTAGAGGAAGTGATGTTAGAGGCAAAGGAATTAAGTACGAAAATGGATACTTTGATTCCTCTGAAGATTAATATAGAGAATCAAATTGAGGTAGGTCCTAATATGGTGAGTGGTACTCTTACAACTAATGGCTTTTAGACTATGGTGTTTATCTTGTAAATGACCAAAAAAATTGGTAATCAACTTTTCCTTCATTTTCCTTTTCTTCTTTTTGGGTCTTTTATTTTTAATGTTGTTTAAGTTTTTTTCATCTTCCTGTTCCTTCATTTTCCTTTTCTTCTTTTTGGATCTTTTATTTTAATAGTGTTCTATATTTTTTTTCATATTCCTAATCTTCTAAAAAGGAACTTAAATTTGAATAAATTTTGAATTTGATGATTTCCACATGCCAATTTAATACTTAAGAACAAAATTCTAGAATGTTTAATTCTCTACACATGTTTTAATGTTTATAGTATTTTTCTGAAGGACTAACACTATGGATATAAGCAATGAAAAATATTCATAAAGTGAATAATAACAATATGTGGGAGCATAAGGAGGAATCGATGGAGTCTATAGCTGAGGTGATGGTGGCAATAGTAGTTATAAAGAGATATAATAATAGAATTTCAAAATTTTAATTGTATTCATAATTAAAACTATTATAAAATTAAAATATTAAATAAAATTTTAAGTATAAAAACTCCACATTAGCATCTAGTAGGTCTATATTCCATAGTTAACATGTCTTATCGATGGGTTAATGACTTAATATTAGAGACCTACCAAAAAACTAATGGGGTTAGATTTTCTTGTGTAAATTGTACTATTTTGTTATATCAAAGTGTAAATTAATATAAAAAAATAACAACAAAAGTTAACTTAGACTTTTTGTAAAACATTAGGAGATAATTTACACCATTAACCTTGATATAAACATATTCAAATTTCAAGCCTACAAGATAGTCGGTGAGGGATGAAGATAAAAGTAATAAAATAGAATGAATAGTAGAAAATTTATTACAAGAAAATAACAATTGCAATGTAAGGGTAAAATTCAATATAAACAATAAGTTGGTAACAATGTAAACTAGAAAAATTTTAAAATGTAAAAATAATTAAGTAGAATTTTAAATAAAGAATGAGTGATCTACATACCAAATATGTTAAACATAAAATATGGTAATATGAAGAGCAATTTCTAATGTTTTTTTAGTAAAATAACTTGAAATCCTTATATAAAACTCAAACAATTACAAATTAAAAAAATATGTTATAATAAATCATAACTTATATTTCTATAAAAGATGACTACAAATAAACACTAGATAGCTAAATAGGAACTAGCATAAAGACAAATCCAAATTTATGTAAGGTTAAAAGATGAAAATATGCCAGGTCAATAATGAAGTTTTACAAAGTATAAAATAAAAGTCATGACTATTATAAATGGGAGCAAAACTAAGAATATAAAAATTTATCTACAAAATAAAGTGAAATGAAAAATAAAACAAATTAGTAAACAATATTCCGAAGCTACATTAAAAGAGGAAACCAAGAAATATAGACAAAATTTTAAGTTTAGGTTTTTATGAATTAAACAATTAAACAAAAAGGAAACTGAGTCTTTTTAAATTTTGACGAAACTAGAAGAATATAGTCTAAGGGATAAAATTCTATTATATGAACATAATTAAATATGAATAAAGAAATAAGGATCAAAGCTTTGGATTTTAATGAAAATATGAATAGGAATGTATATGATTGACAACCTACTGAATATTGTCCATAAAATAAAAAAATAAACACATTTAAAAACAAAGCTTAAGTCAAAATATTCAGCCTTTTCCAACCAAATTCTCACAATACAATTGGGATAATTCAATAAATCCACAAATTGAATGCAACAGGATAAAATATTAATAAGAAAACCATTACGCACATAAAATCCCTAGTAAAATATATTAACACATTAAAACCATAATTAAGCCACTAACTTACAAAATACAAAGGTAATAAAGTACAACAAACATAAAAATAGAAAATAATGATGAAAATCAACCAAGGACCAATTGACAAGATAAAATATTTTTAAGGTTATACCCTAATGCTTATCTGATGTATACATTTTATTTTGTTCTTTTCTCAATGTATTCAAACAATAATGAGATGGATCTACTCTTTTGGCTCCTACTATTTGATTTTCTCCTTGAACTATATTAAGAACAAACCACAAGTGTAACATCCCATCACCGAGGAGAAGGGTAAAATAGTAATTTGGAACGGGTTAGGAATGTTTAAAATTATTTAGCTATGTTCATGCATTCATATATGCACGTGAATAGTGAATTTTG
>JAOQML010000008.1:17755506-17773464 GCA_027568935.1 Erythroxylum urbanii
TGCATTTCATACACGAATGCATGATCAGATAAAGATAGTTGTGACATGAGTAGCCACCGAATATGAGCTTAAAGCTCTGGAATGTGGTATAGAGCCAAAGGCTCAATGTGTACAATGAGCCCTGTATCTGTAATGAGTAAGGGACAATATTAATTAACCCGATATCTACAATAGATACAGGACAGTTTAGGCACTCAGTCACTACAACGTAATAATTGAAGTGGGTTACATGAACATGGCATATGCATTTATTAAGTGTGATTGACTGATTGAATTGGAATGTGGTTATGTCATTAAATGAGATTGGGATATGTAAAATATATGATATGTGATGCAAATTGTTAAAGGGAAAGTTGTGAATTACGTGCTTATATGATTTGATATGTGGCATGAATTGGGTGAACCATCGAGGATGGTTATGTCATTGAGTTCGCAAAACTCACCAAAATTACAACGTTGATATTTCAGGTCCGAGAGAGGACATTAGAGACAAACAAACCCTACGAGAAGACTAATTCTTATACTTTTGTCAAGAAATGACTCAAAGATCGATTAGCTGAGACTGAAGAAATAGTTAATAGTTTTTATACAAATTCTCTTTCAAGCAGTGTGTTATGTATAAGGTTTGATATTGTATATATTCGGATGGTTTTGTAAAGCTACAATGTCAATTTGTTTTTTTATGAAATGGAATGAAAAATGCATTTTGATTTTAAATTTTGGTAACTTTTATGTATAATAGTTGATGTCATGATTAAGTTGGATATGCGTTTGCTCTAACATGTCATTATTATAGATTATATATTGAAATGTCTACTGGGTGTTTCAGTATGTAATTTATAGTTGTGGGATGTTACATAAAATGGTATGCCATTTTATGATAGATTTGTATTACGCAAACAAAGAATAGCAAGTAAACCCTAACAAATGTGGGTTAAAAAGAAGGGGACTAATAACCAACTACCTATTTTAGTTTAGGCACATTATATTGACAACAACTAGACTCTATACAGTAACTACCGAGGTAACTTATATTTTTTAATATTGTTACGATTTTTTTTGATTATGTTATGATTGATATTTATTCATATTTGTAATGGTCGATTTTTTATGTGTCAGTTCCATATATAAGCAAAAAATTGACAATCGTGTTGGTTAAGTGTTTAATGGATTGGAATATCGATACTAAGCTGTCTACCATAACACAACAATTGTAACACGAAAATTGTGATGATCGAAAAGTTAAAGAATAAGTTATAGGTTGGTGGGAGGTTATTCCATATGCATTATTTTACAAATATTTTGAATTTTATTATGAAGGATAATTTGGAGATGATAAAGGTAGCGGTAGATTCAATTTGAGATATTGCTATACATTAGAATTCAATACCTAAAAGAATTAAAATTTTTGAAAAAGCTGCACAAGAACTATGCATTTCGTGCAGGAAGAAGTTGGAATTGGATTTTCCTACTAGATGGAATTCAACCTTCAAGATGTTGAAGTTGACAATCCAATATGTTGAGGTGTTCACTAGGTTGAGACAAAGAGATTGTCAGTATGCTTGCCTACCTACAAAAGAGCAATAGGAGTTAGCTAAAGAACTTTAAGCAAAGTTTAAAAAAATTTATACTACTACTGAATTGTTTTCAGGAATAAAATATCTAACTTTGCATAAGTACTTTAGTAATGTGTGCGAGATCAAAAAAGCTATATCTGATTGGATATTTGATTTTAATGAAGTGATCTGAGTTATAGCAAAGCAGATAACGAAGAAGCTCAATTCTTACTAGTATAGGTAGGATATATTATTATAGTCATTTCTATGTTAAACCCAAAATATAAGATGGAGGGAGTCTATTTCTATCTTGGACAAAAATCATGATCGAAATAGTTCAACTCCAGCTTCAGGTTTAGGTTTAGATTTACGCTCAGCGTGTTCTAAGATAAGTATGAAACCATCATTTATAAAATTCATGAAAAAAAGGGTTAGGACTTCTTACACAATTATAAAGTTAGAAAAATATTTGATGATAATTTGTATGACTGAAGTTTAAGGTGCAGAGTTTGATGTCTTGCTATGGTAAAAGAACTATAAAAGTAAAATTCTGATTATGCAAGTAATTGCACGATATCTCTTAGCAATTCTAGCATCTACTATTGCTTTAAAGTCTACTTTTACTGTTAATGGTTGGGTTATTAGTCCTTATGATGCTCAACTTCATCCTTGTAATGTGGAAGTCTTTAAGTATGTCATAACTTAGTTAGATAATGAAGATATTGAGGGTAAAGTCTATTCTTTATGATATATCAAGTTTGTTTATTTTTCTTTATGATATCATTTTATCTTATCTTATCTTATCTTTTTGTCTTAATACAGGTACTAATATGGAAGACATCAATCATTCAACTAAAAAAAATTTAAACAAATATTCGATGATAAAGGCACGTTTAATTGTTATCAATTTGTTTAATATTCTATTAGAAATAGCCTGTCTACTATCTAGTAGCAATGCTGTATACTATTAGACTTCTCTAGATCTCACATTTTAGTGAAAATCTCATCAAATATTGTTGTTGTTGTTGTATCATGTGTTTAATATTCATTTAATGCAATCATTACATTACTAGGTATAATTTACATAATATTGCTTATACATGCAAATGAAAGAAAATGCAAACTATTAACAATCCTAATTATAACGATTAGTTATCTCTTTTCTTCTATTGCGAGTTTATTATCTTTAATCTTTGTTTCTAGATTCATTTATTTTTTTCATATGATTGCTTTTATTTTTTATAATTGAAGATATAATTGTTTACTTGAGTATTTTTATGTAGTTTCTAAACAATTGTCTCTATCTGTTTACTAAACTTATATCTACTTTCCAATCTCCACTCTCCAGCTGTAATTCATAATTTCATTTTGACTTTTTGTAAATTATATCAATAAAGAATTTAGATAATATTAGCATGATGATATTCTTATATTTTTGATAATAAAATAATTTTTATTGTATTATTGTTTTATTTGTTGCATAAGTAGACTTGTGAATTTAGAGTATTTGTCATATGTACGCTTAGATTGTATAACTAGCAAAAATAAAATTTAAAGTTCTAACTAATATCAAAACCTAAGATACATATGTAATTGAGCATTTATATAGATGGATATTTATTTTATTATGCTAATTAAATAAATGTGACTTTCTCATATAAAAGCTTTTAGCTCACTTTCTTTTAAAATAAATTTATTTTGAACTTATTTATTTCAAAATTTTATGTATGTACAAGCTTTTAAAAACATATTTTTATTAAGCAATTATGAATTATATTAATTAAATAAATGTCATTTCTCAAAATCATTTTTTTGCTTACTTTCTTTTAAAATAAATTTATTTTGAACTTATTAATTTCGAAATTTTATGTATATTTAATATATATAAATTTTTTAAAAACACATTTTTATTAAAAATTATGAATTATGTTCTTTAAATGAATGTGACTTTTTTCATATATCATTTTGGTTCACTTTTTATATCATTTTGGTTCACTTTCATTCAAAATAAATTTATTTTGAACTTCTTAATTTCAAAATTTTATATACATTTCATATAAAAGTCTATTTTAAAAACATATTTTTAAAATAAAAAGGTGAGCCCACTATTCAAGCTAGGCTCAGGCCAGCACACTCTCAACCCTATCTCCGGCCAATTCTAATGGGGAACATTCATGTGATATAATTCTGTTATCCAAGAGCATATTCTCCTTGTATATTGACATTCAAATAAAGATGATGTATATAGGCTGTGTCAAACTGAATTGTGATGTGGTGGTTTGCTTAAGGATGATCAAGGGTGTTGGCTGCTTGGTTTCGTTGGAAATTTGGGGAAGACGACAATCACGAATGCAGAAATGTGAAGATTTCTTTCAGGTTTACAAATGGACTAGAACTTCTGTGTCAAATATCTTATAATTGAGTTGGATCCTCAAGTGATCGTCCAACTTTATTTGGATCTTTTGATAATATCCATTGAACATCTTTTGAAACGGGATTAATGAGTTACGTTAAGTTATATTTAGATGAAACAAGATTATATATATATAAAGAAATGCAAGTATCGAATGAAGTGTTTATTAAAATTTTTAAATAAATCTCCTCTTAATGTCTTTAAAATAATAAATTCAAAAGCGAAATATCATATTTCGAAGAGACAAAATTACATATTAAAAAAGACATGGATAATTGAATATGCATGTTTTCAAACGTAATTATTTATGACGTGATGTATGTTCTGTGAAGGATGGATTTGGGACGAGGTCCTTGTTCTGGTTTGATGGAATATGCTGTAGTTTCCAGTCCACCCAGGATATGTATGATTATCCACAAATACCTCTTTCTGATGTCTCTTATTAATTCTCAACCAGTCGCCCTCGGCGCATAATAGCGGGGGCTGTTTATCTACAAAAGTGTCTCTTAACCTGTCGCGCTCGGCGCATAATAGCGGGGGCAAAATCCAAGGTTACCAACGCCCGTGCCTCTTCTGTGTTGCTTCAATAAAGTAACCAGACAGGCCTTTCCTGTTTAGTACAATCATCAGTGCCTTACTAAGTTTACGGTGGATGGTTTGTGAACTGCTCGATTTGATGGCTGATCGATGAACAAGCATGGGCCTTTCTGCTGCTCTCCGTCCCTATCTTCCCGCTATGCATTATTGCCATTCCTCCAAGGTCTGTTACTCTTTGTTCTGTTTCTTTTTAAGCTCAAGTTCGATACTTTAAGGGATTTTGGGGTTTTCCCTTAACTATTTATTGCAAGAGGCGGGGACTGATGTGTGCTTAAATTGAGCGTCGAATTAGAAACTTTTATACTTTCCTGGGCACGTGGAAGAGATTGTGATTCTACGAGTCTTCAACCAATGTTTCTTCCAATAACAGAGTCGGATAATTGAGTTTCTTGATGGAATTGAAGGGTAGCACTGAAATTTTATAATTATTTTGGAGTTTGGTTTTTAATGTTTGTTGCAAATATTCTGTTTACTTTCTGTGTCCCGTTATGATGATGATTATCGATTCTTGTTTTACCTTGAAATTCGGATAGAACCACATATATATTTAATTTTGGGACCGTATATTTTAGATGGTTTATGTTGGAAATGGTATGGCTTATATTTGAAATGTTTTGCTCCAGTTGTTTCCACCAAAAATCAACTTGAAGCAGGTTAGATTTGCTTTTAATACAACCGCAGAACCTAGAAACCATTCCGTGAAGATTATTTCTTCAGTTTTAAGCAGCAGTGAGTCAAGTGTTAATGGGAATGGAGGGAATGAACCTGCAAGGGTACTTCTTGAGAGATTGTTCGTACAGACACATAAAATTGAAGAACAGATGAACCGAGATTCTCATTTCCCAGAAAACCGCCACTTGTGGTCCAACCTTGAAGTCCTTGAATCTGATCTTTTAGCTGTGTTGGAAGCCTTGAAGAAAAAAGAAGAAGATCTGCAAGGCGCAGAAGAAAAGGTTTTGTTGGAGCGTAGTGAATTAAATGATGCAATGCATGAATTGGAAAGGCGAGAGAAAGAAATAACTGCTACTTCCACCAAGCATGAAAAATTAGAAAATGAGCTTAAACATGCAAATCTTAACCTGGCTTCACAAGCTAAACAGATCGAAGATTTAAAGCTTCAGTTTAATGAGAGAGACCAGGAGATTGCTTCAGCAAAATCTGCACTTGCTTTGAAAGAAGATCTTCTGAACAAAATAATACATGAATTTGAAAGGAAGTGTGACGAAGCTGTCACCATTGACTCTGAACTCAAGTACAATGTTAGACTTTTGGATGCAGCCAATGAAGTTGTGAAGAAACAAGAACTTGAGCTTCATGTTCTTAAAAAGACTGTACAAGAGAGAGAACAAGAGTTAGAATCTTCTTTGACTTTGAGAAAGCTTGAAGAGGAGAAACTAGAAGCTGCAAGGGCCAATTTGGAGAAACGAACGATTGATTGGTTATTAGCTCAGGAAGAACTGAAGAAGATGTCAGAGGAAGCCTCAAAAAGAATGATAGAAACTGATGAAACATTACAAGACTTCCAAAGAGTGAAAAAGCTTCTTGCTGATGTGAGATCAGAGTTGACCTCTTCGCAGAAGTCTCTAGCATCTTCTAGAAAGAAAGTGAAAGAGCAGGAGGCGATATTGGAGAAGCAACTATCAGAACTTGAAGAACAGAGGAAAAGCATAATTTCGTATGTGAGTTGCCTGAAAAATGCCCAAGTAGAAGTTGAGAGTGAAAGGGTGAAATTTAGAGCAATGGAGGCTCAGAATAAGGAGCTTGAACATAACTTAGCCATTGATAAGGAACTTATAGAAGATTTGGAGGATGAATTGACGAAGATGAAATCATCTCTAAAGCATGCAATTGATGAGAATTCTTTTCTAAAACAGGAACTAGAGCGGAGAAGTACTGAATTTGAAGAAATGCAGGGTCGTCTTCTGGTAAAAGAGTCAGAGTTTGTAGAAGTTAAACTAGAACTCAATCATTTGAAATCTGAGCAGGCTTCCCTCAAGTTAGTCCTGGAGGAGAGAGATTTACAAGTCTTTGATGCAAGAGAGAAGTTGGAAGAATTAAACCAGGAGGTTATGGAGTTGAAGGCTCTATTGAGCAATAAAGAACACCAGTTACTTCAAGCCACCTCTATGCTAAAGGATAAAGAGAAGCATGCTCAGATGATGCAAGATGAGTTGAATGACTCAAGGATGAAAGTGTCTGAAGCTGAAATAATGGTGGAGCAGATAGCAGAGCTAACAAATAAATTAGTTATTTCTGTAAAAGATGAATATTATAATGTATTGGGGCACACTGATGATGTAAACTTGGAACTTGTGCAACAGCCAACAAAAAAACCAACTGATGATTTGTTGCTGATAAAACAGCTTGAAACTGAATTAAAATTGACAAAAGAAAGCCTAAAAATGAAGGAGAAGGAAGTTTTAGCTACCCAGAGGGCTCGTGCAATCAAAGATGAGGGGCTGAAGAGGGTTCTTGTGAGGTTAGATGGCAAAGAGAAAGAACTCAAAAGATTGAAGGAAGAAATTGTTGAAGATGCCAACGATCTGAGGAAGCTCTATGCTTTGGCTCAGGAGAGAATTGGTGAGAAGAGTATTGGGGAGCTCGCTATTGAGCAGCTACAGCTACAGCTTGAGGCAGCTCAACTGAAGGTTGAAGCTGCGACAACTGCTCTAAATAAACTTGTTGGATTGAGTGGAGAGCTTTTGAATAAAGTTAGCCTAACCTTTGAGACTGATATTGACACAAGTATCCTCCCTCAAAATGCTGGGTTAAACGTTTTTGAGACCAATGTTGAATACTTTAAAGAGGTGGATAAAGAAGTTACACGGCTATCAGCTTTGACTGAGCAGCTGTTAAAGGAGGCTGGCATTGTCGTCCGTGCAAACTAATGGCATGGTTAGATCAGGTAATGATCCGATCTGTGTATGCCTGAATAGTAGTTTAGCATTTTAGCGAACTGCTGTAAATAGTCCAATATGTTGTTGTTAGTCCTCATATTTGTTGTATTATGAGACACTGATGTTATAGTACATACATACTGCTTTTATAAAACTGTGTAGATGTTTTTAGTATGCGTTATCTTTTGACAAGAAAGACAAAAGGGTTGAAAAGGACTCGAGGTTTTGGACAAAATTTAATTAAGACCCTAATGCTTGATGAACATTTATAAAACCCTTAAGTTAACCGAAAGTTAACCATTCGTTAAATATTTTTTGTGGAATTTTTTTGGTAGGACTCCATTGTCATGTAGACATTTATCTAATAAAATTTAGCCTAATTTGATCTTTTTCCAACTCTTAACTAATTTTTTTAAACTAAATTTCCTAACATTAGGCTTAACTCTAATTTTCCAAAATCTTAAATTCATCACTTCTTTTATTTGCCTGTCTTCTCTACTTTTGTTTCACAAATTTTCTCCTTTTTATGCATTGCTTCTCCGCACGTTGTGACTTTACTTCCTTTCTCCGTGTCTTCTCTGCTTCTCTTTCGCAGTTTTTCTCCTTTTTACGTTACTTCTCTGTGGGTTGTGGCTTTGCTTCTTTGCTTGTGACACATTGCTGCTTTGCTTCTCTTTTTGTGCTGCATTGTTGCTCTGCATCTGTTTTGCATTGCTTTGTGTCGTGGTCTTCACTTTGTCGCGATTACTACTCTTTATCTCCTTGCTTCTGTCATGTGTTGCTTATTTGCGTCAGATTACTTTGCCTTCCTTGTCTGCGTCTGTGTCTGGTGCTCTCTCATCTCTTGTTCTCTGCCACTTATCAACATCATGCACTTTAGTTTGACTTAACCTTAAGTCTTGGTCATTATTCTCTTTTGATCGTCTATGCAGAGGTCTTGATGATCAAGTTCTCTTTTGGTCATTGTATGCAAAGGAACAATTATGCATACAATTATGGAAGCACTGAATAAAAAAATTTGCAAATTGATGGTCATAATTAATATAAAATTGCATGTCCTTATGCACTAGTTACTTAAGAACGGAGAGCTGAGTTCCCAATTGATAGCCATAATTGTAGGAGGATTGTCCTTATCAGGACGACACCCTCAACTTAAAGTTGTATTTTATGAAATTTGTCGAAAGACTTGTCCTATAAAATAATTCAGTTGACTCCATTTTTATGAGGTACCAGAAATTGTGAATAAAAGAGATGTCGCTCCTTCAACTTCATCCTTAAAGATGGGTGAATGATATGTTGATTGGCTGCTAGAGTAGGAAACCTAATGAGCATGCACCTCTCCTTTTTCTTCTCTCTTTTGATTCAGTAGTTGCAATATGCTGTGGCAAAGGAACATTTATATATGTGCTAATCATATTGCTTATCAAATTGCATATAAAGCACATTGTATCATAATGTTGCATAAGCGATCTTTATGCATTTGTCAATTGTAATCAAGAGAGGGGAATGATTTCAAAACTAAAATTGAGGGAAGTTCCTAAATTGTGCTACTGTGCTAGAGATGCAACATGGAATGTTGAAAATTTCTAGTGTTATTTCTTATATGTAATGTGTTTTATTTATCTTCTTTAATTTCTATATGCAACTAATTATGTTTGCATTCCTTGGATAGAACATTTCTTTTCATGTAATGCAAGCAGGTTATATGAAGTTATGTAATGATGAATAATGTAATGCAAACCCGTTCTAATGTATATAGTTTATTTTACTTGTACAGTTTCACCAAGAGAATTTAAAGACTCTAGTAGTTCTAACTACAATAATGGGACAAAAGTGATTAGCTATTGTAGGCTAAAAACTTCTTTAAGGACTTCATGGAGCGAAAATAATCTTGGGAGAATATTTTTTGGGTGTCCTAATTACTAGTTGGTAATTGTAAGTTTTTCCAATGGTACTTGCTTGTCTTGATAAAGTTGTCTCTGTTATTTAGAAGTTAAATAAATAAATATCTATACTTAAAAAGGAGATTGAATCAACGAGAAGTTTAGAAGAAATGAAGGTCCTTGGTAAGCAAATGAAAATTATGAAGCAAGAAATTGAAATGTTGATGAAGGAGAGTTGAGGTTGATGTTGTTAAATATGATTATAGGCTTTAATTTCATTTTAATTTCGGTGCTCTATCTTTTATATGGTTGCAAAATAGATTTAGTTCAATTTTCGTATCAATGGATGTATGAAATTTATAATCTGATAGGACTCGTAATTTCAACTCAATGCATAGATTGTATATTAATTGAAATGGGAACTGAATAGTAAGGAGAATTAGAGTCTCCTATTCTCTCCCAAAAGAAGTACCCAGTACAGAATTCTCATGCCCCCTTCTCTAATAAAGAACTCTTATTTATTCTCATCGTACTCCCTCCTAAGGTGTAACAAACCTATATTCTATTTTCCAGGCCCAAGTAACTACCCAGAGCTACTTGACAGCAGCTTTTCTCTCTTACCCTTACATCTAGTATAGGTAACCTTGATTGGGGGTCTAACATTACCCGTCACCTAAAGAACAACCTTGTCCTCAAGGTTGAAAGATGAAAATTGAGAAGTAATCAGGTCAGAAGGCTCCCAGGAGTCCTCAAAGGCAGGAAGATCCTTCCAATAAATGAGAATTTCAGTTCCCGATCCCCCAGTTGTAAGGCGCACTCCCTTTACTTCAGAAAGTTCAACCAAAAGTTCCAAGTAAGCAGTTAGGGAAGTGAGAATAGAGGCAAAGGATGGGTGCGAACCAATGGCTTTCTTAAGTTGAGAAGCATGAAATACATTGTGGATGCGGGCTGTAGAAGGCAATGATAAAGCAAAAGCTACCTATTCGATGCGTGTTTCGATGGGAAAAGGGCCATAGTAACGAGTGGCTATTTTCTCACAGTTGCGTTTGGCCAAAGAGGACTGTTTGTAAGGCTGGAGCTTAACATAAACTAGATCACCAACATCAAAGGTGATTGGCTAGTGCTTGTGATCAGCAGATTGTTTCATTTTGTGTTGGGCTCGCTGCAAGTGGGACTTAAGCTCGTCCAAAAGTGCATCCTGAGTGAGTAGGTGAGTCTCTACCGTGGCATTAGTTGCTGATCCCGGTTCATAGCGGATGAGGGAGGAGGAGATCAGCCATAGAGAGCTTGAAAGGGAGACATGTCGGTGGAGAAATGTTAAGTAGTATTATAGTGGTATTCAGCCCAAGATAACTAGGAAAACCACTTAGAAGGTTTGCCCATAGTGAAACAACGAAGATAGAGCTCCAACCCACGGTTGACCACTTCAGATTGGCCATTAGTTTGTGGGTGGTAGGCCGTGCTTCACTTGAGTTCGGACCCCTGCAATGTGAACAACTCACGCTAGAACAAGCTCATGAATATTTTATCTCTGTCAAAGATGATACTATAGGGAATGCCATGAAGCCGAACCACTTCTCGCAAAAATACTTGAGCGATTGCTGGCGGTGTAAATGGATGCTAAGGGCCATAAAGTGGGCATACTTGGAAAGTCGATCGACTACCACCAGAATAGAATTAAAGCCATAACACCTAGGAAGACCTTCCACAAAGTCCATAGTAAGATCACCCTACACTTTATCGGGTATGGGTAAATGTTGTAATAATCTAGCAGGAGCCATAGCTTTATATTTTTTACGCTGACAAACATCACAAGCAAGAACATAATCTTGGACGTGGCTTTTAATTCCTTTCCAATGAAATTTTGCAGATAATCTGGCATAAGTACGCCGAATACTAGCATGTCCCCCAACAAAAGTACAATGGAAATCCCTAAGCAGTAATGAAATATAAGGTGAATCTAAAGGTAGTGCTAAACGACTCTTGTAACGAAGGTGGCCACCATCCAATGTGTAGTGAGGATAAGAAGTAGGATTCTGATTGATAGCTTACACAATATTAGCAAGAAAAGTATCGATAGCAACTTGTGTTGGCAGATCTTGGAAGTCTAGCAAGACCGGGGCTGAAATTGTAGGAAGAGTCATATGATCCAATAGGCAAGATAAGGCATCTGTTGCTGAATTTGTAGAACCGGGCTTGTATTGGATTTCAAAGTTATAACCCATCAATTTATGAAGCCATTTAGAATGCTCCCCATCTACCACTCGCTGTTTTAGCAAATATTTGAAGCTGCGTTGATCTGTTCAGACCATAAAATGCTGCCCCATTAAGTAAGCCCGCCATTTCTTAGTAGCAAAGAAAATGGCCATTAGTTCCCTTTCATACACAGATTTGGATTGTGCGGAAGAGCTGAGCTTTTGACTGTAGAAGGCCAGGGGTTGGTTATCTTGCATCAGAACAGCCCCTAAATCGAAACCCGAGGCATCCGTTTCAACCACAAATGACTTCGTAAAATCTAGTAAGGCAAGCACTGTAAGTCCTGTCATAGCTTGCTTGAGCAGGACATAGCTTGCTTGAGCTAGTCAAAGGATTATTGGGCAAAAGAGTCCTAGTGGAAAGCATCTTTTCGCAGCTGCTGAGTAAGTGGCCAAGCAATCTTGCCATAATCTTTGACAAAGTGTCGATAATAACCGGTGAGGCCAAGGAAACCCCGCAAGGCCTGGAGAGTAGTAAGGACGGGCCAGTCAATCATAGCTTGTACCTTTGAGGGATCGGCTGAAACTCCATTGGCATCAATTAAATGCCCCAAATACTCAACCTTGGGTTGGCAAAAGACACATTTTTTGGCATTAGCAAACAATTAATGGGACCAAAGGATTGTGAATACCTGTTGAAGATGGTCAAAATGTTCAGCTTTAGATTTACTGTAGATGAGAATGTTGTCGAAGAAGACAAGGACGAACTTCCTCAAGAATGGTTGAAACACTTCATTCATCAAAGACTGGAATGTGGATGGAGCATTCATCAAGCCAAAGGGCGTGACTAAGAACTCGTAATGCCCGTGGTGAGTGCGGAAGGTGGTTTTTGGAATATCCTCAAAACAAATAAGAATTTGAAAGTACCCAGACTTCAGGTCAATTTTTGTAAATATGATTGCACCATGGAGCTCATCAAGCAGTTCTTCAATGACAGGGATGGGAAATTTGTCTAGCATAGTAGCTCGATTCAAAGCTCTGTAATCAACATAGAAACGCCAACTGCCATCTTTCTTTTTTTACTAAGAAAACTAAATTGAAAAATGGGCTGTTACTTGGCTGAATAATGCCGGCTGCCAACATCCTAGTGACAAGCTTTTCAATCTCATCTTTCTGCACATGAAGGTATCTACAAGGACAGACAGATATCGGAGAAGTTCCCTCTTTCAAAATTATAACATGATCCTTACTCTTTTTTGGTGGCAGTTCAGGAGGTAGATGGAAAAAATCCTGAAATTCCTAGAGTAATGCTAAAGAGCTAGGGGACAAGCCATGGGTAGTGTCTTGCGGAGGCTCGATTTCAGCTAAATTGAGTTGCTGGAATTCCAATAAGAACTCATGTCCTTTTTTTTTTTTAATTGTACGGTGCATGGCATGGAGAGAGATTTGAGTTTTACATAGGGTGGGGTCCCCTTGCAACTATACCTTACGATTACCAATCGAAAACTCCTTGGAAAGGTTAGCCCAATTCATGTATGATGCTCCCAAGGAGAGGAGCCACTGGTATCCCAAAATTAAATCAGTACTCCCAAGAGGGAGAGGGAAGAAGTCGGCAATGACATAAACCCCTGGTAGATGAAGGCAAAGTTGGCGACATATACCTGTAGAGTGGATCTGTTCTCCAATGCTAAGGGTGACTCCGAAATTGGTAGTAGGAGTGACCAGTAGATTCAGATCAGCACTGAGAGTGGAAGAGATGAAGTTGTGAGAAGCTCCATAATCTATCAGAACCATGACCTCCTTTTGATTCACAGATCCCTGGAGTTTTAAAGAGTGAGGAGCCGTAAGCCTAACCAAAGAAGAAAGTGACAATGCCATATTTTTGGGTTCACTCAAAGAGCTGGAATTGGCAGAGATTTATTGAGGGTCTTCCTCTAGTACCTCCAGCTCGTCATCTTCCATCCACAAAAACATGGAGCTCCTTATTCTTGCACTGGTGACCGGGGTCGTACCGCTCATCACATTTAAAGCAGAGGTCCTTCTCCCTTTGCCCTTCATTTTTGCTTCGATGAGCCAACAGAGCTTGGGTGGAATGGTGGTGCTCGAGGTAGCTAGTGCAGAAGAGATCCTTCGAGATTTGTCAAAGGGGCTGGCTAGAGTATTTTCCATATAGTGGCTTTTAGTAAAGTCAATTTTGTCTTCAAGCATTTGGGCCACCTTCATGATCCTACCCATGCCTGTGGGCTCCCATAATCTCAACTCAGCCTTGATGTGGTCTTGAAGCCCATTGATTAAGGTATTTTCAATCACCGATTCTGGAAGATCAGGGAAAGGAGGGACAATAGTTCAAAGTTACGGCGGTACTCCGCCATTGTTGTCGTCTGGCGTAGGGCAAAGAGTTGTTCTATCAAAGTGCAAGCTTGGGTGGAACGGAAACATTCCAATAGCAGCTTCTTGAATTGCTGCCATCCATATAAGGATCTTCGACTCTCTTTATAATAGAACCAGGCGAGAGCGTCACCTCCAAACAAACTATAGCCGTGCGAAGCTTCTCTTCAGGTCCAAATCCATTCAACTCGAAGTATCTCTCAGCTCGTAAGAGCCATGCATCGGGATCCTGTCCATCGAATATAGGTAACTCAAGTTTGCGAGGTAGAGAATCATGGTGGTGCCAAGCAAAGTTTGGTTGGGAAGCTTCCTCAGTTTCAAGGGGTTTTGACCCACTAACAGCTTTCCCTTTATCGCTAGCCAAAATCACAAATTCAGGATTCATAATCTCAGGTGTAGGCTCTTTGGTGGTTGATTCTTTTTGATGGTTGTTTATGTTGAGTTGTCGGAGAATGTTTATGAGAGTATCCTCGATGAAAGGTAAGCGGTCACTGACTTTAGTGAGCTTCTCGGAATCCATACTGTCCAATTTAGGCAAACGGGCTTTTATGGAGCTAAGCTTTTCCTCTATTTCTTCAACCTTGGTTTCCATTCATTTTCCAGCAACCTAACTTCTAGTCTGCATCTAAGATCGTTGCTTTGATACCAAATGATAGGACCTGTAATCTCAACTCAGTGAATAGATTGTATATTAATTGAAATGGGAACTGAACAGTAAGGAGAATTAGAGAGTCTCCTATTCTCTCCCAAAAGAAGTACTCAGTACAGAATTCTCATGCCCCCTTCTCTAATAAAGAACTTCTATTTATTCTCATCGTATTCCCTCCCAAGGTGTAACAAACTTGTAACAAACCTATATTCTATTTTCCAGGCCTAAGTAACTACCCAGAGCCACCTGACAGCAACTTTTCTCTTTAACCCTTACGTCTAGTATAGGTAACTTTGATTGGGGGTCTAACATAATCTATGAAAATTTATATTCTATTTTCATTGTGATTTCTTTTCCTCTATGTCAAAATTTTTAGTTTTCTAAACATCCCAATTGCTCAATAAAGTGATCTTATTGAAAATTTTGTTGTTTTCTTAAGAGAACTTTTAAGTGATGCAACTCATGCTAATGCTCAACCTATGCCTGCTAAAATATTCATCTCAACCTGAGTTTCATATATACAACTAACACCATCTCTTTCAAAGAGTAATGAAGTGACTGACACAAAGTATAATCCAAAATGAGCCAAATCTAGTACCAGTTGGGAGATGATAACACAAAGTATAATTCAACATATATTTTCAAAGTATAATACATGGATATTGGTTTAACACAAAGTATAGTCCAAAATATATATCATGACTAAACATGTTTAACTATTTGGAAGGTGAATGTCTTTACTAGTGCTTCCAATTGCTACTTTCCTTTTAGTTGTTGTAACTTGTAATTGTCTTGATGCAATGCTAGATTTACCTTTAAACCTAAGACTTATAAGTTTAAAAGACAATTTGAAAGATGTAGGATATTCTTGTCCAAAATTTTGCATAGGATTGGCAATATGTGGATGAACTTGCAAAACATATGTTGATATGAATAGTGTAGGATCTTTATGTCCAAAATTAATATGCATAATGCTAAACTTACATCTATGCTTTGTTGATTGGATATACATTCTTGATTAATTGACATGGTACTATAAATTCGAGTTTGTTGAAATTAAAATTTTCATAATGATTAGTATAGATCATAAAATTGTATTTATTTAATTATTGCTAGGTTATCTAAGTTTACCTGAGAATGTGTCTCTGTTAATACTAATGTTGCCGATCCTTCCCCAAAAGTTCATGTTTCTCTATAAGCTATAAATACCTGCAACATAATATGCATAATATTATTATTGGAAACCAAATAAAACAAATATGTTAAACTACTTGTTACTGACATTTACAGGTTTTCTTTATTTGGTGTTTTTATATTACACCTACTATTGTGTTTGGAAATTTCTCATTTTATACATTTTTGTGCTTAACCCTTTTGTGACACTCTACTTGCACTAAGCACTTTTGTTGGTTCATTCGTATCTCTCTTTCATACCTTTTTCAATCTTCCTAGCATTACCCTTTTAATTGGTGGATGAATATGCTCATAATCGTTTTTTGGCCAGAAGCTTATCCCCTTAATAAGCTGCAACACCCTATCATATGCTTTAGAAAGATGTTCTTTTTACAACATTCATTGACAAATGTTTCATGTCTTCTTTTAGAATCATTGATTGCACTGATAGCATGTTTACATGGATATCCATATAGGTCCCATTTTCTAGATCTACAACAATTATCTTTTCTTAGCTTGACAGCATGCTTCCCATCTCCTTTGCTCACCTTATAGGCTTCATCACTATTCCATATAATCCTTCATTACATTGCCTCCTTTTTACATTTTTAAATATTTTTGACAATTGTAGGTGCAACTTCAAACTTCTATTTGTACACATATACTCTCCTTTCTGAATATCTCTTCATAATCATTGTCCTAATGATCTCCAACATTCTAATGATAGGTTTATCCCTCGTTAGTAGTATTCATCCATTAAATGTTTCGCTCATGTTATTATTTTAAAAAAGACATTTTGATTCGAATGATTAATATGATATAGCCTAAATATTCTTCGCATATTCAATCATCATAGCAACACATCCATGACTAATTTTAGCTAGCATTTTAAGTTGCTTATTAAAATCCTCAACACATGTTGACCACGTACATGCCCGAAATTCTCTCCTTAAGTCTTTCCACTTCAATGTGCATGCCAATTATGATAAATATGTCTAACACACATTTTATGGAATGCATTTGATAGCATGATCTCCACAGCTCTTACCAATCCTTGTATATGCGAATCATTCAAAAGAGGCATGAGACATATATCACAAGGCAATACTTTAATCATCTAATGAAAAAATGCATGTACCTTTTGCATATTAGAAATTATAGTGACTATCTCCATAATCTAAATCCAAATCAGTTCTTATAAGTGATATAAACCAACTTTAGGAATCGTTATTTTCTACTTTAATAATAGCTCATACTATAAGATACATACCTCCATTCTCATCCCTTCCAATTGCACTAATGAGTTACCCTTAGAATTCAATCTTCAAAAAGCAACCATCTATCCCAAGAATAAGTCTAAAATGTTTCCAAACAACTTTTATTATTGCAAAACAAATATGTAACCTTTTAAATTGCAACAATGAAATCTCTGATTCCTTGATAATTGCATTTCTACAGTTAATCCAGGATTGCTAAGTTTCATCACATTGATATAACCTTGAAGCATATAATATATGAGCATAGTCTAATGCTCTCTCCTTCCTTAACTTACTTTTAGCAATTCCACACATGCTTGGATTCACAAAACATTTAGCTTCTCCCTACATGCTTCAATCATCTTAGTTGTGATTATGCTAGGCTTCTCCAAAATTCTATCTTTGAAGTGTTTAACCAAAAACTTCTCTAATACCATTCTATGTTTGTTGGTTGTGAAACAAGTATGCTCTGATCTATATATTTTGATTTTGAAACACTTATCTTTGCCGTCATAAGTTAAATACAACTCCCACTTGTATCCTTTCATGCATCCCACTTTAATCTGCTTAAACTTTTTTTCCATCTTACATTAAATCCTGTAGCTATTGAAAAATTAATAATAACATCCTTGAATTGTCTTGCAGTTCCAAATTCCATATCCAAAGCCCATTTTGATGTTCTAGTACCTTCTTTATGTCTAAAAGTTCTACTAAGCCTTCTAATTGCCTTCCTAAGCTCCTCTCTACTGGGGCACTCATTGCTGTCAAGGAAATTCCTACAGTCAGTTGAATTAATCTCCATTAATTAGTGGTCATTTGGAATTAAAAAATCAAATGAAGAAACTCCACCAATTACATCATATTGTCCTCACTAGGCACAACATCTTCATGAACCATAATATCTCCATTAGGTTGAACATCTCTATCAGGCCCCATAACATCTTTATTAAC
>JAOQML010000008.1:17850669-17861034 GCA_027568935.1 Erythroxylum urbanii
AGTTGGTAGGTTCAATTAAATTTGTTAAGACATATATTATATGTTTATCCAGTTAACCCCCAAGGTTTAACAAAATTCAACTTATGGGACATCAATGGGTTAAAGACTCAAAGGAATAGATTATGTGGACCTATCAAGCAAATAAATTGCACATATTGGATATGCTAACTGATAAATAAACTATCAATATAAGCTAATTTTGAAAAGTGACTATTTATAATTTTTCTTTTTTCTTCAAATAATTGGTTCGAAACAATAGGTAACTTAATTTGTGTTTACAGTTGAAGGAATTGTCGATGCAATTCTTACATTGACACCATCATTGTTCTTTCCCAACTACCCAAACATATACTATATTGGGAGGTGGAAATTAGGGGTTGCCTATTAAGTGAAGTTGGTGATGAGGTGTGTGTTGGCTGCTTTTATTGCTTGTTACCCTATTTGAATACCATTGTTTCTCTAAAAATTTTGAATGTATTTTCTTATTTGTATGTTGTGGAAACATTCTTTTTTTAAGTTGTACACCTCATAATGGCTTACTCATGATGGTTTCAGTAAGTGAGGCATAATAAGTTGTGAAGTATTCTAAAAAAGCTTTAGGAAATTTGAAAAGGTATGTTTTTGGTGCTTGAGTCAGTTTAAACATTTCAGTTTCTATTATTTTAATATAGTACTAGCTTTTTATGAAGCTCTTTGCATCTGTAAATGTGGGTGTATTGTTATGATGTAATGGTTGTATTATACTGATGTCATCATATCTCCTTGCATATAAAAATACGTATGAACTATATATGTCAGAAGAGTTTAAACAGGAAGTTTTTCTGTGAATATCTAAGCTTAATGGTTTATTGTATATTATATTGCTTTTAATAGAGATAATATAATTGGTCATCTTAGTTGTTGCATCTTTTTTTCTTCTTAGTTGTTGCTCATCTTAATTGTTGGAATATTTATCATTTTGTATTTAGTCACACTTTCCCTTTGTAGATGTTGGTAAATTTTGAATTTCATTATGGTGGAGTGTTGGAAAGACAAGAAAATAAATATGTTGGGGGTAAGATTAAAAAAAAAGGATATGGGTATTGATGAACTAAGCATGCTAGTTTTAAAAGGGATTTCTAAAGATAAAGGACATAGAGTAATGTCTATGTGTTACAAAGTTCCACATGAGTCCATTAGAAAGCTTGATGAAGTTAAGCCTAAAGCATGAAAAATTGGGCAAGGTTGGAGTAGTTATGAGATGCCATCATTGCCATGAAATTGGTCACATTATAAGAGGATGCAAAAATTAGAATCAACCTCTAAGGCAACCCAAAGTTAAAAAGGTACATATTTTAGTTGTGTAACAAATGTGTTGTTATTCATCCAGTATTATTAACTATATTTTTATCTTCGATATGTATGCTGCAACGAAAAAGAGGAAGGTCACCAAAATTAGTATATACTGAACCCCCTTCATCTAATATTCGAAATCCTAACAAATTAAGCAAGGTTGGGGTAGCTAGAAGATGCCATCATTGCCATGAAATTGGTCACAATATAAAGGGATGCAAAAATAAGTATCAAACTCCAAGGTAACTTAACATTGTTTAAGTGCATATTTTAGTTGTGTAATAAATGTGTTGTTGTTCATCCAATATTTTTAGCTATATGTTTATCTTAAATGGGTATACTGTAGCAAAAAAGAGGAAGGCCAACAAAATTAGCATCTACTTAACGCACTTCATCCAATATTCATAGCGGTCAAGTGTGTAGATCGACATAATCAATATCTATAGGGTCAAATACTGCATCTATTATATTACGAAGAGAGACGAGAATGGTTGGTTAACTTTTAAGTATAAAATTTTAGTTTTTTTAAAAACTTATATAACATTATAATTCTTTTTATTTTTATAGGCACGTAGAGGATACGAAGTAACGTTTGGGGAAGTTACTAGGAATACCTACTTTACAGGAAGTCATTTAAATTCATATTTGTACTACTTATATGTAATTATACGGTAGATGATAATATTTACATAATTGGTTGTTTACACTCCATAGATGGGTGAGGGTCAATGTCAAATGTTACAACCTCTCAATATTAACAAAACAACAACTCAAGCATCCCAAATTATAACTTCCAATACAACTCAACCTAAGAGAAGGATTAAACTTTAAAAAACTGCTATTAGGAAATCTTAAGTTATGCAGTTGTTGTTATGGCTGTGTAGTTGGTAAATATTGCTTCTTTACCTAATTCAATGTTAGCTCTTTTACTCTATATGTTTTTGTTTTTTGGGTATATAACTCTCTTTCTGTTTACTTATTTGGTTGAGTCAAAAGTTGAGAGGCACATGAGATAATATTGGTGTTGTTTATAATGCATTGCTCTTTATTTCTTATAAATTCTTACTTCATTCATGTTTGGGTCGAGCTTAGATGTAGTATTGCACTAATACACTGAACCGAACACAAGTTAATGAGTTTCTTAATTTTTTTCTAGTTGCCCACATGTAGCTTCAATAACATTAGCACCACCTTAATGTGCATTTAAATGGCATCTAGGAGTCCACCTTAATTTTCCTGCTTTTTTTATCTGTATTTTTTTGCTGAAATAGGTGGAAATTCCTCTGTGTTTGTGCATATGTGATCTTAAAATAGGTCATAAGTTATACGTACGTGATCTTAAAATAAGCCATGATTTGTTGAAGTTGCTCACTATTTATGTATGGATGGTGTGACTAATTGTAATTCCTTACTGTTTATGTAGAATGGTGTGAGTGATTGTACATCAACACTTATGGAGCTAGAGTTAGATCATACCTATGGAGCTGTTGAAGCAGGTGTATGCATATGGAGATGATGCTTATGGCTGTAAGAGCTGAACCAATTATCTTGTTTAAAACAGTTAGAGTAATGCTAACCAAATTGTATCATTTTTTTTAATTTTTGGATATTGTTTCAGTTTCTAGAATTATGTCAATGTCTATTACCTATTTATTTTCTTGTTTTAACTTACTCTTTAAAATTGATATTAACTTTATTGTTATTATGCGTGATTGTTTTGTTTTCAGGTTAGTTACTCCTCCCGAGGTGTGGGAAGAGATTTTCTTCCATTTTTATATGTTGAAGGTATTGAAGTACAATTATTCCACTATCCAAGTCTATATGTATTTCATTTTCTAGCATAATCTGTGAGTTTCAACATGTTTAATAAGACAGGTCTTAGGCTGAAGTATGTTATTGATGTGATTTACAATCACTGTAGTTTCTTTATTACATATTAATTTTGGTTTCCCAAGATTTAAGTTCAATTGAGTTGTTAAACAATCAAAAAATTTAGCAAAAATTTCATATAAGGTAAGGAAATAGTAAGGTCAACAGCCTTCTAGTTTAGCACTATAAAAAGTTTATATGCATATTCTACATCTGATTTCATTGTTTTAGAAAAGACAAGCCTGAAGGCATTATCTGTGATAGTTTCTTATATGGATTGAGTTGCAATTGGGAGATAGATTTGGCACATTCCCAACCCCTTTTGATTTGTAACTGAGCCAATTAGTTCTAAAATGTACAACCTCATAATAATTGTAGTTTTCTTAACAACATCAAAAGCTTACAACTGAATATTAAAGTGGTACGTTATTAAATAAAAGACAAAAGACTTGACTCCCAATAAATATAATAGTTACATTTGCTCTTCTAACAATTACAATGTCTCCTTTTTTTTAACTTATTTCTGACAACCAAGCTATGAAATCACATGGGACCTATAAAATAAATATGTACACACAAATGTTTGGACTTATCATAAATTTGCATAATGTACATAAATTTTTAGACATAATTACTTTGTTTATCTTTCGAACAAGACTCTTACCCCTATATATAGAATTTGTTTGACATATTTTACGACACAAGCAAACTTTCATGTCTTTCACAAATACCAAGTACCCACAAGAGACCTTTAATTTGAATATTGCTTAACATTAATTTATACTATTGGCATTGCTACAAAAAATAGTTGAATTACTTACTTTTTTATTAAGGCATTCATAAAAATATTGACCAATGTTAACCTTAGCATTTGAAAGCTATAACTTTATCAATGCATTAAAATTGTGGCAATCCATATTCAAAATCTGTATTATATGTAAAAATATCAATATTAATTATATTTGAATCTAATTAAATTACACATATAACAAATAATATATATTACAGTTATTTTACCATTGAACATAGCGCTTTCTTTTCAAAAAATTGAGAATATATCCTTCCAGCTTCTGCTACACTATCAAAAGAACAATAACACCCTTGAATCCTAATAACAAGACCTTCACATTCGTCCCATGTGAAATATATACTAGGTGCATACCCAAAAAAAGCTACATATACTTTATTCTGGCTATATTTCTTTATCATGTTACAATATCATTATACAAATATTTAACTACTACCTTAAATCTAGCACTACTATGATTTCTTTTCAAAAATTCACCCAACAAAAAATTAAATGTCCAAAATAGTGAAGATAGGCCACATCATTATGACACCTATAAACTATATTCCATGGGTATATGGGAACCAAAAACATACCTTTACAAATTTCATACCTTTACAAACCTAGCATGTCTAATCCAAGAATGAACCCATCTCCCAATGTCTAATGCCCCCATTGCAGAATATGCAGATAAGATTGAAATAAATGTTGCTTCATCAGGTTCCATACCAGAATTCAACATCCGCAATAACATGTCAACTACTTCTCTGTAAAAGCCACAGAAGACATGGAAATCAATTACACAATTCAATGCCACTAAGTATCTTAAGATGATGGAAAAAATCATAATTACCCAAAGTCAAAGAAATGAAAAAACATTGAAACTAAAATTCCAAAAAGAAAAAAAAAGATCAAAACTGATTTGTTGTGAACGAGGGTGTGAAGTGAGAGTGCATGAGAAGAAATTACGGATTTAGGTTTGAGAGAACGACAGTGTCAAAGTGAGAGTTCTTGAGAGAAGACGAAATCAAGGATTTAGGGTTTAAGACTGACAAAGAATAAGCTTTCTCCAAAATCCAAAGTCATAATCTCACAAACTTTTAGTTTTCCCTCGACGACGAAACCACTCCTTTATGGAGCACCCACTCACGAAAGAAAGTTTGTTGGTTTGATGGATTAATTCACTTCGCGAAAGAAAGAACCACCCACGGATGATTAGGGATTTTAGTTTCATATTTTTGGGGCTATCGACAGAGAAGAGATTAGGGATTTTAGTTATAGAATTTTGGGGCTATTGATAGAGGAGATGAGAGCGACGTCTGATAATAAGCAAAGTGTCGTCATTTTATTAAGGCCAAGAAACGATGTCATTTCGCTAATTAGACATCCTCCTCTTAATGACACTAACATGTCTAATTAGTGGGGTCTAGTGACACGTGAGACTAACGTCAAGCTAGGATTGAAAAAAATTAAAAGTTTGGGCATTTTATTACTATTTTTTAAAGTTCATCCTACAATTGAAATTTTGACAAAAGTTTGGGATTTTTTTAGTAATTAACTCATTTTATAAAGCCTCGGGCTTTTTCTTATTCTTAATTCAATTCAACATTTAAAGGAAGAAAACTTGATAACTTACAAAGACAATACGAACAATTTGAATATGATAAATTATGTGTTTTTCAAAGAATTTTTTTGAAAAATGATTACAAAATATGATATAAAGAAATGTCTAGAAATTAAATAAGGGTAAAATAATATACGATTGAAAATATTTAATGTGAAGAAGTATTTAGAAATTAGATAAGGAAAAAGTAACACAAATTGTATAATGATGTTAATAGATGAGAGAGGAAGTTGATATACGATCACTATAAACATATAACATTTATTTAAAGAGAAGGCATGTAAAGTAACAACTAATTCTATCACTTTGTTTTATTATCCTTAACTCCCTCTTAATACTATTCCCTCTTCTCCTTCTATTAACAAAGTCCATATCCATCTATTGGCATTTTCTCCTTTAAATTACACTAAGGGCATAATAAACCCTATCAACTAATTTTAACTATATCCTTTAATTATCTTTTCAACTTATAGTGGTATCAGTGCTGCGTCTAATTACAGATTACAAAAATTATTCTATTACACCAACCTTTTTCCTATACTCCCACCATCCACAATAACTGATTCACCAAACAAATTTCACTCTTTATTTTCTTTGACAAAGTATATGTCTTTTGGGCTATTAAAATGAGAACTTACTTCTTATTTCAAAGACTATGAGAAGTAATTGACAAAGGAGTTATCATGATGAAATATATTTCATCTTTATCTACAAACAAAAGAAAGAAATTAAAGGGGCAAAAAGGCAAGGATTAGGAGGCACTTTATAACATCCTCAAGGAGTGATGGATTCAATATTTCTAATAACCTCTTTAGCTACATCTATGCATGAAACATAGGCTACTTTATGAGAAGAATTTCAAGGCAATGCAAGGTATTGTTAAACTTTAAGCTCCTGTAAAAATTTTTGAGAATATGAAGATGAAAGACTTCGAGACTATAAAAGGTTAATATAAAAGATTTCATAAACTAGTAAATCAATTAAAAGCATATGAAGAAGATACTCTTAAAAAGGGCCATACAAAAATTATTTGTAAATATTACTAAAAAATATGATTTGATAGTCAATACTATCAAAGAAATAAAAGAAATCATCACTCTGTCAATTATAGAGTTGGATTAGTTAAAGCTTATGAAAAAAGATAAAATATATGAGAAGAAAATTAATATTAAAACTACTTTTCAGTCTAAACTTACTATAAGTTCTTTGAAAATCCAAGTCTAAGAAAAGAGAAAATTCTAAAAAAGTAGTTGGAGACACATAAAGTTAAAATAAAGAAGAATATTTTCTATATCATATATGTAAAAGAACCATCCATCTCAAAAAAGATTTGTTTGTTTATGGAAAGCCTCAATGATGAAATTAAATGAGATTCAAAAACCTAAAAGATTGTAGGCTAAAGGAGAAACATCAAATTAATTGCATTGAAGAAAGTTCTAGAAATGATGAAGTATTCTACATTTGCAATTTTGTACCAAAGGTCAGGATAATTATGGTAAATTAACAATGTTCCTAGAAACTACATGAGTTATAACAAACCTACCTTCCAATAGCTTCACAAATCATTCAAGACTAATATCAAACTCAATAATAGCTATATATTTCAATGTATACCAAAAAAGGTATGCAAGTCATTAATAATGTCATGTATATTCCTTAGCTCATGAAAAATCTATTCAACATTGGTTAAATGATGGGAAAAGAATATGATATACATTTTGGAGGAGATTCATACACCATTTATGATAATAAAAACAAATCCATTGTTATTACTAAAATAAAGATAAGGAAGCATAAATACTTTCTTACATAATTATAATATTTTAGCAACAACGCTATGCAAACTTAACCTCCAAATCCTAAAAATACTACATTAAAAAAGATGATGACAAATATTCCACAAATTTAGGTATTCAATGGTGCCTATGATGGTTGCTTATAAGGTAAATATCATAGAATATTGTTCCCTTCCAAAAGTTCTTGAAGAGAATGAAAAAACTTAGAGTTATTACACACTAGTGTTTGTGGATATATAAAAACACCATATCTTAAGAAAAATAGGTAATTCATTGATATTTTCATAACAATGACTTGAATATACTTTATGAAAGAAAAGTTATAGGTCTTAAAGATCTTCAAAAACTTAAATATCTCTTGGAGAACCAAAGTGGATGTAGCATTAAAGTTTCAAGAAGCAATCATGAAAAAGAGTACATTAGTTAGAATTTTGTCTAGTTTTATGAAAAAGAAGGTGTATTAGTTATCTCCCTCAATAAAAAGGAGTCTCAAAAAGGAAGAATAAGACAGTCGTAGAGATGACAAAATAATGTTTAAGGAAAAACAATGTTAAAAAACTTTTTGGCTGAAGCAATCAACCTCCTCAATAGATGTCCGATTAGAGCATTCTAAACTATGACACTAGTAAAAGCTTGGAGTGATAAAAATCATTTCAATAAACATATCAAAGTCATTGGTTGATTTTGGTACGTGCATATTCCAATTGAAGATCAAGAACAAGTTAAAAGAGAAAATTGAGAAGGGAATCTTCCTTGGTTAAATTACATAATCAAAGGTATACTAAATATATAGCTAAAAACCTAAGAAAGTAATGATTACTTTAGATTTGAAGTTCAAAAAAATGATATATGGAATTGGGATGAAGAAAAATTGAAAAGGAAATGTTTTATTTTTCAAGGAATAGAGATTGACTAAATAACAGGCTAGGGAGTAGTTAGAATCTTAGCTAGTACTATCATTAAAGACTCCTAGATCTCCAATCTTATTATAGAAAAGGGAGGAAGAATCATCTCTATAATTTTGACCAAGGAGGATAATGCTTCTAAATGACATATATAAGACATGAAATTTAGTCATAATGGAACTAGAAAGTATTGAAGCAACTATAAAGCAAGAAGTATGGATCTAAGCTATTAAAGAAGAAATCTAGATGATCAAGAAGAATGAGACATAGGAGGTCATTAATCATCCAAAAGACAAATGGGTTCATAAGATAATGCTCAATATAAATGGCATGGTTCAAAAGAATAAAGCTCAATTGGTGGCAAAATGATATTTATAGCTTCCAGGTTTTGACTACATTGAACCTATTGTTCCAGTAGCATGATTAGATATAATTAAAGAACTTGTGGAACTAGGGACTCAAAAGAAATGGAAATTATATCAAATTGATAGAAAGTCAACATTCCTTAATAGGTAAATTGATAAAAAAAGTTACGTAGAGAAACCATAAGGATTCATAGTAGATAAGGCACTTAAGTTGAAGAAAGCTTTATATAGGCTAAAGCAAGCACTAATGGCTTGGTATAGTAAAATTGACAACTACTTCATAAATCAAGGATTTATAAAGAACCTATGTAAACCAATCCTTTATATAAAGAACTAATTTAACGTCAACACTCTTATTGTTTCTTTATATGTAGATGATCTCATATATATATGAAACAATGAAAAAATGGTTTAGGACTTCAAAGAAGAAATGATGAAGATATTCAAGATGAGTGACGTTAGTCTAATTCATTACTTCCTTGGCATCAAAATAAATCAAGAATAAGAAGGGAATTTTATATCCTAGGAAAAAAATACAGAGTCACTTTTGAAAAAGTTCAAGATGTTAAGTTATAAAATAGATCCAATGCTACCAGTCCCCAATAAAATATATAAGCAAAATAATGGATTAAAGAAAGCAAATAATGGAATTATCAGCGAAATATGAATACATTGTAGCTACCGTGATAACATATCAAGCAATATGGCTCAAAAGGGTTTTATAAGAAATAGGGGAAAAGCAAAAGAAACGTATGATAATCTACTGTGACAATAAGTCTATGACAGCAATAGCTAAAAATTAGTATACCATAATAAGACAAAGCATATTAATATCAAATATCACTTATTATGAGAAAGAATTGGCATAAGAGAAATTAAGCTCATATATTACAACATAAATGAGTAGCCAGATTATAGATATAATTACCAAAACTTTTTTAAGACAAATTAAAAAAACTTGCATAATGTTTTGAATTATATAAAAACACTTTAAGGAAGAGTGATAAATTAATGTGTTTTAAAAGAATTTTTTAGAAAATGATTATGAAATATAATAGGAGAAGCATCTAGGAATCAAATAAGAATACAGAAACTGATAGCCTATCGCTAACTACCAAATAATAAATTCCTTACTACCAAACTATGCAGTAAATGACGAGCTAGGGCCAAACCACAAATAGCTGGGATGCAAATGCTATTTCAAATGTTGCAGACAAAAGAAAACAAAACACTTAGAAATGATGAAAGCGAAAAAGCTATGATGTAATGAACATAAACAAAAAGACAAAAAACAATCACATTTAGAAAAGATTAATAATAATGGTAAAGAAGTGGGTTAGAGATATCTTTGGGATTCTAAAATGTTCATTGATATTTGAATCTAAATAAAAGGTACTCTGATAATAGTGTTAGCCTATGGACTCGATTAAGCTCTCAACTTAATTTCTTTAAAATAGGCAAAACTAAAAAGTTCTATAAATGCCCCGATCTCCACTATAACCTAGAATAGGCTTTCGAAGTTTAATAGCGAAGATGCATTAGGTACTAAAAAACAACAAACTTAGGCCACCTACTCATAAGCTCGAAAGGTGTAACCTAAAGGTATCGGGTCCTAGATTAGTTGATTAAGTATCCTAATAAATTCAACTAACCTATTGCTACTTCTGGGAATCACTATGGACTATTA
>JAOQML010000008.1:17891096-17906498 GCA_027568935.1 Erythroxylum urbanii
TGGTTTGTTTTAAAACTGTTAAGTCCTAGACGTGGGTAAATAGGCATGCCTAGAAGGGTCTGTAGCTGCTCCTGTGACACTTCGGTTTCTCCTATTATTGACACTTCGGTATCTCCTATTACTGACACTTCGGTGTCTCCTGTTACTGACACTTCAGTGTCTCCTGTTATTGAGACATAAGTCTCTCCTGTTCTGTGATACTGATCACGGTATCTCCTGTATTAGTCCCATTACCTACTTCTGTATAAAGGATTAATAGAATAACTTATTTTGTATTCTGTTATATGCTCAGTTTTGATATAAATAAGCTTTGATCTAAAACATTTGAGCTCTATTTTGAAATAAGCAAATTCTGTTTATTACAGACAAGTTTTGTTCTGATAAGTTAAAATTAAAAATTTGAAATTGGTGAGTTTTGCGTTGAAGTAAATATGTGACCTGTTTTAATATGTTCTATTTTATTCTAAGATTTATGATATTTTGGTTTGGTTTAGAAATGGATAAGGAAACATTGCTTATTATCTGATGTGATTTTGAATATGTGAATGTTTGGATGACTGTTTGAAATAGTTGTCAACCTATATCCTGTTTAGTTTTTTTCCCCACTAAGCTTTATGCTTAGCACGGTGGTTTTGCCCCGTGTAGGTTCAGATAGGAAGGTTTAAAGACTGGGACAATAACAGCTGTAGTGGCCATGAAGATTATGTTTTGTTCTGGAAATGTCCAGTTTTTGTTAATTGTTCTTCAATGTAATGAGATATGTTGTATTTTGTGCTTTGCTTAATGGTTTGTAAAAAAAAACCTTAATACAGTTTGGAATTGGATTAAGGCTTGTATGAAATAAGTATAATATGTATGTTATGTTTGAGTATGACCCAATCAATGACGAATGAAATGTATCCTTGAGTTTCTAGAAATGCTTTAGTATGTATTGGATTATCTTGGCTCTGTTTTGCGTAGCATCTGCATTTCCTCCCAGGGGGTATCTGTGTGTTACATTAGAAACCTTATTGATTGCCTAATCCGTATATATGAGTTTGTTGGTATAGCTTCGCAAGATCCACTACTTGTCCAATACTCCAAAAGAACTCTATGTATGGATATAGGTATATTTTCATATTTAATTTCTTCAATGTTTTCCATATTTGAAGTAGTATTGGCTTGTTTTAAATATGCAAAGGCCCTACTTTGAATACCTTGGTTGCAACTTCTTTGCATGAAAACTTGAAGAAAAATGTATCATCCTTTTTTACTAAAATATCTGTCAAACCATATTGTTTCTAGTTGGTATAAGCCCATTGTTCCATTATAAGAAATTATACTCTCTCATCAAGGAAGTAGCCAATCAAAGTTGCAAATCATTTCTGTGCTCTAGCCATCAAAATTTCAATAGGAGGATACACCATGGGTTGCTCATCAATTCTGCTTAGAGGGAAGTAGTTCAATCTTCCATTAAGTATATTGTCACTACCTAGGTTTTCTTGATATTTAAAAAGCTGGGAATATCAAGTTATGGTTAAGGCAGAGATTAAGATGTAGTTTTATTTGGAATAGTTGGAGTTTAAGAAGAAGCAAGAGGTGGGAAACAATTTGAAGAATCCATTAGTCCAACAGATAATAGTAATATATAATAGATAAAAGTTATGTACAATAAAAGAAAGAGTCTCTAGCAGCAAGGGTAGAGAAGACATAATAAAGAAACAAATATGGAGAGAAGGAGAGTGTGTGTAAGCAAAAGGACAACGTCAAGGCACAAAATGAAAGAGAAAGCAGAAATGTAGGTGCTATCTATGAGCAAGCATAATTCAATAATGAAGGAAAAGGATTACAGGTTCTGCAAGTTGGAAAATTTCATGAAGAATAGGTGATTATCATGTAAGAAAAGGTGGAAACTATAAAGAGAAGAAAAAGAACATGGTTTCTTAGTGCTCATATCAAAACAATGATACTACGTCCTTGATATAGTTATACTTTATATCTATATGTTTGATTTAATATTGATATTTTCTATAATACTATCTATTAATATATTTATTCACACACAACATAATGTGCATAAGACTACTAATTACTTCAGAATAAGGAGCCATCTCTACTTTTTGTTCTTTTTGTGGCATATATGAATATTACGGTGCTCACCTTTAACAACTAACATCACAAAATGGTTTATTATCTTTCATACAAAATTGTTCAACCATTATGTCAATATATATGTAGCTTATAATAGTAACAAAGCTCTTTTTGAATGATAGTAAATGATCTTAACATGTATGAAGCACCTAGTGATACTCTTCATTTTGATTATGGGTAATAGCCAATTTGTTTGTTCGCTTGACAAATTACTAATTATCACTAGTTACCAATAATATCATCTACATGTAACAATAAAATTATACATTTGTTGTTGGATCTTTTGACATATACTTAGTGGTCTTTGTCAACATACTAAAATTATGTGACATGATTACATTATAAAATTTAACATACCACTAGAGATTGCTTTAGACCATATATTGACTTTAACAATCTAAGTATATGTTACTCTTGGCCCTTTTGAATGAAACCTAGTGGTTATACCATATTGATTCCTATGTCTAGTTCTTCATTTAAGAACATAATCATTACATCCATTTGAAGTATATTAAGATCCGTTGTAACTACTAAGACTAGAATTAGTTAAACTGATGTAAACCTTAAAACAAATTCAAAATTTATTCTTATAATCAATCTTTTCCGTTATATGTATCCTTTTTTCACTAGAATTTTTTTTAATCTTTCAAAGCTACCATCATTCTTTTGCCTAAAATTTTGAAAACTCATTTTTCATTGATGGCTTCACATCCTTTCAGAAGATTACCTAAGTCTTATACTTAGATTAAACTCATTAAAGTTCACCATTCTTCTATTGCTAAACTCATTCATCTTTAGCAAGACTAGAGAAAGCTTTTTCACATTTTTTGATTCATTATTTTCTTGTGGAACTACCATAAATATTATTCCCTTCAACTAAAAAAAAAGGAATAATCCACTCAAAATATGGGCATAATGCAAAATTTTTGGAAACATATCTCTTTGCATTCATATTACTCGCAATGGGATTAGGTAATGGTAAAGAACTTCTATTGGGTTGTAACTATCAGGATCAAAAACTAATTCATCATCTCTTAAATTGCTTCTACTTGGATGAATTCTATCTAATTAATCTTGTCTTAAAAGATCATTATGATTATGTATCTCATATAGAGATAAGTTTTGAACTTTCTTTTCTTGCTTTAGAAAATCATTCTATAATAATGTGATATCCTATGACACAAATTCAATTACTTATTTATTATCTTGTTGATATGTGCTTAATTGATTATGAATTTTTTCCATAATACTTAGTGTTCAATGATATGAAATGCTTAAGACATTCACTTTAGTTCATATTTGGTTTTAGGTACAATTTAGAAGCGAAAGAGCTAAAGTGAGTCGAAAGCATTGTATTTGAGTCATCTTCTTAAGATTCACACTCACTTGTTTTCATGAAACAAGAAGAAGAAGAAGAAGAAGAAGAAGAAGAAGAAGAAGAAGAAGAAGAAGAGTAGGAGGAGACAAGAAATGCATGAAGATGAAGAGTATATGTGAAAACATCAAATAGGAAGAGTATTGGAAATTTCTCACGACCATGACAACTTTTTCATGTGTGTGACACATTAGTCACGCCTATGATAAATGTGTCATATGCATGACACTTCATGCATACCCATGACACATCACCATGCATGCCCATGAGAAATATGCACACCTATGACACCATAAACCACGCCCATGAAATGCTACTAGTTCACTCGAAAACCTAGTTTTAAGTATAAATACATCATTTTGATGGAATAAATGATATGAAAAGTTTGAAGAAATGTTAGAAGAGTTTTGGGAGGATGAAGAGAGGCAAAGTTCAACACTTTTGGAGACCCATAGAGGGTTGAACTTCCTGAAGCCGGTTTGAAGGTGACATTGATGTCGAAGAACTTGGTTAGGCATTTTTTCATTGTTTGTTATTCTTTCTCTTAGGGATTGAATGTGTTATCTTATATTTAATGTTTGGGTGTTTTGTAAGAATGATATAATGCTCTATTTTATTGTTTTTATGTAAGAACCCATTGCAGAATCTTCAATATAATTCGTAATTGTTATATTGAAATCGTTTATGGAAACTAATGGTTTGGAATCATTACGGATAACATAACTTGGGTTAAATGACCTGAGCTTGTGTGGTTATTTTCTTGATTAATCTATTTTCCTAATTTGTAATGCGGCTTCCCAATTAAGTCTAGAGACTTTGTTCTAGGTTATTCAATATTTAGGTTTAATTAACAAGCTCTTCTTAGTTAAACACAACCTAAGGGAAAATTAAGATTAACAGAGTTTGTTGTTAACCTATGATTAATAGTTTCTAGGAGAGATATAAGAATAACAACTCAATGAAATATGTTTAATTATGAGTAGGTTGAGATTGAACCAATGATCGGGTCCTTAACATATTCGTCACTTTTCATCATTTTTATATTGTTTGATTTAATTTGCTTATGGTACTTTAGTTTCATTTTATTTTCTTATTTAAAACCAAACCATTCCACAACCCCCCCCCCCCCCCAAAACCTAAACACCAATTGATTTTATTTCAAAAGCTTTACACATAGTCTTTGTGGGATCGACCTAGACTCACCACTGCTATAGTAGTAGTTCTAGTTTATTTTATGTAGTGTTACGATGCGCTACATCTATTTTGACATCATTGCTGGGGAGTGTACTGCTTTAGTTTTTTAACTTGATTTTAATTGGTGTTTTGTACATATTTGTTTGCAATTAGTTTCTTTTCATTTATTTCATAATCTTTTCACTTTTTGTTTAGTGTTCATTGTGTTAAAAAATTAAAAATATATAGCTATTCATGGAAGGAAGTAATTTTTTTATAACTCATATTCCTAATTTATTACCATGTTTGGAATGATCATACAAGTTGTAGTTATGGATGGGATGACCAGCATAATTACTTCTATGATAGTTTACAAGACGCATAACAATTCCTGTATAGACCGAAAACTTCCTATTATGACTCTGGTCCATCTCTGGAAGATATGCTCAATCTTATTGTTGCTAACAATATCCAAATTCAACAAAATATTTTACAGATTCAATAGAATTCTCTATAATTCCAGCAGGATGGAAGGAAAAGCATCTAATATTTGAAAAACCAACAAAACTCAGGTATGTCTCTGGAAGACTTGCTTAATAGTATTACTGTTAACAATATTCAACTTCAACAGGTTCTTCAACAGATTGTGCAATAATTCCAAGAGGATATGATGCAATTTCAACAAGAAGAGATGCAATTCCAGCAAGACACAAATTTTAAAATCTAGAAATTGGCAAGTCAAATGGGTCAGCTGGCAGAAGCTCTTAACCGCCTAGCCTCACAAGGCAAAGAGATGCAACTATATCAACCTGAGGTGTAACCAAGGGAAGTTAGCACAGAGGCCTTATAGAGTGATAAGGGGCTTAAGAATCTTGAGTGGACTACTCAAGGAATTGTTCGTATTGAAGAAGTAGAGAAGGAGCTTGAAGGAGAAGAGGCTATATCTTTTATCTCTAATGTAAATACTGAGTTCCAATTTTTTGTTAAGAATGACTCTTTTCTTTTACCTGGCAGGTTAGAGAAATTAAATGAAGAAGAAAAAGGTGAAGAGACATTCGAGATTTTTTTAGAGTGCATAGACTTAGTAGAGATCGGAAATTTAAAGATAGGGAAGTCAATGTATGTGAATGATCATCAAATGAGGCCCTATCTTGAAGAACATCAAGTGGAAGAAGTACATATGACACCCGAAGATCACAAAATTTTCACGTGATGTGGAAAACAAGGAGTTGAGCCAGCGACATTAAACAAAGGTGCTTTTTAGGAGGCAACCTAAGGGAAGTTAATTTCTTTTCTTTATATTTTCGCATTTCTTTTTATATGTATGCGTGTTTTTATGTTAGTTTGTTTCTTACATGTTTTTCAGTTTTCAAAAAAATGAGAGGGAGAATCAAACAATCAAGATAAACATTTTCTTGTTTTGTATTGCTTTTAGGACTATATAGTCATGATTAGAGAATGAATTGACTAGAGAATTTCATGGTAACTTTAGTATGTACTTTTTCTCTTGTGATTGGTCAATATGCATTATCTTTAGAAGAGTAGTGACTAGTGGTAGACAAAAGCCAGTGAAATTTTGAGCTTTATTAGACTGACACATCCATATCAGTCTCATTGTCTTTTGTTTATGTGTGACCTTCATGATATGTACATCCTGATTGTGCTTTGATTTTATATTCAAGACCACATTTTTATCACATGCATTAACATGAAAATGATTAGGCATTCTTTGTTTTTCCAAGCTATATTAGCCAAATAGCCTATCCATCGTTATGAATTTTCCTTTGTTAAACCCCTTTGATCTTTATTAACCTTTTTTGAGTACTGTCTACATTACATGCTATTAAACTTAACCAAATGTCCTACCTAAGTCATAAAGCTAGTGGAGGATTTATTGATTGTTAATTTTGTGGATGTACAAAATTTGAAGTGTAGGGGTATGCATATGTATGGGATAGTTATAATTGTTGGGATTTCAATTTATGTCTTAGCATTGAAGTTCTTATATTGATCTAGCTTCTTTCAATGTTTATATATAAAAAAAAAAAAAGAGAAAAGCAAAAAAAATAAAAAGAAAAAGAAAAGGAAAAGAAAAAATGTTTAAATAAAATTATCAAGGAGGAAATATGCATGTGTTGTAAAATTTTTTATGATTAGTCTTTTCTCCTAAAATTGTATTGAATAGGTTACCTGAGTATGTTGGATATAAGGTGGATGTTGCTTTCAATGATCAGTCATTATGGTTACAAAGTCTTGTTTATGATTAACTTTTATGAGTGATATATGCTTGATGTGGTTTGTGATCAGAGAACTTGAATTTGAGCTAGGAAACATAGTTTTTACATTCATTATAACTAATGGTACCCAATTTTGAATAAATGTTAGTTTTTGAGCTTGATGTTACATTGAGTGTTACTTTTATTTCACTAGCTTTGATGACTTTCATGCTACTTTACTCAAATACATCTCACCTTACCTTTTCCCACATTATGACCTTACCTTGGAAAAGTGTTTTGATTCATGATTATGCATGTTGTGACATCCCATATTCAGGGTTAGACCCCAAATTAGTGAATTAAGAGTACAGTGAGGAATAAGAAGTGCATTTCATGCTCATGCATCATAGTATATGCACACACATGTGAATATTTATTTTTGGACACCTTATAATAGTTTTACATGCATTCATTAACATTTTTCGGGTATGATTGGTTAATTTAAAATGTGAATTGTTACTTATTTGCGTTAAAATTTTGTTTGGAGACTATTAGTATTATTTCAAAATTTTTGGTGAATTAAGAAAATTTAGGATATTTTTGAATTAGGCTAGGGACCAATGAAATAGTGACAATTGGAAGCCTTGCATGTAGCCACGTGGCTCACATGCAAGGGACACACGTTACCATGTGTGTTTCTGGATAAGGAAGAGAAGCATTTGGGTGATTACCGAAGCTCTGTTTATTACTGTCTATACTAGAGTTTTTGTTAAAACATCAGCTGTGGAATTTTTGTGCCTTTGATTTACTTTTACTGTTGCAAATAACCAGGTAAGTAGCTCTAGTGAGGTTTTCACGGTGTCAATATAAACATGCATGCATGGGTTTGAAGAGTGAGGTTACGGTGATATATGAACTAGATGATGAATTTGAGATTTGGAAAGTGTTCAAAAACTATAGGAAATCGATTCTGGAATGAGTTATATGAAAATTTAAGTAGGTTGATGAAGAGATATATGTCCCCTGTTCTGGTTTTAAGAAAAACGTATATGGTTGTTAGTTAATATACTGTTTGAAGTGTTAACGGAGATGAATTTGAATGAGCTTAGAATTAAGGGAACAATTTAAGTGATGTAGTGTCATGAGAAAAAAAAAAAGAAAGGTGCAGAAGGTAAAAAAATACAGGAGAGGGAGAAAGTGAAGGTGAGATTTTGGATTTTGATGATTAAGTATGACTTTGGATTTGTTGAATTGTTGTGAGTTGTTGAGCTAAAAGGAGAGTAGAAAATTTGGGTTATGTAATGGATGTAGTAAATATGAAGTGTAAAAGTGGCAAAAAAAAAGGAGTTTTCGGTGGAGAAGATGAAGTTTGCGTGCTAGAGAGAGAAAAGGTGCTGGTTTATATGTGTGGGTTGTAAACTAGAATATTTCATTGAACAGCCCTAAGTCTTTTAGCTATAACGTTTTCATCCGAACACCAAATGACTTGAAACTTAGATCAATGGATTCCTAAGACATTTTTATTTCTCTATATGAAAATTTAGAGCTATATGAATTAAATTAAAAGTGATTAATAGGATGAAAGTGTGGAAGTCTGCTGGAATGTTATGAACTGGCAAATTTTCATGAACATGCTTCGGTATTCTACTTATAACTTGAGATGTATATTTCTGAATGAGTTGATTCTTAATTCATATTAAACTTGAGATATAAGAATAAAACTTTATTAAATAAGTAGAGTTTTGATTCTGTCTCTAAAATTTGAAAAATCGGCATGTAATTGAGTCGTATCTTAAGCTGAAGCACTACCAGGGATAGAAATCATTTCCTGTAGTTATTGAATAAACTGTATTGATGTAGGCCGAATTAGACTGAGGTGTCTTCACCAAAGTTGTAGCTTATTCTCTTATCTTTAAATTGGTATAAATTTTGTAATTTTTGGATATCTTACCTGAAAGATATGAGATGTACAATTATAGGATATGATCATGTACTAGCTAAAAGTTCAAATGTTCACAGTCTATGGTATTTTGTGCATAAAGCGTTGAATACTGAATCAAATTGGATGATCTTAGAATCATTAGAAACTTAAGCCACTTTAAAACAACTTTTCAGAAGGAAGTTTTGCCTAATTTTGTCATTTACCCTATCAGATTAATTATGCAAAGTTGACCCAAAATCATGTGAGTAGAAAATCTGAAGTGGTCAATTAAGTTATGAAATGGATTTCACATTATTTTATTCTGGTCCAAATTATAAGTACCAAATGATATTAATGAGGGCTTTGATATCTGATTGATTTGATGTTGAAAATTACAATAAGATACCCAGAATTATCATTGAACATACATTGTGCATACTTTCTATACATTGATGTGCATAAAAGAATACTTGTACAATTGTGCAAAAAAGTGATATTTATGAATGTGTTGTGTATGTTTTAGAGGGGCACATCGGACGCTAGTCAGACATTGCTGGACCATCTAGGCAATAGCTTCTTGAAGCATACAATGAGTCAACCTAGATGATTTCCTATGATTGATTTGATTTGATTTTAATTTGATTTGTTAAACTTCCAATATTATTAAACTATTTGTGAGTTGTTTCTAGATTCCGGACCCGAGATCCTAGGAGTTTAATAGTTGGGCATGTATTGGAAGTATTCTGATTTGATATGAATTGCTGAATGACATTTGAATTCTCAACAATAGTTGAATGCCAGACTTAGGTCCGATGACTATGAAAAACTTTGTTTGAGCATTTGTATAAAATTGTGATATATGACATATTCAGTATTTGATGCATTTTATAAAAATACATGCTCAGATAAAGGCGTTGTGACTTGAGTAGCCAGTTTGAAGTGCTTCCACCTAGAGCTTTGCTCTATGATATATGTTCTGCATGTAGAGCTATGCTCCGTGATTCTGTTCTGACTGAGCTCTATGGGCCAATCTTTGTATAAGTATGTGATAGGCACTCAGTCACAATAATAAGAACGAATGTGAGTCTCATGCATATAACGTTCATATAATATTGAAATTCATGAATGATTTACAAAGCTGTAATGAGTGACCATATGTTATGCTATTATGTGTGAGTATCTGGAAAATAATTATATGTTCTGAATGAATATCTGTGATATATGTGATGTGTATATGTAATCCGGTGAATTCATCAATGATGGTTCACTCATTGAGTTTGAAAAACTTATCAAAAATTGCAATGTGGCTTTTCAGTTACGAGACAGGAGACCTAGTTCCTTAGTCAAGACTTAAGGAATCTTTTAGGTAGAGAAATGACTCAGAGGTTTGTCAGTTGACACCATAAGTGATATAGTTTTTGTTATTTTTACAGTTTTACTAGAACTTGTATAAGGTTTTGTAAATGTTTGTTTGATGGAAACAGTGTAAGCTTTATGAATGAATGAAGCGAATGGTTTAAAAATTTAGTGACTTTCGAGTATGTTAGATGATGTCATGTGTAAGTTGGATTTGTTAGTACTCCAACATACCATTTTCGTAGGGTGTGTACTTGAATGTCCTTCGGGTATTCAGGTATTTACCTTGTGGTAGTGGGGTATTGCACATGTGACTCTTAGTGGTGGAGAAATGAATGATTTGCAAAGTTGTTGAATATTATGATCATGAATGGTATTGAGTGTACCCATGAAACTATCTTATTTAAACACATTTTCCAAGTCTACCTCTAGATTACTCAGTTTCTAAAGGTGATGAATGTTGATTAATCATAAGTAGAAGCATTGAATGTTAAGTTATTGCTATAGTTTTTGAAATTTGTTCATCTTTTTTTGTGATTATATATTCTTGTGAAATGAGTAAATGTTTTGGGTCTGTAACCTTAATTTCGATGTTTTGGCTGAGGATGGTCAAAAGCAAAATGTGGGGTAAATAGATATGTGCTTAATTGATTATGAATTTATTCTATAATACTTAGTTTTTAATGATATGAAATTCTTAAGACATTCACTTTAGTTCATGTTTGGTTTTAGGTACAATTCGAAAGTGAAAGAGCTAATAAAGTGAGTCAAAAGTACTATATTTGAGTTATCTTCTTAAGATTCACACTTAGTTGTCTTCATGGAACAAGAAGAAGAAGAATTAGAGCAAGAGGAGACAAGAAAATGCATGAAGATGAAGAGTATATGTGAAAACATCAAATGGGAAGAGTCCTAGAAATTTCTCACGACCATGACAACTTTGTCATGGGTGTGACACTTCATGCACGCCCATGATTGATTTTTCATGGACTTAACACCACCATGTACACCCATGACAAATATGCCCGCCTATGAAACCCCAAACTATGCCCGTGAAATGCTGCCAGCTCACCCGAAAACCTAGTTTTAAGTATTAATACATTGTTTTAACGACATCAATGATATGAAAAGTTTGAACAAACCTTAGAAGGGTTTCATTAGGATAAAGAGAGGTAATGTTTGATACTTTTGGAGACCCATAGAGGATTGAACTTCCTTACATCGGTTCGGAGATGACATCGAGGCTGAAGGGTTAAGCATTCTTTCATTGTTTATTATTTTTTCTCTTAAGGATTGATTGTGTTATCCTATGTTTAATGTTTGGGTGTTTTGTAAGAATGATTGAATGCTCTATTTGATTGTTTTTATGTAAGAACCCATTGCTAGAATCTTCAATATAATATATAATTGTTATGTTGAAATTCGTTTGAGGAAACTAATAGTTTCGAATCATTAGAGATAACATAGCCTAGGTTAAATGACTCGAGCTTGTGTGATTATTGCCTTAATTAATCTATTTTCCTAGTTTGTAACGCAGCATCCCAATTAAATCTAGAGAGCTTATTTTAGGTTATTCCGTAGTTAGGTTTAATTAATAAGCTCTTCTTAATAATTAATAAGCTCTTCTTAATTAAACACAACCTAAGTGAAAATAGGGGTTAACAGAGCTTGTTGTTAGCCTACGATTAATAGTTGCCAGGAGAGATATAAGAATAATAACTCAATGAAATATGTTTAATTATGTGTAGATCGATATTGAACCAATGACCGGGTCTTCAACGTATGCGTCACTTTTCATCATTTTATGTTGTTTAATTTAATTTGCTTTTGCTACTTTAGATTCATATTATTTTATTATTTAAAACCAAACCAAACCCCCAACCCTAAACACCAATTGATTTCATTTCAAAAACTTTACACGCACTCTCCGTGGGATCGACCTGAAGTCACCATTGCTATAGTAGTAGGTCTAGTTTATTTTGTGTAGTGTTATGGTGTGCTACATCACTTACTAACCTTTGAATTAGGTCATTTGGACTGTTCATAATATCTTGTAAAGATATTCTCTATCCCTCAAGACCTAATTTCCTATATCTATGTGAGATACCATGAAAGGTAACAAACACATTTTCAAGAAATTAGTTATGTAAATTATGTCTTTTACTTGTACATATCATATATGATGCTTTAGGATATTATTTAATAGGCACCTTATTAAGTACATATTTGATTGTCAATGATATATCACCTTAATAAGTGATATAAAAATTTGTATATGCCATTATAGATCTAACCATTTTGAGAATAGTTCTATATCTCCTTTCTGCACCATCATTTTATTGATGGATTTATATTATAATCATTGTCAATCCATTCATTTTTATCACACGGCCTCTTGAATCGATCAAATAAATCTTTTTATACTTAATCACTTCCTGACAAATTTATCTTCTTGACCTTATTGATTCTCAACTAAAGTTAGATACTTTTAAAAACAACATAATTCTTCAAATATTTAGAAATTAAATGATATAATTATAATAAGTATAAGCATAAATAAAATTGATAAAATAAGTACATCCATTCCTCTATTTTATCTTCATTTGTCCACATATATCTTAGTGAATTAGTTGCAATAGCATAGCAACTCTTTTTCCCATACTAAATAGTTTTCATTCCATTTTGTCTGCTAGACAATGTCTAAAAGTAGACAATTATACTTTATGTATGTCATTTAAAAGACATTGTTTTACTAATTTCTTTATTTGGTTATGTCCAATATTACCAAGTCTAGCAATATCACGAAGCTGTATAGATATTATAAGAACTAGTTGATGTTATTAAATAAAACTAATTTTATTTTTTAATAAACAACATCTAATATCATAAAACCATCCAACATAAAACCATGACAATATAATTTTAAGAAAATTATCCTTTCCACCATTATGAACATTAATATTAAATCCAAGGTTAAAAAATACGATAGAAATAAGAATTATTCTCTATAGGAGGTCCTTTTTCCTTTTCCATTTTAATTAGCCTTAATTTTTCTTGGGATACTAAGAATTATTGAAGGATTTACTTTCTTTTTTCACTTAGACTCACCATAGTGCTCTCTTTTTTTATAATTTTTTTAGCTCCTTATGATTATAACCTAACCATATATGCCTCAGTAAATGGTTCAAAAGCCTTAAAATATTTATTGATAAATGCATTATATTATCTTATATCATCTTGATATTCTTATTGTGTGTTAAGTACATTATTATATGCCCCTAACTTGGAGGCATAGAACATGTAACATCTTACACTGGCTACTGATAGCTGGATAATTAAACATATTTTTACCCCATATTTGATGTATTTTTGCTTGATATTTATTACTTTTGGTATATATTTAGTACTTAATTCATTTCAAGTGTGTATACAGATAATAATTGCCTTCATGGACTTAAAGGAAAAGAATTCGAACTAAAACACTGCATAAAATGAAGATTCGATGTGTAGAAGGGATGCACGATTATACATATACCCATGCACTTCCCTAAGGTTGTGACTTTCGCAATATTTTGAGAATTCTAGTTATCCAAGGTTTGATCCATGACAATGTAAGTGACCGTGCATCGGCTAGAAACTTAAATTTTGGTATGAAAGACAGTTTTCAGAGGCAATTGGATAAAGAGGTGGTAGTAAACATTCTGAGCTTTCCAGAGGTGATTTTGAGTTGAAGAGCAAAAGAAGCGAGTATTTTATTGACAAATCCATCATAATAAAAGATTAGACACCTACATCACCAGACAACTCGATAGAGAACAATAAGAGAGATTTAGAATTATGATTATGTTAATTTTTTATTCATTTTTCTATATATGTATATTTGATTTCGTATTCACTGATGTGTAACTAATTATTTCATTACTATTTAGGTTTGATGAAACCTATTTGGATACCTTAACATGTGTTGATTATTTTGTTAATGCAATTGATTGATTAATTTGTTGTGATTTAATTATCTATTTTGTTTATGTTATAGTAATATGAAATATTAGACCATAATCTGATTTCATACGTAGCGATTGAGAAATCCTAGGTTTGAATAGATCTACAGTAATTGGAAAGAGTCGATTGCAACCCTAGAGATAGGATAACATAAATCTTACATAATAGAGATATTCATAAAACATTAACACAATCCTATAAAATTTAACTTGATTAATTCAATTAGAAACCTTAGGGTTAGTTATTAGTAGACTCAAAGTCAACTACTAGCATACCTTAGAAGTCTCCACGATTTAACTAATCAACAATTGTATGACAAAAGATTGATCGGCTAAGGGTTTAGGGGGATTTAAAACCTAGATACTAATCATTTGATATCCGTAATTAACTTAACAATTCCGCAATTCTATGATTTAATCATGTTGTTTGTTTATTCTATTTGCTTAATTTTAGTTTCTTTAATTCAACCATAATCAATTCTTGGACTACATAATAGAATAAATGTAACTATTAGTACTCACTGTCCACGTGGGATCGACCCATATTTGCCAATAGTAGCTATAGCTACGTCGTGTACTTGTAGTTATTACAATATTTACTAACACAAAATAAGTCAATCAACTCCGTATTTTATAAGATACGACTAACATCCCTCAATTCAATATGTTTGACATCAGCTTGATATGCCTCAGCATTGAATGCTCTTATATCATATTTTCATTTATAATTTATTTATTAATTATACACAGACACACACACACACACACACAGACATAGACTCTCTCTCTCTCTCTCTCTCTCTCTCTCTCTCTCACACACACACACACACACACATATACACACATGTCAAATATAGCAGTGAATGATCATAATATGGTCACTAAGGTGATAGTGTAACATATTACCATTTTAGACCATATGCCCTTGACAGCACATATATGTTGTACAAGTCAAGGAGTTCTTGTTTATACAAGTCATATCTTATAGTTCTCTAGTTTCTTAAAGATTGGCATGATTTCATATAATGAGATAAACGTCTTTTTCTCTTTCCAATACATATTGGATTTCTATATTCTAAATTTCTAAATTGTCTCCATTAAAATTTTCACCTCTAATTGATGACAAAATTTTTATATGCAGTAGTCATTTTTCTTAAACATATAGTTTTCATAATGACAAATTTAATATGTAATTTTTTTCATTTTTAGTTAATCCGATGCAATTCTCTA
>JAOQML010000008.1:17926549-17939763 GCA_027568935.1 Erythroxylum urbanii
ATAATATTTTAATTAATAAAATGGAAAGAGCCGTAAAATTGAGGGCCTAAACCGTACGCAAGTGAACATTGAACAACTTAAAACGACAAATAGATGTGAACAAATCTATCACCCATAAAAACCCTACTTCCCGCGGCTTTATGCAGAGAAGCCTCCTCTCTCACGGACGCAGCTGCTTTCTTTTTACAGCCTTTCCGTTTTATTTTACCGACGGAGATAGACAGGTGTGTATATCTGTTCCCCTCTCTTGCTTTTTTTCCTTTAATCTAAGTTATTGCTGGGTTTGGTATTGTCGGCGTTTCGTGGTTTCTTCGTGCTTGGTGGGTTGATATTACTCTTAACTTGTAAGTCCTTAATGCATTGGGTGGACCACCGATTTAAGTTGAGCTTTCACCTAATGTTTCATTGGATTGTTGGCTTTTTGGAAGGAAGGAGATAAAAACGCTCTTTCAAGTGTACTGCACTTCTTTGAAATTACTTTTAAAATGTAATAGATTGGATTTTATTGTAGAAGTATTCAAAGAAACACATCATGCGAGTACAAAGAAAGATGGGAAGATGATCAACATTTTAAAACCTATTTTATGTTGTTATACATGGCGCTTTTGGATTTGATGTTGTTAGTTTTTGATTTATGACTTCGTGTTCATATTGTTTTTGAAGTTCCTCTGGTCTGCTAATTTTTGGAGTTATGAGAGAAGAGTTGTATTAATGGTGAATTTCATTGTGACATCAATTTTGTTGAGTGTTTCGTAACCAATTTTTTAATCTAAATAGGCTTGATTCTCTTTTTGCGGTAGCTATTGGAGTTGCAATGCAGCCAGTTGAAGCATCTGCAAATATGGGAGTAGAAGCAGTTTCATCAAAACTTGGGGCATTGCCCGCAAAGCCAAAGTTTCAGCCTTTGAAGGCTCATGAGATGTCTGATGGTCAAGTTCAGTTTAGGAAGGTCTCAGTTCCACCACACAGGTATTCACCTCTGAAGAAAGCGTGGATGGATATATACACACCTATATATGAACAGATGAAGATTGACGTCCGTATGAATCTCAAGGCCAGGAAAGTTGAATTGAAAACTAGGGAGGACACACCTGACATCAGTAATCTACAGAAGTGTGCGGATTTTGTCCATGCATTCATGCTAGGTTTTGATGTGATAGACGCCATCGCACTCTTACGAATGGATGAGCTTTATGTTGAATCTTTTGAAATAAAGGATGTTAAAACCCTGCGTGGTGAGCATTTGTCCCGAGCCATAGGAAGATTGTCTGGTAAAGGTGGCAAGACAAAGTTTGCCATTGAAAATGCCACAAAGACAAGGATTGTGATTGCTGACACCAAGATTCACATTTTGGGATCTTTCCAAAATATCAAAGTTGCAAGGGATTCCCTATGCAGTCTCATCTTGGGATCCCCCGCTGGAAAGGTGTACTCTAAACTTAGACAAGTTACAGCTAGACTAGCAGAGAGATTTTGAAAGTAACCCTTTTAAGTGGTAATCCGTTATGCTGAGTGCAAATATGTGAGTGTAACTTGGTATGAATTTTTGTGTGGAGGGTTGTTCGAGTGTTAACCGTTGAGAAACGATCTACATAAAAATCATTCATTTTCAGTGTTAATTGGAAGATGTAATAGACATGTTTTTCCTTATTAATTTTGTCGTTGAGCCTGCTGGTCGTTGGCTTAATACTTTACTTCATGCCCTTTGCAAATTTGGTATTCATCTATACCAATTGTACTTTAGGGTTCGACCACTTCGAGATATACATTTATTGGATTCGGTATTCACCTAAATGCATCGTTACTATAGGCTTCCATATTTAGAGAGGATGCTGTGAAACTTTTTGATAACTTGGATAATATGGAAGTTAGGCTTCTAGTACAAGCCTAATTCTTTGAGACTAAACAATACAACCCAGATCCCTTTCTAAATTTGCAAAGGGCATGAAGTTGCAAATATAAGAGAACAACTGAAAAGTGAAACCAGGTTGTGTTTTGCATTTGTTTCAGTGCAGCGCAAGACTTTCATAAATCAGACACAACAGGCTGAAGCCATAAATGGAAGTTGGTTCACCAAAGACTGTCTGTCAATAAGGGAATGAAATCCTCTCTATCCACTAATCTGTATTGACTCTGTTCTACGCGATTTCATCCGTCCATATGAATAAGATCGCATAGAACAAAGTTAGTACAGGCTAATGGTACAGAAAATTTGATCCCGTCAGCAATATGCTAAAGTAAGATCTACTCCATTTGCATGCTGATATACCCAACAAAATTTTATTGAGACTTATCATCACTAGAGTATTCGAGTCCCCCTTCCATACAACAATATTTGATCGTTGTGGACTTCAGCCATAGCTATTCTTCCAGCATAGGGAAGTCGTGAAATATATCTGTTGCCTTTTGAGAATTCAGAGGTGTCCAATATAAGATGTGATGGCTCTCTTGCTGACCGTGCAAATATTTTCATCCAGCTAATATCTGGTCCCTAGTAGACAATACACGAGGAATTAATTAGTGTGATCAAGAAATTCGTTCGACCTAGTGGTAATTAGCTTGGAAGCTACCTTTATAGAAGTTTGGCCACAGATAAATCTTCTTCTGAGGGTGCTTAAATCAACAAGAAAAAGGGGAATATTTCTTTTTTCTTTAGGCGAAAGAGTAGGTGCCTAAACTAATATCTATAGCCATAGCTTAAATAATGAGCGGATCATCTCTACATATTGCCACCCCCTAAGTTGGGTGGGTGTGACCCAAAAAAGCTTATTATGATAGGGCTAACTAGCTAGATCATACGACTCAATCAATTAATAAACTCTAAGCAAGTCAAGGGGATTTCATCAATGAAGGCCCGATATTGTTAAAGTAAGTTTTGATTTATAATTTAAATTACTAATAAATTTAATTTATTATAAACTAAGGAATATGTGAAATATGAGTTTTATTAAAAGAATTAGGGATGGTAATGCGGCGGGCCGAACCGACCACGGGCTTACCCACCGGTCTACACTTTTTTTAAAAAAAATTTTGACAAGATGACGTCGTTTTGCATATTCCCTTCAGGGTCATGGCCAACCCGGGTTAAAATCCTAAAAAAGATAAAGTGATTTAATGGGTTGATTAAATTAATTATGCAATTAAGATAATACTAAAAACAAGAAAGGTGCTTGAATAAGAAGAGTTTAAGACAACTCAAGTGAATAACTAAGAATAAAGAAGAATAAACCATTTTGTAATTAGCAAATCAATGTGAATTCTCTAAAAGCCTATTGTTGTTCATCTCAATGTTTTATAGGCTCAACATTGCATAAATGTATCATATTGTGTGTATTTCAAGAGAAATTTTAGAATGTTTAAGAACACTTATTAAGGACATTCAATTTATTGTCAAAGATATTAAAATTTTAAAAACTTGAGACAATTGTAAAATTACGTTTCAAGCGGTTAGGTTAATCTATGAGAGAGAGAAGTTAACCAAATGAGTGTTGTGTGAGAAATTATTCTCTAAAGGGACAACAATTGATTTGTATTAGAGATAAGTTGATCGAATATGTGCATGATATGTTTTAGTTTGTTTTTCAATTATATCAATCAACCTAACATAGGTATAAGTCAATCAAGTTAAGGGCAAAGTATAAGTACTTTGCTTTTTAGATCAACGAAATTAAGGAGATTTATTAATTAAAGTAAGGGTTTAAGAGGCATGGGTTTAATGAATATATGGGTTAGATAGACCAATCCTTGTGTAAATTGAGAAATAAAATGTTCTATTTATGAACTTCTTAGGGATCAAATAATCAATGATGTACCTAATTACTTAGAACTAGTCATTGTAATAACTAATTTTAGTGTTTAATAATTAGTTTTTATTCCTAATGATTAGTTTGTGATTACTAGTTTTTGTTTTTATAGCTAGTTTGTAATGACCATTTTTTTCTCTAATTATTAGCTTTTGTTTCTAATGACTAGTCCATGTGTAGGAACATAAGGTACATATAGGATAGTGATAAGTATCTAGCTATTGATATAGTTTAAATGCATCCATATATGTGTGAGCATGAATGAATAATCAATGTGAGCAAGAAAGAGAATTATTGAGTTGTGGGGTTATTATCTTGTGCAATTGATTATAAGTTTAAGCTAGAATGGTTCTTCTTAATTATAAGAAGATGTATAAGAGTTTGTACTATTGGAACAAAAGATGTACAATATTTTCCTTTTTAACCGTTGGATAAAGCTAATAGTGAATTCTTATAGAACTTAGGGAGTTGATATAGGCTAAAGATTATTTAGTTAAACCACTATAAATCTATAATGTACTCTCTCTGTCTTCTCTTTATATGTATTGTGTTTGGCTTATTCTTTATGACATCAATTTATACATTTAAACATTACAACTTGACTTTGTTTTCAAAAAAATTTCAAAATTCACACATTCAATTAACACTTCCATGTTTGCCATCCAAAGATCAATAAAGATGCCTTTCATTATACACAAGGATTAAAAAAGTCAATAATAAGTCACAATATCATTAACCTTATATCATGTATTACAAGTTCAAGCAATGAATTATCATAATTTCATATGGTGTGTCATCAGTTAATTTACTCCAACACTTAAGAACTACGATAAATTATGATTTTAAAACTTGCTAAGTGATTATAGGCAAGTAGATTTATCATTTTGTAATAGTATAGTCAAAAGTATAGAGTGTGGATTCCACGAGAATATATCATGTCTAACCCTCTTATTATGATTTAGTCAACAACTAAGATTGAGATTAACTTAAATTAATTCTAGATTTAATCAAATAGATCAGAACACACCCAAAAATATCAAAGGAAGTAATTAAAAATAATAAATTGAATATGATATAACATCTTGAATAGATATGGCATCATCTTTTACCTTTAGTTCAATTATTTAGAGATTCTTTGATTTGAACTAGCGGAGTCTCCTAGTATAACAATTTGTCACTTCTCAATTTACAACTTCCTATCTCTCAATTGAGTAACTAATTTCTATCTGATTAACTCATTATAAAAAATTGGTAAGATTTATGAAACGTTATAAAAGGTCATCTTAATAGCAGAAGCAACATGTAAGAATATCTCTAGTATCTTATTCAATCCTTAATATAAGAGTCTAAGTTAATCTATATACAAGTTCTTTCAACAACATCTATATGTAAACTCATATTATGTTTAAGCTTAACTTGTTTAACTAGCATTAAGAACAACACCAATATAAAATATTTATGTATATATAAAATTGAATTGTCACACAAGAATAAGAAACTAATGTTCAATCTATCATGATATAATATAAAACTATCCATAAATCATTCTTGAAACAATAAAAACCAACAAAATAATTGAGATCTCAATCTTTTGATGTGACATACTTCTTTGTAATGATTCTCGATCTTTCTCGTTGTTGATTATGAATGTAATATGTTTTTATGGCTTCTATCTCTAATAATTGCTAAATATAACCTAAAACTAAACTAAAAACTAATCATCTTACTTTTAATGAGGGTCTTTACATCTTTAAATAGGCTTTCCTACTAGCAATCACATTTTGAGACACATCCATATGTTTCTATTAGAATTAAAAACGCAAAAGATTTATATCTCTCCTTAAGATTTATTTAACATCTTGAATCATCTTAATAGGAGCTCGAATGAGAAAGTTATGTTATGCCTAATTTAGGAAGCATTTTCCAAATTGTCCATAATTGTACAATTATCTTTATTTTTCTTTTAACACATCCATTTGCATCATTTTGTTTTGTACTTTAATGTTCCTCCAATTTTGCTTCTATAGAGAAAATACGCATAAACACACTTGTGTTTTTTGTTATGACTAACACTATATCTTTCCATCATGTAACATAGACTCCATGTTGACTGTGTAGGTCATGTTTCCTACATCAAAGTTTTAATGACTATATGTCAGGTCATGTTTGATCTTCTCAGCATCTACTTTTATTTAGAGAGGGACACACTCTAGCATATGGTCGTGTTAAGCCAAGAATGATTTTTTATCTTATTTTGCATTGAAAAGCTCGTAAATCACAAGCAATATCTCTATAATTAAATATAATATAGCATAAAATCAATTAATTAAGGTAATTTAAATTGAAAATATAACAAAACACTAAGTAAATTGTATAAACATTACATACACTTCAGTGTGTGATGAGCTTAAAATATATGTATATTTCATTAGGTACTTTTCTATGTTTTTTGTATAAATTACCTTAGTTTAATTGATTGTTATTTTGTTTTATGTAATTATTGAAGATGTTGCCCTGGTATGAGCTTTATTAAGAATTGAAGAAGATTTCAAGTGAAAAATATGAAGAATAAAATTCTTGGATGAATATTGGCTGACACATAACCATAGATAGGAAAAATGCAAATGGAGGTGTTTACATCAAAATTAAGATATTTAGGTAGTGATAGACATCTTTGATAACACTTACTAGATTAGTCATAAATCTCTCATTTTACCTCTAATTGAGATGATTCAAGATGTTATGGAAAGTTAACAAAGAGATATAATATTTTTCTATATAGAGTTTTGGAAAAATCAAATAACATCACGTTTGAATATAATCTAAGACATGATACGTCTCAATTAGTGTAAAGAAGTGAAAATAGCATAACGATCCATAACTTAAGGCATGACCATGCCTTAGGCTATATGCACTATGGAAAAATGACATCAAGCCCTTTTTAAAAAGTCTCAAACCTTAGTTTTGAGTAGTTTTGAGCTTTTTCATATTCTTTCATTTGAAATTTAAGGTTATCCAAGTGAGAGGAAAACAACTAAGAGGAGCATGAAACATCCTTTTTTAAGGAAAAAAAAGATCAAAATCACCCCAACAATTAAAAGATTACATCAAAAAATTAAGATCAACTATATAACTCTTTTTATTTTTTATTTCTCTCATTTTTTTATTGTATTTGTTGATTTAAATATGATGAGTAGTTGATTATGTTATATGTCTACATAGGAGATAACCCTAGCATTTTATTGATATGAATATATTTGATTTGATTTATAAATGAGAGAGATATATATATATATTATGTTTAATTAATCTTAATGTAGATTGGAAATATAATTTCACTTCTGAAAATGTTGAGAGTACTTGTGAGTGGAGCATGACTTAGATATTACAAGTTGAATAGGGTGTTTTAGAAATAGACCTCTGTGATCTTTATGATTTTAGGATGAGACCTTTTATAGAATTTTAAAGGACTTAATACATTTAAAGGGGTATTTCTACTTTAAAAACAATTATGAGAACTAGAGATTTGTTAAAAAAATGATTTTGTTAATCTTGTTGGAGATGGGAGAATTGACTAACTTTTGGTTTGATAATTAGCTCTTTTTTAGGCCTTTATATAATTTACAAGAAATGGAAAGTCTCAAACATCTTATTAGTCACAAGTTGATAGTTGTTGAAGCTTTGCATGTCAAACAAATTTTTAGACAAAGTTCCATTCCAACTTCATTTACAGAAGAAATTCCTCAAACTTGCTTAAGTGGGAAAGATGATAACATCATTTGAAAGCATAGCAGGAATGGCAAGTTCACTAATCAATCCTGTAGAAAGACTTTTCAAAGTTATTATAGCAATATACCCTGGGTTAAATTTTCTAGCTCCACCTACATCCTTGAGCATCTCTCACATTGTGGTCAGCCATGAAAGATAAATTGCCGACTGTTGACAAGCTGAAGAAGTATCTTAACATGTCAAATTGTTGTATTCTCTACCAAAGAGCTGAGGAAAGCAATAATCACCTACTTTTTCAATGTGAATTTGTCACAACCATTAGAAGGTACCTATTACTTAAATGCCACATTCAAAACGCTTCAGGAGATTTTAATTCTATCAAAGCATGGTTTGTTACTATTAAATATTTTGATATCACAGTGCCTAGTTCTTTCCTTCATTTTCAAAGCTGTTTGGGATGAGAGAAATGCTTGCATTTTTCAGAGTAGAAGCCTAACCAATGAGCAGTTTAACAATAGGATCCTACAACAGATCAGAGGCTACATCAGTTTATACAAGTCAAAACTTCATAATGATGGTTATTATACTAGAATATGGAATGTGTGATTTAACTATCTCAATTTATAAAGAAGATTAAACATGGGATTGCCCTATATGATTTATTTCCTAGGTAAACTCATGTATAACTCTTTAAAGCTCCTTTGCATCTCTTAATTTCCTTTAATGACTTAATCCATTACAATTTTCTAAAAAAAGGGGGTTTATTGGTAAAGATATGGGTTAACCAAGTAGAGAGTAGTTGGTTATAACTTGAGAGAGTGCAATTTTATAGTTTAGGAGATTCAGTTAGTTCAGATGATAAATCTATTATAAGTTACCTAAATTATAAGTACAAAGATGGTATTAAAGGGAGTTTTTATCTAGATTTCTTTCATTTCTATATTTTATCTTAACTAGATTTCATTCATTTCTATACTTTATCTTAACTATCTCTAGTGGTTGTTTACTCTGCATACATTTAATTTATATTTAGTTTTAGGTTAATTATCGATAATTAAAACCACCTCTCTTTAATCATTTGACTAGGCAACAGTAGGAGAGTTGATTGAATTACTAACACTTTCATATGGGATTAATACTTTATTCACCATTGTATTACTAAAAGGAGATAGGAGCTTGTACCATAGGTTATGATTAATTTATTATTATATAGAAAAATTAAAAGGTAGAAAATACCGAAAAAAAATTTTGGTGTTATTTATATCGAAGGGATTGATGCTTAAGAAACTTTTTCTTTTTGAAATTTAAATAATTATTGAATGAACTATAGCAAAGCTATCTCAACATTACAATGAGTTCACTAAGAAATAAATTACATCACTAAAGTAAAAAATAAATTACATGAAAATTGACAGAAGATATTACAAATTCCATCTGGTCTTCATTCCTAGGGATAGAGCATATTGATCAGATTTCGCTATCATAATGGCTCGAATCCAATTGATGGTATTTTTAGCTAAGTTGTACTTGTTAACTTCCTCATTTCGATATATCCTCTTATTTCTTTCTGTCCATATTGAATAAATAGTGGTTGTGAAGGCAGTTTTATATATTGGAGCATCTTAAAACCTCTGTAGCAATGCAAATGATCCAATTTAGAGTACGGCTTCAGATAGCAAATGTAAAATTATACTCCAAACTGCTTTGGAGTATCTGCTCTGGAAGAATAGATGTACTTGATCTTTTTCAGTCTCTTCACAAAGCACACATATTAGGTCATAAATCCCAAATCATCTGTTTTTTGTATAGATCTTGTTCTTTATTAGCAACCATATGAAAATAGAGGCTTTATGAATGAGGGAACATCTCCAAAGGAGATTGAACCAAGGAACATTCTCACCTCCTTCTTACAAAGCCTTATAACAATATTTGTTAATAAAAATACCTGAGGTATCTAGGACTCAGGTTACTGCATCTTGCTTATGGCTTTTAATGATCTGGGGTAGATAGCCCACTATCAAATTGAATCCTATAAAGTTTCTAGCCCACTGAGTTTGATTCATCAAAGAAGATACTTTGGAGTTGAGCGAAAGCCTGTTCGTAAGAATGGATAGTTCAGACCTTTGTAGTAGAGGACCATGATCAGTCCAGTTATCAAACCATAACCAAATATTCTCACAACTGCCTAACACATGCTTAATCAAGGAAAAACCTCCTGCCTCAATTTCAACATTTGCAAGAATAACCAAGAGTACTCCCTGGAGATAGACAGTTGCCAAAAGCTTTCAGTTATGAGATATGTTTCATGTATCCATTTTACCCAAATAGTCTGTTTATCTTCAACTAGCCTCCAAATCCTTTTACACAGAAGCACTTTTTGCATAAGAGATATAGAAATGATTCCAGTCCCCCCTACATTTTAAGAATAGTCACCTTACTCCATTTGACTTTAGCTTTCTTAGAGTTCTAAGAATTCCAAGTCCATAAGAAAGCTTTCAGGCTGCTATCAATATCCTTGCTTACTTTCTTGGGTAGAATTATATGGGTTATCCAATAAACATAATGATTACGAAGAACAGAAACTATCAAAGGAACCCTTGCGGTAAGCGACAAGAATGTATTATGCCAAGTATTAATTCTAGCTTTGATCCATTTTATGAGTGGTATACAATCATAATGCTTTGGCTTTACATATGAAATATGATATCCTAGATATTTGAGAGAAAGATAATGAAGCTAAAGTTCAGTAATCCTAGAGAGTTCCTTAAAATTCCTCACATCTTTATAACAATACATGCTACTTTTGTTTATATTCACTATTAAACTTGACCATTTGGAAAGTTGCATAAGAAGTTCCTTTAACATCTTCACTGATTGTGTTTCTGTTTTCGAAAGAAGGATTAAGTCATCGGCAAACATTCAATGGGTGAGTTGGAAAGAACTGCATTTATTATGATAGAGAAATCTATCATTGAAACCAATAACCTTGTTGATGAGTCGAAAGAGACTTTCCATAACTAGAGTAAATAGACAAAGAGAGAGAGAATCCCTTTGTCTAATACCTCTAGCACAAGATAAAGTCTTGGTAGGAATCCCATTCATAAGAATACTGATTGAAGCAGTTTTTAAGCACGTCATAATCCAGTCAATGAAAATAGTAGGGAATTCTAGAGCTTCCAGGAAAGTATGTATGAAATCCCAATTAAGAGTGTCAAAAGCTTTGAAAAATCTATCTTCTAATAGCAACTTTTAATATTTGTTCCAGAGTTATACTCTTTCAAAATCTCTTGCATGAGCAGTACATTATCTCTTATTGATCGGCCTTGTATAAATGCACTCTGGGTAGGATTAATTATTGTAGATAAAGCAGACCTTAATCTATTAACAAGGAATTTTCCAATTACCTTATAGACCATGTTACAAGAAGATATAAGTTTGCAGTTTGCCAAAGTATAAAGATTCAGTTTTTTAGGAACCAGAAAAATATGTGTGATTTATCTCCTTCAACATTTTACAAGAGGATAAGCACTCTAATACTACTTCAGTAAACAGAGTGCTATTTATCTCCCAAGTTTTTTGAAAAAAAATCCTACAATGAACCCATTAGGCCTAGGAGATTTAGAGGGATGTAAGTTAAATAAGATATCTTTAACTTTTAAGCTCGTAAATGGAGCAGAGATTGAATCCTTAAGATCCAACGAAAAGGGGCTATCAAAGAAATCATGAATAGAATGAGAATCATATAAATTTGCTTTAGTGCCCATAAGCTATAGAAAGAAAGCTCTTGTAAGTCTAGATAAGGAGTCCTTATCAGACTGAGATAACTGAGGGGCATTTAAGTTCCATAATCATATTTCTATTCCTCTTTACAAGAAGAGAAGCATGGAAGAATTTAGTACTGGAGTCACCATCTCTTAGCCAATTTATCCGAGCTTTCTATTTTAAGATTGAGTTTTACAAAGTCAAAGCATCCTGATGATTCTTTAACCTAGCAGTTTAAGACTATCGGCTGATGATTCATTGGTCAAAGGAACCATGCTATGTGCTTGCTTGCTATCATTTTCTCCCACTTCTAGATACTCCCTGCTTGATACATCCAAATTCTTATAACCTCACTGCTCAGCTGATTTTTTTCCCTATACACTCAAGTTTTCATGTGGCAGTTTCACCAATTCCAATTCAGTGACAACATTAGCAGAACTCATTTCAATTTCCTCAATTTACATAAACCTATTAACTTTAGGAAGAGCCTCCACCTCATTCACAGTCAATACATCACCTTGCACAGGAATGCTCCTCTCCTCTGATATCTTCTGATTAGTGAAATTCTGCTTCAATTCAACATTGAAAGAAATCAATTCATTGCCTATTGAGTTGGCCCCATTACTTCAACTACTGATCTTTCTTTTGAGGTCACTGATTCATCAAAACCCATGAGCTCATTGTGACTCACTGATCTAAACAATTTTCCCGTAGTCTTCCAATTTTTCTTCACTTTACTAGGCTTCCATGTATAGGAAATAGCTACAAAATATTTTATAAGCTTCCCGTCTTCTCCTAACTTCATGATAGGCAGCTGATCAGGAAGAATACAGTCTCTTCTCACCTTAACATGAAGTTTAGCAAAACACACTCTTTCCATATTAGCAGTTTGGGCATTCGTATTTATAGGCTTTCATAGTGAGCTTGCTAGGAAGCTTAAACCTTCAATCGTCCATAATTTGAGAGGAACATTATGAAAATTAACCCATAATGGAATAACATCAATATTACCTGAATTGAAGTCGAAACTAGGTCTCCAACGTTGAATGAACATCGAGTCTATTGATGTGTCACGGACCCTGCTCCAAAATTTTGTGAATGTTATATTCGGCAAAAAATTTGAAGAGGAAGGAGTCATCATCTCGAAGCATTACTTTCTCCGATCCTTTTTTCCCCCACCCTACCAAAGCCCATGCTTGCACCACCGGAAAAGCTAAACTCTTATTCTAGAAAACGCCCACCAGTGCAGACGCCCATACACTTGCTCCTTGTTTGAGGAGTTCCATTGGAGGAGTCAGGATACCATCCTTCATTTCATTTGGAAAATATCGTAGCTCTTCTCTATTACATTGTATTTGAGGCTTAGATTTCCACGCTCCAATATTGTGTTTAACATTAGTTGGCGCCTCCTTTATGTTACCAGACCCTGACTTCGTCGCACTTGGCGATGTTGGCTGACAGATTAGATGGAGTTAGAGTTAACTTAAACCTCCCTCAGTGTCCATCGTCTAGGCCTAAGAAGGCCCACCGAAGGAAGAGCAATCAGCTGCAAAACAGTGAAATGACTATTCCAGGTCGATGGTTTCGGGTCCGAAATTTTTCGAAAAAGATGCTCAAGAAACTTAGTTACCATTACTCTGATTATTTTCTTTTTTGTTTTTTATATGTTATTTTCTTTCCTTAGGCTATGTTTGGTTGAGGGGTTGAGGACAAAAAGGGATGGAATGTAACACACTTTCATCGTTTAGTTGAAGGTTTCATAATGGAATGGAATGGAATGAGATGGAAGCGGAAGGTTTCATGTTACGTTCCATTCCATCCTAAACAGTGAAAATAAGAAACTTCCGATTCGGAGGGTTTAGGATGGAACGTAACCTAATAAATGTAAACTACCTAATATACCCTCAATAATTTTTCGTA
>JAOQML010000008.1:17939863-17952167 GCA_027568935.1 Erythroxylum urbanii
CAAACTCCTGCAAAAGTAACACCCAACGAATTAGTCTTGGTTTAGCATCGGGTTTTGTCATCAAGTATTTCAAGGCTATATGGTTAGCATACACGATCACTTTAGACAAAACCAAATATGAGTGAAACTTGTCAAAAATGAACACAACTGCCAACATCTCTTTCTCCGTGGTGGTGTAACAGCATTGTGCACTGCTCAGTGCCCTACTTGCATAAAAAATGGGATGAAAGGTCTTACCTTGTCTTTGGCCTAAAATAGTACCCACTGCATAATCACTTGCATCACACATTAATTCAAAAGGACGAGACCAGTCAGGAGATATAAGAATAGGCACAGTCACAAGCATATTCTTTAACAATTGAAAAAATGTCAAACATTTATCGTCAAAAGTAAATACAACATCTTTTTCAAGCAACTCAGTTAAAGGTCTAACAATCTTAGAAAAATCCTTCATAAACTTATGGTAAAAACCAGCATGGCCTAAGAAACTTCTAATGGATCTAACATTGTTTGGTGGTGGAAGTTTCTTAATGACATCAGTTTTTGCTAGGTCTACCTCTATACCCTTGCTAGAACTCTTGTGACCTAAAACAATGCACTCCTGGATCATGAAATGACATTTTTCCCTATTAAGTACTAAATGGGTCTCCTCATACCTAATCAAGACTTTCTCTAAGTTATCCAAGCATGCATTAAATGAAGTACCAAACACAGAGAAGTCATCTATGAAAATTTCAATGCAAGATTCAAGCATGTCAGAAAAATAGCCATCATGCATCTTTGAAATGTAGCTGGAGCATTGCATAAACCAAATGGCATGGGTCTATATGAAAATGTACCATAAGGACATGTAAAATTTGTTTTTTCCTAATCTTACGGGGCTACCAGAATCTGCTAATATCAACAATATCCATCTAAGGCACAATAAAAGTCATGTCCAGCTAATTTCTCAATCATCTGATCAATAAAAGGTAAAGGAAAATGATCTTTCCTGGTGGCATCATTTATCTTCCTATAATCTATACACATTACCACCCAATTACCTTCCTAGTGGTTATTAATTCATTTTTCTCATTTTTAACCACAGTGGTACCTCCTTTCATTGACACCATTGACATAGGACTAACCTAACAAGAATCAGAAATGGGGTAGATAATACTTGCATCTAAAAGCTTTACTACCTCATCTTTCACTACCTCCTTTATGTGTGGGTTAAGTTTCCTCAGGGGCTGCAATATCGCCTTGCTTCCATCCTTTATGAAAATACGGTGTGTTCAAAAGGTTTATACCCTTAATATCCGTAATGGACCACCCGATGGCCTTCTTGTGGTCTCGCAGTACCCTCAATAGCTGCTCCTCTATGGCATCTGACAAACAAGAAGAAATGATAACTAGCAAGTGCTCAGGTGGGTTAAGATAAACATACTTCAAATGATTCAGAAGAGATTTAAGGTCAAGAGAAGGAGGCCCTTCGATTAAAGGCTTCAAAAATAGCTTGGCTGGATATTGGAGAGGCTCATATGCTCTATAATGTATCCAACAAGCCTGCTCTAACTCATCTCTAATATCCTCCAACTCTTCTTGCAATTATTCCCCTAACTCTTTTATCATTCCTTGTGCTCCCCCTTTCAACAAATCTGCACAACCAATAGAAGAATTATCAACATCAGAAGAATAAATTTCAACAAAATGACAAGAGTCAAAAGTAGAAGGATGGTTCATAGCATTGAATACATCAAATACTAGTTCTTCATCTTGAAGTCTCAAGATGAGCTTCCTTGCTGCACATCGATGATAGTCCGTGCAGTTGCCATGAAAGGTCTACCAAGAATGATGGAGATGTCTCTATCTTCCTTTATGTCAAGGACTAAGAAATCTACCAGAATGATGAACTTCTCGACCTTGACCAATACAAGATGAACTTCTAGACCTTGAAAAATACATCGTTAATGATTCCCCTCGGATAAGTAATGGACCTATCTACCAGCTGAAGCGAAATAGTGGTAGGTTTGGGCTCTGCCAATCTTAACTTCTTAAAAACAGAAAGAGGCATTAAGTTAATGCCCGCATCCAAATCCATTAAAGCCCTATCTATATGCAAATCACCAATAACACAAGGAATAGTAAAACTCACTGGATCCTTAAGCTTCGATGGCAATGTTTTCGACAATATGGCTGAACACTCTTTATTCAACTTCACCGTGGCATACTCCTCAAGCCTCCTCTTATTAGACAAGATTTTTTTCAAAAACTTAGCATAAAAAGGTATCTATGTTGTGGCCTCAATAAAAGGAATGTTTATAAGCAACTTTTTAAGCATCTCAAGAAAATAACAACTACTTATCTAATTACGTACCTTTCAACCTTTAAGGATAAGGGATATGAGGTCTTACCAGATGTGTGATAAGGTTAGCAAATTATCTTGGATGATCCTCCTTTGCACCTGGTGCTTCCTTGGCCTCCTTGCTACCCTCCTAACTCTCTTCTTCTTCACTCTTTTCCACTTCTTTATCCTTCTGCTTCTCCTTAACTTCCTCAAGTTGTTTACCATTCCTCAATAAGATTGCCTTTGCATGTTCTCTCAGGTTGGCCTCAGTAGTGCTAGGCAATGAACCCGAAGGTCTTTCCTTCAACAAACTTGCAATCTGGCTCACCTAATTCTCCAAGTTTTTGATAGAAGATTCTTGATTCTACATCCTAACCTCAGTGGTGGAGATGTACTTCGAGAGTAGCTCTTTGAGATTGGATTTCTCAAGTGGCACAGGATTTGGAGCATTGAAACCTAGGGGTGGTTGTCTCTGAACATTGGATGACTGCAGTTGTACCATCTGATCATTCTGTCAAGAGAAGTTTGGATGATTCCTCCACCCTAGGTTGTAGGTGTTAGAATATAGATCTCCTCCCTGTCTGTTATAATTGCCCATATAATGGGCCTCTTCTTTCTCTTGAGCAAAAGGATTCCCGACTTGACACTCAAAAGATGCATGATAATCTCCACCACAATGCTCACATATGGCACAACTCCTCAATGAAGAACTAGCTCCTCCTCTCACACTGTGTATCAGATTATCCAGCTTCTTCATCAAAACATCCATCTGAGCTAATAAAGCCATTGTATTATCTATTATACGAGCTCCTGTAGGTCTTCTGGGATGCCTATCTGAATGATACTGAAATTTGCTCATCAATCAACCTATAGTCCTCATTAAACCTCCTACTGCAACATTTATGGTACTCCTGGTCGATAGGGTCATTCTGGTATAAAAAGCGTTAACTTGCTGCCATGTGGAGAACCCATGACCAGGATACTGTGTCAACATATCTCGAAATTGTTCCCATGCTTCATATAGACTTTCATTTTTATATTGGGTGAAGGAAGTGATCCCATTCTTCATCTTTGCAACTTGACAGGAGGAAAAATTTATCCAGAAATAATCTCATCATCGCATACCATGTAGTCTTAATCTCACCGCATCATTCGACACTCCTTTATGTTTGAACAGATCACAAATATCCAGAAAGTTTTCCAAATATGTGTTCAGATCCTCCAAAGGTAATCCTCCAAACTGAGATGCTCTCACCACGAATGTAATGATGTGAGGAATCTCAAAACTCGCGGCTGTGATCGTCAGCCTTATAATGGGGGGCATGGGTCTATTGTTGTATCCCATAGTCAAATCCCTTCTCTCTTTAGAACGTGCCATCAGCCCCTCATCATATTGTTCCATGTTTACAAACTTCTCTTTTCTAGTCTCTTCTTCTGTGTTACTATTTCAAGTCAATCAAGTTTCCTTGCGCAACCTGCGAATAGTTTTTTCAATCTCAGTATCAAGTAGCAAATTCTCAGATTTTAACCACGAGTGAGCATAAATAAAATGAAACAAATAAAAAGTAAATAATAACAGAGCTAAGAATTGAAAATAAAACAAACCAAAGTAAAGCAATCAAGCAAACAAATAAAATATGCAAATAAACAATGAAGCAAGAATTAAATCTGAGATAATTGACACTGTCTAACCTAATGACTCACAATAAAGAAAATCCTTGGCAACGGTGCCAAAAACTTGTTTTATTCTAAACAAAGCAATACAAATTACATTCTATCTAGGACAAACTGGAGGCAAGCGTACCTCATCGACAAGTAATATAAAACAGTAAGAACCATATATAGTACCCAAAGGATTCCAAAATGTAAGATAATTAAATTAATAATGCAAAATTACTCAGACGATTAAGAATTGATTGCTTTGAAAATGGAATAAAATAAGTGAATTAAGGAAATATGCTTAATGCAAGGTATGAACTAAATGTGGCTAAACTTAATTAAATGACAAAAATTAAATAAGATGCCAGATTTCAATTGGATTAGGCACTAAAACTTGTAACGGTGGATTGATTAAAGAGTTACTTCACTTAAGCAACTTAAACCTAATATTCATAGGAATTCCTTTCTCTTTTAAATCCAAATTACCTATTTGGTTAATAGATAATTTGGAATAAAAATAAAACATTCAATGCAAGAAGCCTACAATTAAGTTCGTTAATCCCATGTATCCTCATACAAAATTCTACAGTTGGTTTACACGTTAGTATCAAGTATATTGCTTAATTGTTTTCTGACAAATCAAATCCCAATGGTTATGGCATTCAATCATCTAAGGCCTTAATCTAGTTGATCAATCCAATTAGGCTAAATATGCATTCAATCAAGCAAATAAAACAATACCACAAAACTGACCTAATCCAATATCCATCCTAACCTCAACCAAAGAAAACTTACCTACACATATTCATCAATGTAACATAAATCATGGTCATAATATAGATTTGCATTGACAAAAATTAAAACAATTAAGGAACAAAAACAAATTAAGAACACTCAATATGATTACTGTTATCCAAGGAGTGCTCCTCTTCCAACATGCCACTGTTCTCATCTTTGATTTTTAATGCAGTCGTCACTCTATTTTTTTTTATGCACCCAACAACTCATCCCTAGCCTTCTATCACACTACTCTCCTTATGCTCTAGCCACCTACATCTCTTTGTTTTTCTCTCTTTTAATGTTGTCTTTTAGCTTGCGCCACTCCTCTTTATTTCTTTTCTTTCACGCTATTCATCTCCTTTTCACGCAGCCGCCACTCTATTTTTTTCTATTTTCATGCTACTCCCCTTTGTCACGCAGCTCTCCTCTCACTCTACTCTCCCTTCTTCTTTCTACGCCAGCTCTTCACGTTTTTTCTCCTCAGTCGCCACTCTGTTTTCTCTCTTTCCATTTATTGATGTGATAACTAATGCCTTTTATCCCCACCCTAATTCATGCACAAAACATCCTTCCCTTTTTTGCTAAAACATTTTTGTTTCTTTTTAAGTTATGGGCTGCCTCATTTCTTCTTTTTTTCCTCTCTATATCATGTCATTTTGGGCTCAACATCTTTTTGTCCAGCTATCTTGATTTTAAAAAGCTTTTCTTGCTTTATGCTTTTAAACTTCCAAATCTAATATGTGCCTAAAACTAAAACAAATAGCTATTAATTATCGCAATTTAAACATTAAATGGAAAAAAGTTTAGCAAATTATGTATCTAAAATCAATATAAAATGCCCATCAACAAGGATCAGTTTGCACCTACTCATATCTTCAGTTATATTATATTAAGAATTGTATTCTACAACTATTGTAAAGTGAATATGTCAACTTTAAAGTGTGCTGACATTTATCTCTGAATTTGAAATGTAATGAGAATTATGACTGAACATGTTTATAAATGAAATAAACCAAAGTGAGCATTGGTTGAAATGAAAATGTGTTTGTTGCATGAAAACTTTGTAATGAGTTTGATTGATTGTCTTAACGTGTCATCGTCATAAAATATGTTCTCGAAAAATTATCAATACATTTGGGAATATGCTCTGTGAGAGTGGTGTGTTACATGTTGGGTGTAACATATATATGTAAGAGGAGAAGAAATAATTGAATAATAGGAGCCAACCAATCTATGTGGGAAAATGGAAGCCTATGGGATCATATAGTGGTTGGCTTCTTACAATCCCACTTCCTTACATTGTCACTTTTTTCATCTCCAAGAATCCTCCATTCCTATTCCTAACAATGATAGAAGAAGCGTATCAATTCCGTTTTTGAAGTCTAATGCTCATCTAGGGTAGGGCCCATAAACTTTAGTATTGTAGTCTAATCCAATTCTTCCTTGCTTTCCTACTAATCTCTATTTATAACCATATAATCCTTAACCTTTTATGTAAGATATATTTAAGGATGTCAATGGGCCGGGCCGGGCCCGGGCCAACATTGGCCTGGCCTCAATGGGTGGGCCGGCCCGTGGCCCAAGCGAGCCGAGATGGGGTCAGCCCGTAGTCGGCCCGTAGTCAGCCCGTTTATATTTTTTAATTTAAAAAATACAAAATGACGTCGTTTTGGACAAAATGATGCCGTTTTGTCTAGTCGCGGGCCGAGCAGGGCCGGGCAGGCCCGTGGCCCACCCACGGCCTACCAAACCTAGGTCAAAAATGGGCCGGGCCGAGCTGGGCCAAAATTACCATCCCTAGATATATTTATGAGTTTGTCAACCTATATGCCTAGAACTATAATAAAGATTGATTCCCCAAGTCTCTATCTTCCTTATACACCTTTTATTTTCAATCTCTTTTCTCGTACTCATTCCTACTTTTCATATATATGTTACATTTTATATTGGTACTGTAAGTTAGATAAATATTTTCCAACTAATATTGTTCAACTAAAGTATGTCCTTCCTAAGTCTTTGATTTTATATCAATAATAACCCTTTCTGTCAAAAAACTAATTAAGTACTTTTTTTTTCCATCCTAAACTAATTAATTCAAAGATAGAGTGGAATTTGTGTGCAAAATGCTAAAGTTTTGGACTGTTTGAGAATTGTAGAACTTCCAAGAAAATTCAAAGATAAAAGTGGAATTTGTGTGCAAAATGCTAAAGTTTAGGACTATTTGAGAATTGCAAAACTTCCAAGAAAATTCAAAGATAACAAGCCTTAGACAACTTCAATAAGTTATGATTACTGCGACTTCTTCAATTCGTGTATTTATTGTCATAGCTTGAATTGAAAAAAAAAAGAGAAAATAGGCATCCATGGTTTATTCGAAGTGCACAAATGAACACTTCTATCCTGTAATTTTGTTTGTTGTTATGGCTTTAACTTTGTTGGTTTGTGAGGCATTTATGCCATTAAATTTACATATTTCATAATCAGATATTATATACCTATCCTAAAAAATGTCTATAATTGTATAGTATTTTGTCTGTTGTAAAGAGAAGTAGATTAAGTTATTAAAGAAATTGATAAATGCATAAAAATCTAAGCCTAAAAATGTCTTACAACTTATCAACCATGCAAAGAAAACAATACTATTTAGTTTTGTGCACATACCTTTGGAAACTTGAATCTTTTTCTTTCTTCTTTTCAATTCTGATCATATAACTTTTAAGAGATTTTCAATAAGTAACTATGGTAGGATTAAAACATTCATGATCATTAACATATTACTCCACACTACATTATCTTTACATCAGTACTATCATATATATATGTGTGTGTGTGTGTGTGTGTGTGTGTGTGTGTGTTTGTGTGTGTGTGTGTGTGTGTGTGACACACTTATGAGTAAGGGTGTGAAGTTGAGCTTTCTAGAAATGAATCTTGAAAAGCCGAGAGTTGAAAAAATTATGAAAGGTACGTATGTGACATTTCCCATAATTAAAGAACATGTTTTAGTTAAATACTTTACAACCAATCTTTTTCCATTTTTTTATTTTTTATTTGATAGAATTTAGGATTGAGTTTCAGTTTTAGCAAAGTGGGACCTTCAAATTTGCCATACAGTATAAATGAGGAGAAATGTATAATTTTAAAGTAAAGTTGAATCATTTAACCATATTACAATTCATATTCATATTAAGGGACTTAGACTATGGAGAGGTTATATTTTTATTTATAAATTTCCTCAAGAGTATCTTGAGGATGGCATTAGAGACTTAAGAATTAAGGCTAACTTCATCATCCTGACTAATTAAATTGCAAATAACGGTTATGAGATTATAAGGGTATTTTTAGATAGTGCATCCCTTATTGTGATATAACAAAGGGTGTGAGATAGATTAACCCACTTCTAGGGAGGGTAGACATTCTAAAACAATTGAGGGTAAGGCTAGTGAATTTGATGATCCAACATATGAGGGTGAAGAAGGAGAAATTAGTAACTTTGATGATTCTAATTCATCTTATTTTGATTATATATTTGATAAGTTAGATGGTGAATAGGCTGTGGAAAAGGGTGTTTATGGTGGTATAGAAGAAGTCCCAAAAAATAATATACAGATATAAATGCAAATTCAACATATAAAGATCTTGATGAGTTTATAAGCATGGATGCTAGTTCAAATGAAGAAGGGAGAAGAAGGCCTGATTTCCTAGAATTTAATGTATATAATGATATGTTAAGGCCAATTGATTTAAATGTTTGTATGTTATTTGATTCAGTGAATGCATTTGCACAAGCTCTAGTGTAATATGTTGTTAAGAAGGCTTTGATTATGTATATGTAAAGAATAAGAAATGTAGAGTAACTGTTGTATACAAGAAGGGTTGTGGAAAGAGAATACATACTTGTCTAACCATAAGTATGGTATAATATACCAAAACAAAAAATGTAAGACGCTTTAGATTGAAAAGAAATTCCTCCTATATTTTAGAGTTTGTTTTACATAGGATGCTACAGTGTTTAAGGTTGCACTTTTAAAGTTCAATCTTGAGACTATAGAAAAGAAAGCATATAAGGCGAAGAACTTTGAATTAGAATTTTGGTGGGTAAGAGGGAAAGCAATTTGAGGATTTAAGGATCTATAGATTAGCTATATTACTGTATAATCCGAGTAGTACTTTCATAATCAAATATTTACAAGATACTTTTGATTCCATATACATATACTTAGATGCTTATAGAGAGGTTTCTTAGCTAGTTGTAGGTGATGATTGTCACTTAAAAGGCAAACACGAAAGGCAATTACTATTAGCTATTGAATTATATGCAAATAACATCATATTTCCAATTATCTGTGTTATGGCTAAAATTAAGAATCAAGTCTCATGGAAATGATTTTATAAATGTTTATAAGAAGACATCAAACGCTACCAGGATCGTAGTTGAGTTTTTTTTATTGCAAAAGGTAAATTTGTATTATTGGATTTTCTTTTTATATTATGAACATCCATTTCTAGTTATATATACATTTACTAAAGTATATACCTTTAATGAATTCAAAGGTATATGATTGTTTAATTAAATGCACTTGAACTTCAATTCATATGATTATTTATGTCATGATTTACATTCTCCTTTTTACCTTGAACAAGTACATGAAGCAATTAGAAGGTATTGAAAAATATATCTATGGTTGGACTAGATACCAACCGGCAGGTGGTACAGGCACACTTTTAGTGTTAAGTTGAAATGTGACATATTGTTGAAAAATCATTATGAAAGCTTAAATGCTTACATCAAGTACACTAAGGACAAGCTAAATATCCTAATGCCTAAGCAATGATGAAGCAATTTAATAAGAAAAATAGGGGATGAGGAAACATAACGGATACATTTATCTTGGGAATAAAAATCCTTGGATAAGGTTAAACAACTTTCTAATAACTGGATGTCATACTTTAGTGGTGGGAGATTGTTTCAAATAGAGCACATGAATTTTAACCAAATATTTTTGATTTGGCTAATAGAACTCGCATATGGATTTAAGTGGAATTCCTTATCAACATGCTTATACTACAATCAGATATGATGGTGGAAAACCAAAAGATTATGTGGACTTGATATATTGCAAATGAAAATTCAAAGTTACTTATACATGTTAAAGTTTTCCATTAATAGTAAAGATTTGTGGTTAAACTCGATCAAGATTCATGATTTCAAAATCCTACCACTATAATGCATGAGACTCTCTATTAGGCCAAAAAAGGAAAGGAGTAAGGAGGTAGGATAGGAGCAGAACCCATATAAAGGTACTCAGAAAGGACTTCAGATGTTATGTAAAATATGCAAGCAATATGGTCACAATTCAACAACTTATTTCAAGAGAATACATACAGTCAAACCAGGAAATTGACAGAAGAACCAGCATAGGTAAGAAGAAAATAAGAATAAACAAACTTCATTTTTTGTATATGTTGCCCATTAAGACTAGATATTTATGTATATATAACTCATTTTGTCTAGCAATTTTTATGTATGCATTTCTTTTGGCTAGCTATTTTTTTATATAGAGCTTAGTTGAATGATGAATTATGGTTTATATATATACTTTAAATTGTAGTTCATTTGTTAATCTTGTGATTAAATTTGTGTTGTTTGATATGTTCATATATAAATGTATTGGTTAAAAATTATAGCTTTTGTTATAGATTATTTTGGTCATTTTGTCAATTTTGGTACAAGCAAGCTTATTTTGGCAAGCTATTTTAGCTTAGAATGCCAAGTATCATTACAAACTCTTGGCCTCATTATAAACCTCTTATGCTAAATTTGGTTGCAGGTATGGTTAACTTATCCTTTTTAAGTTATTATATTCTCTTCAGATAGATTTTGCACCAAATTGAACCATTTTCTTCTCTCCTAATAGCCTCGAAGAGGTTGCTTTGAGATAAGGAAGGAAGGTGGAGAGAAGTTCATTAGTCTTCTGGTAACAATTAACTTAACTTTATATATGAATTGCATATCACTTCTATCTCCTTTTATTCTTGATATTTGATATGAGATAAGATACATAATTTGTATGTATTATATATGTGTGCATTATGTTGTATGCTATTGGGTGTTATAGATAATTGGGTGTTGACTCATTTAGAGGTTAGGTGCACATATAATATTCTTAAATACTTTTTTATTCCTGATATTATGATCTACAATTATGTTATTTATTGCTAAAAGTTCTTATGGCACATAATAGATAAAAAATTTTAAATTATATGATTGATTTTTATGTTAGAAGGCTTATCACTGGTATTGCATTCTTCTTTCATTTAGTTCCAATTGGTCTATTGATATCAACTTTTAGTCTAAAAATTAGAATAGCAATTCTATTCTTTTGTTCAAGCATTACTTTTCAATATAAATTGTTCTTTAATATGAAACAATAATTACCTCTACTATATTCAACTTGGCATGACTTAGTAATGCTTTTATTCCTTACATTTATTGACAGCCTTTTACTACTGCTTGTACGAAAATAATCAAGTCATTCATCCAAGGTTTTCTTTCTATACTTGGAGTGGAGATTTGCAACTAGATATTATCCATTTTATAAATATATTTTTGTTTAACATAATATTTGGAACTATATTTCAACAATTGAAAAGTTTTATAAATGAGTATGTTCTCTTTATGACTGTAGTGCTTTTCAATCTTATTAATGATTTGTCCATTATTTAAAAGCTTAATTCCTATATGCTTGTGGGTGTTTATCCATACTTAGTGATATAGATATCATTTCACATTGCTTTGTTTTATATTTATGTTACAAGTTAGTAATTGAAGTATTAGTCATTTGGTGTAATGTTTATTATACCATTATATAGAAATAGAAAACCCAACCTCACTTAAAAGGAGGATAAAAAAAATTTTGCATTTATAACTAACAAAGCACAAAACTATATAGATTAAAAGGATAAAAGAGAACATTGTACCCTTTTCAAATAAGATAATGCTAATATATTAATAAAAAATATTTTTACATAACACCATTTAATATTAATCTATACATTATATTTCTTATAATAAGTACATTACTAAGTAACACCTAATAACTGTAATGAAGATGATCCAACTACAAATGAATAGGCTCCTTAAAAATAAGTGTTGATTCTATAATTTGTTTTTATCTCCCAAAGCTCATTGATTACATCTTTACTTCGTCTTGTAAATTTTTTGCCATACCACATGAAGTCACATTTTTGTTTGCTCTACAAATAAGATGTATAAGACAAATTTAGTAATTCATCAATATAAATGCAATTTTAAAAAGTAAATCTATATTCAAATTTTACCTTAAATTGCGCACACCCATAGAATCACCTTCTTAGGTTGAACTTGATCCAAGAAGTCCTTACGAGTGTTATCACTCCATAGTGACAATAATGTAAGTAATTTTCAATGGTGATGCTTGTACTACTAGTGTAAATTTCATTTCTTTTACTAAGAAAATAAGTGAATACAACATCTAAATAGGAAGCCACAACATAGTTTCC
>JAOQML010000008.1:17989359-17999476 GCA_027568935.1 Erythroxylum urbanii
TTATTATTATTGAGGGTATAAGTTGTCCAAAAGAAAGAGGGTTGTGTTTTAAGTATTCCCACTTGCATGGAATAGGTAAAGAGGAGGGAGGTTGTCTTTAGCTATTCCTTAATTTAAAGAATATCTAATCTTTAGGAATGCTATTCCTTAGATTATAAAATAAACCAAACAAGGGAATAAGTACTAGGTGAGAATAGAAGGGTAATAAAATTTCTATTACCCTCAACCAAACACCCCATAAGGAGTTGCATTTTTTAATGTTCAAATCAATACATGCAGTAAACATAATTCTGATAATATAGTAATGATGAAAATACTGACAGTCGTCCATCACCTAATTTAAGGGAAAGAGAATTTAAATTTTGAAAATTGTACTTGTATTACGTTTATTATTGTATTATTACAATCTTCCTTCCTCCATATTTATCAACCTGTTGAAGAAAAAGATGAAAAAAAAAACCTTTTAATGCATGTATAAAAGAAATTTAAAAGAAAAGTTTACAAGATATTCACTGCACAACCCATATATTCAAAGAAAAAAAGACAATAAGGAATGTTCTAATGGTGTAAACTCTTCACTTAAGACTCTTTTTTATAAAAGGTCTTGAGTTCGAGTCACGTAAAAGGAAGAGAAATAGAAAATTTATCCTATTGATGATCCTCTAGTTCTCTGGACAAAGTTTTTTGATTAGATCAATTACGGACGACTCGCTTCCAGCGACAATGTGGGAGTTGAAGCTACTAGAGAATTCGAGGACTGCTGGGAACCTGATGCTGAGCAGGATCAGCGATCAATCAGCAGTTAACCAATCAAATATGTGACGACTCTTTGTGCACAGAAGTGTACAAACTATGTAAGAACTTGAGAGAACTTGAGATTTTAAATTTACATCCTCAAACGTTGTTTTGATGAGATATTAGAAATTTAGGATTAGTCCGCTAAAATTAAAATACTTAATGTAATAAATTAAAAAAAAACTTGACTGGAAGAGGTGAAGGCACGAGTGATGTAATTATGAAGAATCAAAACGTTGGACTTGGTGCTGTAATCGGCCAGAAGATGTTTGCAAAAGCCAGAAAATGAAATGTATACGTATACCCCACTTTGAGGCCACGAACATGTGAGCGGTGAGCCCTTCACAACGTGAAAATCGAAAAAACAAAAATGGATAGCTAAGAAAGTTTTGAAACAGAGGGAATAGGGTAAAGAGAGAAGAGAATCTGTTCCCGAAAATCTAACAGCATAAAAAGACGGTGGCTCTATTCTAATTTCTAAATGAGAATGGATGGGCGTCTGTTGTACAGTCCACACTCCACACATTTATTAATGCGCACAGTAGCCTGAGTGACAGCTTTGGAAGAGATTGCAGGAAAGGAGGAGACAAATTTGCAGAGCCATGAATGAAACGCCCATGACTTGCCAAAAAAGAAAAAAGAAATGTATTTCCTTTTTACCGTAAGATGAATAAATTTTCGTTCACTACAACTAAAATTGTATTAGGAATGTATTATCCACAGACGCAGACAGTTACATAGTGTGGTGGGGCTGGCAAGGCAACCTGTTTATAATGTTGTCGCTGTCGGCCGTGTCCAAGCCAACCCCAACCTCTATTGTGGCTGTGAGGTTCACGGGGATCTTTGGAAAAGTCCAAAGTGAAAGATAGAGAGAGACTCTTGGGGCTAGGGGAAGCGGGCATGTGGATGAGTGGGGGACACCAAACTCTTAAATCAATTTACCCTTACCTCGCTTCCAAATAATTGGGTTTTTGACCAAAGAAAAGATGGTAAAAGAAACACAAATCTCAAACTAAAGCTTCGTCCTTTCTCTGGGTCACAGTTGCAACTTGAAAGGCAAAAAGGGAGTTAAATAGCATTAGCTTCTTCATTTCGCAAAATATTCAAACTTGGTTTCTCTTTCAGCTCCTCTGTTCCCCAGTGAAGAAGATGCCTAGGCCAGGACCTAGACCTTATGAATGTGTTAGAAGAGCTTGGCACAGTGATAGACACCAACCCATGAGAGGTTCTCTTATTCAAGACATTTTCAGGTTAGACGCCTAGCATACTCAAGTATCTTTGATTCTGTTCAAGTGCGCTTCTTTTTCATCCAAATTTCCTTTTCTTTTGTTGATTAGACTCGTTAATGAGTTTCATAGTTCTGCAACTAAGAAGAACAAGGAATGGCAAGAAAAGCTCCCTGTTGTCGTCTTGAAAGCCGAAGAAATTATGTACTCCAAAGCTAATTCTGAGGTGAGGTTCTCTCAATCTGCCTACTCTTCACCGGCTTTTCTTTTGTCCAACCAAAATACGCAAGTCAATTTTAAATTAGATATCTTAAGATCCAAAACTATTTTCATCGTCTCATTTCCTTTTTGTTCTCACCAACTGGACTAAGCTTTTGCTTCTTCAGAGATTTAGTTGCTGTTGCTCCTTCAAGCTTGTGTTTCTTTTTTTTTATTATTTGTCCCACTTTTCCCAGGCCGAGTATATGGACATTAAAACACTCTGGGATCGAACTAACGAAGCAATTAACACAATTATTCGACGGGATGAGAGTACTGAAACTGGAGAGCTTCTTCAACCTTGTATTGAAGGTATCTACCCTAGTACTTTTTCCTTTCTTTTGTGAAAATGTCGACCACTCAAATTGAGGTTGTCACATCTAGAACAGTGAATTTTGTTGCTTAGGACTAGTTTTGGGTCACTTTCTCAGTGCCTGATTTCAATTTTATGGAATACTCTTTTGAATTGTTGATCGTTCAAAACAAGTGGCTGGTTTTCTTAGAAAAGATAAGGAGGAGTTACTACATTTGATTGCACATTAACTATTCTTTTCCCTCTCAAAGGTTGTCACTATGTTCTCCACTTTGATCATGGTTACTGTAACTGCATGATAACTCCAGAAGCATCCTACAAATGTAGATGCTTTTTGTGTAATAATCTTCCTTGCATTTGAACACTTCTCAGCTGCTTTAAATTTGGGATGCACACCAAGAAGAGCCTCGAGGAGCCAAAGGAACAGTAATCCTAGGTGTTACCTGAGTCCTGGTGAAGATCCCAACAATACTGCTCCTGCCATGATACATGGCTCCATCCAAACAAATGACCCGCGCAACTTGCAATTTATAGCTAATTATTCTAATCTCATAAATCCCACAATTTCCAATCTGACCCGGTTAGCCTCAGAACCACAAAATCTTGTTCCCCAGAAGAGTCATAATGTCACCTCTGACAAATCTCCCTATGTGGCTTATAATAACCGTAACCAATTCTTATGCGTAGAAAATTATCCTGGATCAAGCTTGTGCTGTGTTTACCCCTTATACTATGGAGGTTGCCCTGAGACGCAGCATTGTTGTGGTACTACTACCAAGTCATTTCTTGGCGAATTGGAGCCTATAAACGGTGGTATATCAGAAAATCTTTTCTCCTGCAACGTGAATGTTCCACTTGATGGTCAGAAAGATCTTAGGTATGATCATTTGAACCAACATGAAGTTAGTTGTGATCTATCTTTGAGGTTGGGCTCTCTGTCAACTCCTTTTTCGTGCAAGGAAAACATACAAAGCCATGATGCTGCAGATGGATTTTCTCAGGAGCGGTGTAAGTTGAATGATCAGAAGCAAAAAGTGGTTAAGGACGTCCCTTTTACTAATGTCAATGTGGACGATCCATTGCATTGCCCAAGCAAATTGAATCAACAAACAAGATAGACCTGCCTAAAAAGCGCAAGGCATTTTTGAATCACCCTGTGGAGATTCAGCCATTCTTTTCGCCACCAAAGCTTCCGTGTAGTCATTTAACTGGTAAAATGGAAAGTGCAGGTTCATAGACCCCTGGTCTTGCTTCAATATGTGAGCTTCAAACTCATGAAATGCGTTGGCTAGAAATGGCCTGTTAAAGCATTTTTGGCAATGTAATTTGGTAGTTTAATGAATGAAAGTTGAGTTCCTGCGGTTGCTGTAAGAATGCGAGATTATATATCTGCAAAAAAACCCATCTTTGCTTAGCGGTCCGGATAAACTGATAGTATATCAGTACTTGTGAGTACAATGTACAACGAAAAGCTTTGTAGGTACATGTGTGTACAATGTGCAGCTAATTGTGTTTTGGATGTATAAAGAAAACTATATAGCCACTTCTGTGTACGATGTACAAAGAAAAGCCTTGTAGCTACTTGTGTGTACAATGTAAAGCTTTGTACATAGGCAAGTCGTTCTTGAGAATTAAGGTCAAATACCTTCATCCCGTGTATGTGCCTGAATTTAGGGAAAAGAAAATTATGAAATAAGTTTGATAACTGAGTTTTTTTTTTTTTCTTGTGAATTGGGGCACATATAATACATTCATGATCTTACTATTACATACTCTGCAGCAATGAAGAGAACTTGAGCATTATGAGAACTAATTACTAGTCACTAAATGCCGGAACACCAGTCCCCGTTCTAATTAAAAGCGCAGAAAATGGATGATCAAGAAATAAAAGGGGCTTACCTGAACCTTTTTGCTAGCATGCGTGAGTGGTCATTCGACTATGTTGTGGTCTTCTCTTTAGCTGTAAGCTGTGATTGTATGTGGTCTATTTAGCTATTGGACTTGGTGATCAAGAATTTTAATTTTAGTTTAACTATGCTCCTAATTGGAGTGTTGTGGACCTTGTAGCTCTTGTTTGCAAATTTGTCAAGAAGACTTGCCAATAAATAGAACCTACTGGTTTGTTATTTTGGTAGGCTTAGATTTTTACTGTTTTGTCAGTTGTCCAGTGAAATAGGAGAAGAAAGAAAGAATAGTCTAGTGTTTATCATCTTCCAGATGCAAACCTTACGGGCCACTCATAAACTTAACATCAGCCATGGCTGCTGCGGCTAACTAAAAAGGAAAATCTTATACAGGAGAACAATAGTGAAAATATAACTGCAGTCTCCTGAGGAGAGAAAATGTAGAAACTGTCCCCTATTCCTCCTCCAAATCCATAAGCGGTATATCAGGAAGAAACCTCTTTATGAACTCTTTACAACGCTCCTTTCCCCATTTTTTTGAAAAAGGAAAATGAATTGCCCTTGACTAGCAAAAGTGACTATTTCAAAAATAAAAGGACAAGTTAGCTATAATGATTAACGAGGGGAGATAGCATTATAAATTCAGCAAGGAGGATAGTCTTGTGTTGCTTTGCTGAAGATTTTGGACAAAAATAAGCTCCCGTATTTGCTGAAGGATCAAAACATTTAAGGTCTCGGTGGAAACTTGTGTTGCTGCAAATCTTTGGAGATTCCTTTCATGCAATTTATTGTACACACTAACGCCGAGAGCTATAGTGTGAATCAGCTGATCATTTCGTGTGTGAGGATTCTGTGATAAGACGATGGAGTATGACTAGAAAGGAGTCTCCTGAATCAACCAATAGACATTTCGTAGTAATGTGGATCCAGGTATCTTTGGTAAAAGGGCATTCAAAGAATAGGTGGTTCCTAGATTCTTCATTTACCAAGCACATCGGGCATGTCTTGTTAACCTGTAAGAAAGGCAGACTATCAATAGTATTAAGTTTTTTTTGTACCGTCAACCAGAGAACAAAGGATATTCTGGGTGTTGAAGTTTTGCACCATACTATCTTGAACCAATCGACCTTGCTACCTCTCCTCCGTAACATATTTCTGATATCTTTGTTAGTAAGTTGGTGCACTGGTTTGTCTTTCCAAAGAAAAGTGTTCGGGACCTCAGGATTTGGAGGTGTGCTCGGCTGTAGATGACGCAATCGAATTGGAAAATGCCAAGAGTTATGTTGTATCAAGGAATGAAGCTTTGTATGCAATGGGAGGATTGGGACACCAGGATGTGGGAGTGAAGAGACCAGTTATCCTTGGCTGGACCAATTGTCATACCAAAAGAAGATTAGTTTCCCATTGCCAATCTTGTTGGAAACCTCCTGCTGGACCATATCTCTAATCAGCAGAAGTTTGCTAAGAAAGTGTGAATTTGAGGGAGATCGTTGTGTTGCCCAAATACTTGATCCTTTAAGGAAATAGGCATGTAACTATTTAATCTAAAGGGATGTTTTATCAGTCAAGAACCACCAAAACTGCTTGAGAATCATGCGTCCATTTTAGTCCAACAGATGTGTGTTGGCTCTAGGACAGGGGCACCGTTCAAATTCTTTAACGGGTTAACACAGATAGAGGGTTTTATGGATACGATTTTCAAAGTTTGGGAAACAGAAATAGTCGGGCATAAAGCTTATCAATTGATGTAGAAATTGAAGATTGCAAAAGTCGCTATTAAAGAATTTAGCAAAAACAGAACACGGAATTTGCAAGATATGGGTAAAACATTGGCTGAGATTCAAAAACAGTGTTATATGGATCCTCTCAATAATAGATTAACATCTCTTGAAGCAAACCGGATGAAGAACTATCAGGAAGCTCTTAAACTGCAAAATTCAATCATTAAACAAAAGGCGAGACAAACTTGGCTTAAGGAGGGAGACATTAATACCAAGTTTTTCCAGGCTTCAATGTTTGCTCGGAGAAATACCAATACCATTACTGAATTGAAGGATGAGGAGAGTAATAGGTTAACTTGCTCACAAGAGATTGCTGAGCACATCAGGGATTTCTTTATCAAGCTAATGAGGAGCACCGAAAGTGAGCAGCATGGTTTTGGAGTTAAAGATGTGCTAGAGTTTTGCCTAAGTTGTGAAAGTCTGGAGATGTTAAATGCACCTTTCACTGCCCAGCAAGTGAACAAGACCTTATTTCAGTTACACATCCTTGATCATCCTGGTCCCGATGAGTATTTGGTTGGGTTTTTCAACAGACTTGGAACATTATGGGACAACTTTTAATAGAGGCAGTGTTAGAGTTTTTTTCGTCTGGTAAACTCTTGAAGGAGATCAATTACACGTTCATATATCTGATTCCTAAGAAGGAACTATCAAAAATAATCATGGACTATCGTCCAATTTCGTGTTGCTCCACTGTTTATAAAATTATAGCGTCTTTATTGGCTGACAGATTGAAAGTAGTGTTGGTTAAGGTGGTAAACAAGGCTCAAGGGGTGTTTCTTCCATCGAGAAGCATTGGGGATAATATATTGATCTTGTATGACTTATTGGGAGAATACCAAACTGGGAAAAAGATCAAGAGTTGTGCTTTAAATATTGATTTATTTAAAGCTTATGATACGATTGGTTGGGGATTTTGAGAGACTGCTTGGAAGACATCGGTCTACCTTCAAGATTTTGTCAATGGATAGTCCAATGCATTCAAACTACTTCGATGAGTGTTTTAATTAATGAGATTCTTACTAAACCATTTCTTATCACTAGAGGGATTAGGTAAGGGGAGAGAGTATGTAAGGGGACCCTCTCTCCCCTTACCTATTCACTCTAGCGATGGAGGGATTATCAAGATTATTATCCAAAATGGTGGAAAGTAATGGGTTGTTTCAGTATCATTATAACTGCAGGGAACTGAAATTATCACACCTGCTTTATGCTGATGATGTGATTCTTTTGTGTAAGGCTGAACCACATGTTATCAAAATGATGATGAATTTGATGAATACTTTTCCAGGATGATCAAGGATGAAGCTGAATGTGCAGAAGAGCGGAGTTTATGTTTCTTTAGATGTTAGGAACCTAGAGTGGGTTGCTAATTTGGTGGGGTTTTCTCTTCAAGAAACTCCTTTTAGGTACCTGAGAGTCCCTATTACTTTGGGTAAGTCAAAATTTTCAGATTTTATGCCTTTGTTGGAGAAATTAAAAGATAAAATTAATGCTTGGCAGAACCGATTCTCAAACACTTGCTGCTAGAATCACTCTTATTATGTTGATTTTGAACAGTATGTATATACACTAGGCTGCTCATGTAGTAATTCCTAAGAAAGTGATAAAGGAAATGTAGAGGATGTTAAAATCCTTCTTATGGAATGGAAAACATGATAGTTACAACGGGGCCAAAGTCAAATGGAGCAAGATTTTTGTGCCAAAAAAACAAGGGGGATTAGGAATTATTTCAATTATACAAATGCAAAGGTTTTTACTAATGAAGAGAATTTGGAGATTATTTGTGGACAAAGAAGCGTTATGGGTCAAATGGGTGCAAATTTACCGTCTTAATGGCCAAAGTTTACAAAGAAGTGTTATGGGTCAAATGGGTGCAAATTTATCATCTTAATGGCCAAAGTTTTTGGCAACTTCAACCAAGGTATGATTACTCTTGGATTTTCAAGAGCTTGTTGAACCTTAGGGAAAAGATCTATCCTTTTATTAAATATAGGGTAGGGAATGGAGAAGATATTAGTATTTGGTTTGATAACTGGACTAATTTTAGTCCACTGTGGTTGCAAAATGATTTGCAAGTTTTACGAAATAAAATTCCTAAGGAGGCTAAAGTTATATAGTTCTTTCGGGAGAGGGATAGGATGAATAACTTCAGTTTTGTTCATCTAATTGACAACTATGCTATTGGAGTGCAAATCAGTACACGGTTGGATAAGATAACATGGGCTACTCATAATGGTGGGGTTTTCACGAATAAATCTGCTCACATTATAATGAGAGCACCTCAGGAAGTAGTCCCATGGGCTGATTTAGTGTGGAAGTACGTTTTAAGTCCAAAGTATGTTATTTTCTTGTGGTTAACTATTAAGAATAGATTGAGAACGAAGGACCGATGGTTCGGAAGTTTTGACTCCCTTTGTGTTTTGTGTAAACGTATTAACGAGAGTAGAAATCATTTATTTTTTGAATGTGAATATACCAAAACGGTGTGGAGTAGAATATTGAATATGATTATAATCCCAAGTTTCTTCTTTGAATGGAATGAAGTTTTGAATAATTTCAAGCAGTTCTCTAGAACAGGGCAGCGAGATAGTCTTATTATTAAGACTTCAGTTCAGGTGGTGATATACTACATATGAAGGGAGAGGAATAGACGAATCTATAAGGAAGAGGAATAACGCAAATATGAGCTTGCCGAGACAATAGTTAACTTGATTAGAGAGGTAATGATAGCCAAAGGGAAACAAGAAACCACAAATCAGGAACTTAGAATGACATAGTTAATATAAATGTTTTGGGAGGGTTTGGATGTACGTTTCTAGAAGTGTAGAAGTTGTTTTAATTTTGTTGTTATCCTTGTAAAGGATTGTATATAAGTTTTTCAGCTTTGATAATATATTTTAGTTTTAATTTTTTAAAGAAAGTGTATTTTTTAATGATGTTCTTGTTAGGTTAATTCTCATTCGAGAGATTGAATGTTAGATAGAATGCGTACTTGAACGTGTGATTCTTGTCTGGTTAGCCTATACAAATAATCCAAAAGAGATAAAAAAGAGATTTACATGCAAATTGAGGGGGTTAATGGCTAAAAGGAGTCTTAATACTTGTAATGTCCAAGAAGGATGGTTCTATAAAAAAAAGAAAAGTTTGTTGTAGGAATGTCAGAAACAAAATGGCCGTCATTTAATGTTAAATCTGTTTTAGGAGAGGAGGAATGACACAAATCCATAAATGATATATGTATATAATCAATTAAGCTCGTTACAATGACTAGGACCAAATGGATAAAAGCATAAATGGACTGATTCACAATCTTTGTGAAATATCACATGGGAGGGGGGTTTCAAAATCTCATGACAGAAAGGAGAGGAGAGATGGAGCCTTTATATGCTTATAGAAAAGACTACTAATTAATCTTTTAGTTAGTTACTTTTGAACATGTGATTCTCTTAAACTTGAATTATAGTTGTTGTCGTGCAAGCATGGACTTCAGGCATATTACCAAGTGCTATCAGAATAAAACCTTTGTTAGTACGAGATGAAAACAACTTCCTATCTTTCTAATCTGGACACGTAATTCTCTTACTCCTGGTGATCGAAGCTCTAAGAAAAAGGGGCTTATAAACATATGATTCATTATAAACGAGTATTAATTAGCATATGATAAGAATGTTAGACTTATATATTTTTTTAGTTGTTTTAAATTGATTTTGCTTATTTTAAAGGTTTGTGTATTTAAGTATTTTTTAAACATATTTGAATTTAAATTATTTAACTTTTGAATGTCTTAAGTCTTAGCTTAATTTATTTTCAGGTTAATTATAGCTTTTTTGAACTTTA
>JAOQML010000008.1:18011170-18028182 GCA_027568935.1 Erythroxylum urbanii
AGCAGAAATATCTCACACGAAATAATCACACAATATGAAGAAACAACACCGTATTCCGACTTCTACCAAAATAAATATGTAGTAGCAAAATGGCAGTAATTTCCAACAAATAGTAGCAACGCAACAATAATATTTCCGACTTAAATTGTTAGGGAAATAGCAATAAAATAAATTGGAACGATTTATCTTAAAGGAAAGCGTCGTGAAAAATCACTATCTTAAGTTGAAAATTTCCCCTCTACGATACAACAGGATAATCGGATTCGACTCTAGGATTAACGCCTCCTTCACTAAGTTTTGTGTACTCCAAAGAGCAGAGTAGGAACTGTCTCCAATAAATAAAAACAGAAGAGCTGAACAACAAGAGAACAAAAGAACCAAAGGCCATACACAAGACGTGAAGTAGAAGTTTTCTGGCAAAGCAGATATGTGTAGTGCTATGTGCCTTAAAAAAGCCCACGAACATCTGAATAGAGATGCCACATATATATACTGAATTAAAAGAAACGCTTGGGTGATAATAAATTAATAATAATTATGGCCATTAACACATGAACGGTTGGGTAATAATAACCAGGGCAATTGAAACCAAGAACGTAAAAACGTTTGGACCTATTAAAACATCAACATTATCATACAATAAAAGTGTGGATCATGAAACATTTTAGAAACGTTAAAACCAAATGTCTTAAACGAGTGGATATGTTCCAACACCAACAGTTCTTTCTAACAACGAGTTTAATGTTCAAAGACTTTAATTAATTCAAATGACCGTATATGGTAAAACTTAAAGAGTAAGGATTTTATATTAGAAGTTGAGTTTTCGCGTGAAGAAAAAGCCGTCAAGTATCTTGGTATTTCTTGTGATCGTACAAAAGAAAACAAACGCCAATTTACGTCAAAGTGGGAGAAGTTAGAGGCGGTGGAAAGCTTGAGCCGGGCGCCAGTGGTTTTACATTCATATTGACTTTTCAATCTTTAGCTTTATGACGTTCCAATTCTATATTTCATATGTTCTAGGAACATGGAACTTTACTATTTTGAAAACAAAAATAACTTCAGCTCCTCCAACTCGATTCAAATGCCGTTTTAACTCTCCCTTCTTACCAGGTATTGGCAAAACTTCAATACGATAAGCTTCGATCAACTTTTTTACTAATTATATAAAATATTCTCTTAGTATTTGGCAATATGAGTGAGAGTTAAACTCGCAGAGCCATAAATGAATAAGAGCACCACAAACTATTCCCGGAAAAGTTATAATCGACAAGCAGATACCGCGTCATTCGCAAGGAAATGTTTAGGGAGTTTAAGGTTCCTGACGTAACACCAAAGTGAAAACAAAAACTAAAACGGAAGATGCACAACAAGATAACTCGAATGTTTGGTCGTAAGTATCTCGTGGGTTTGTTTGCTGTGGCTCTCTAGTGATTTCATTAATTACTATAACACAAGCTAAAATGAATGCAATATATTATGTCGTATTTACATTTTGTATATGAAACTTTATCATAAAATCTTGCGGAAAATAATGAAAACTATAATATAGTTTAGTTTAATGGATTACACTTTTAAAATTTTGTTTAAAGAAAAAAACCAATGGTGTCAAAAAGGAAAAACAGAAGCTACGTTTTGATTAGTGGTGATTTAGCAAGTATGTTAACGTTTGAGTAGTTGAGTCCACCAAAGTGTTCATAGGCGTAAGTCGGAACCTAGTTCTGTACGTGAAATCTTCTGTTATAATGTTTCAATATGGTGTTTTTTTTAATTTTATTCAAATATTTATGTAAATATTATATAAATATATAAATAAATTAGAAATAACACGGATCGGAGCACTTGTCCCCTAATTCTGAGTTGGCAACACTTTCACTCCATTAAGTCAACGCGTTGCATTAAATCTACGCCCAACTGTCATTATTAATATTGAGGACCCCATCAACAAAATTTAAACATTTTATAAGATTAATAATATTTTATATAATTAGATTACCAAGTTGCAGGCAATAGTTCTTGGAAGACCAAACCTTCTTCTGTTGAAAACACCATTGCTTTTATTGAATTAAAAACAGATGTATCTGAAATGACGACACGTTATGTAGTGATGTTGTTCAACTGAATTCTATGTTAGGTCCAAACGCGAACGGAATAGTTCAGTTTCACTTACTCTATTCTATCTCATCTGATGTAGATATTTAGGTGGGATCAAAATGTGTGAATAAAATGGAATTAGTAGGAATAGAGGAAGTGGTGAATTCCTTCACGTACAGTGCCAAACTAAAGTGTATTAGAAAGCAAACCCATACCCAAGGCCACATGCAGTGAAAAACCTAAATTATTTGACAATTAACGCTTTTAAATGACCAAGTTATGCTGAATAATAATGTTTTTACAGTTGATGGACAACCTTTGAAGATACACCATAGAAAATACCCACCTCAGATCCCTTTTGTGAGAGTTGAAACCAGTTTTCAGGTGAAGTCCAGAGACTCCCATGTTCGTTAGATTACTCCTTTTCTACACGAGGTGAGAGTTACCTGTCTGTTATGTATATAGATATATTCTACAAATGCTCGCTTTCGCTGTCTCTTTCTGTTCTCCGTTTCTATATCTCCCTCTCCTGCCATTATTGCCAGGGAAGAAGAATTCAGTTCGTCTGAATATGGCTGTCTGTTTTCACATCTCAGTCAGCGGTTTCATTTGCAACTTGGTCTAAATTTGTGGACCAAATAAGATAGCCATCCATTCTTGTAGATGGTTCTCTTTTCCTTCTTCTACTTCATCTTTTTCTGAATAACCCATCATTTATCATTATTGACTCTGCCGTTTAGTTGCAAGTGGATAGCTTTTTTATTTGTTTCGACCGATTTAAGAGGCTTCAACTTCTTCATCATATTTTGTTCTTATTCCCTTTCGTTCACTTGCGACTTAGGATTGTTGTGGCGTCTCCTAAAGAACTGGACTTTCAATTCAAAATGGCAAGACAACAACTTAGAACTCAGAAAGCTATGTGATTTACCAAATTAGATGTAAGAACGGAGAGGTTTTCGAATCTGTCATATCCAGTTATCCCATCTTTTTTGGCCGGTAGCCTGTTATCTTTCATCCTGATGTACTCTGGTCTCAGGAATTATGCTCTAATTTGCTTCCTTCTGTGATTCCTTGAGTGCTTCAAGTTCCTTTGCAGAAGTAAAGAGTCTGTTAATAGTCCATGGTTTTTCATCCTGAGTTGTAGACCTCTTCTTAGACCCTCGGCTTTAGTATGGAATGTTTCTTCTGGTAATTAATTGGTTCTCTTATTCTTGCTTGACATCTCAGTGTGCATCGTTTTCCCTTTATTGTTTCGTGAATTTGCCCTCCTTCCTTGTTTATTACTCACCCCCCTTCTTTGATAACAACTGGGCAATCTTAGTTATGGAGACATACAGTTTCATAAGAATTCTAGGTTCCATTTTCTTGTTGTTTCTTCTATCATCGGAAACTTGCATCGCTAGCATCCGAAGTGTTGGCAGCATTAGTCCAGGTTTTCAGGGGTCTCAAATGAACTGGATCGATAACTATGGTTTGTTCCTTGTGTCTGAAAAATCAATTTTCGGCTTTGGCTTTGAAACTACGAAAGACGTCAGATTATTTCTACTAGTTATCATTCACATGAGAAGTCAAAAAGTGATTTGGTCTGCAAATAGAGGATCTCCTGTTTCAAACTCTGATAATTTCATCTTTGATGAGAATGGTAAAGTCTTCTTGCAAAAAGGAGGAAATGTGGTTTGGGAAGTTGATACTGGCGGTAAAGGAGTTTCTTCAATAGAATTGCAGGATTCTGGTAACTTGGTTTTTCTTGGAAATGACAGTAGCATTCTCTGGCAGAGTTTCAGCCATCCAACTGATACTCTAATTTCGAAACAGGATTTTGCGGAAGGAATGAAGCTTGTTAGCGATCCCAGCTCCAACAACCTTACCTGTGTTCTTGAAATTAAGTCTAGTGACATGTTCCTTTCTGCAGGGTTCCAAACTCCTCAGCCTTATTGGTCCATACAGAATGAAAATCGCAAAATCATCAACCAAGACGGAGGGGGTATCACACTTGCATCTCTTTATGGAAATTCGTGGAGGTTCTATGATAAAAACAAAATATTCCTTTTGCAATTTATTTTCTCTGACAACACCAATGCAAACGATACCTGGATTGCAGTTCTAGGAAACGATGGCTTCATCTCTTTCTACGATCTGGATGATGGAGGATCAGCAGCTGGTCGTTCACAAACAAAAATACCAAATGATCCATGCAGCAGACCAGAACCTTGTGATGCCTACTTTGTGTGCTCCGAGAACAATAGGTGTCAGTGCCCTTCAGGTCTTGGTAACCAGCCAAATTGCAAATCTGGTATTGTCACTTCCTGTAATGGCTCAAAGGGATCAACAGAGCTTGTCAATGCTGGAGATGGTTTAAATTATTTTGCGCTTGGCTATGTTCCATCCGCTTCAAAAACGAATTTGGAAGGCTGCAAATCTTCCTGCAATGATAACTGCTCATGTATTGCTATGTTTTTCCAAAACAGTACGAGAAGTTGCTTCTTGTTTGACCAAATAGGTAGTTTCCAGGACTCAGGCACACCCTCCGGCTTTGCTACGTATATAAAAGTCTTGAGCAATCCAGGCAGCGGCGGTAGCAGTGGAGGAGATGGACGCAGCAAAAAGGGCTTTCCATTCGTTGTGATAATTATTGTAGGAACTGTGCTCGCCATTTGTGGCATGGTTTATGGTGCATTTAAATATTACAGAAGGAAGAAAAAATTGCCACCAAGTCCACATGACACCTCAGAAGATGATACATTTCTGGAGAATCTATCCGGGATGCCCACGAGGTTTAGTTACAGAGACCTTCAAATTGCCACTAATAGCTTCTCTGTGAAGCTTGGCCAAGGAGGGTTTGGTTCAGTTTATCAAGGGGTTCTTCCAGATGGTACACGGCTTGCTGTCAAGAAGTTAGAAGGAATTGGCCAAGGAAAAAAGGAATTTAGAGCAGAAGTTAGCATCATTGGTAGTATCCACCATCACCACTTGGTTAGGCTGAAAGGTTTTTGTGCTGAAGGAACTCATCGCCTTCTTGCTTATGAGTTCATGGGTAATGGTTCTCTGGACAAATGGATATTCAAAAAGAATGAAGACGATTTTCTATTAGACTGGGAAACAAGATTTAGCATTGCGTTGGGGACCGCCAAAGGACTCGCCTACCTTCATCAAGACTGTGACGTGAAGATTATTCATTGCGACATAAAACCAGAAAATGTACTTCTTGATGCTCATTTCCTTGCCAAAGTCTCAGATTTTGGGCTAGCAAAGTTAATGAATCGAGAACAAAGTCAAGTTTTCACAACACTAAGAGGCACCAGAGGATACCTTGCACCAGAATGGATCACAAATTACGCCATTTCAGAGAAAAGCGATGTTTATAGCTATGGAATGCTGCTGCTAGAAATCATTGGTGGAAGGAAAAACTATGACCCTGCTGAGTCTTCTGAGAAATCCCATTTTCCCTCCTATGCTTTTAAGATGATGGAAGAAGGGAAATTGAGAGAGCTTCTTGACTCCAGGTTGAAGTTAGCAGAAGAAGATGAGAGGGTGTCCACTGCCGTAAAAGTTGCATTGTGGTGTATACAGGAAGATATGTATTTAAGGCCATCTATGACCAAAGTTATTCAAATGCTTGAAGGTATCTGCCCTGTTCCCAAGCCTCCAACTTCTTCACCATTGGGTTCTCGCATGTATGCGGGTTTCTTCAGATCAATCAGCGAGGAGGGCACTTCTTCGGGACCGTCAGATTGCAACAGTGATGCCTACCTATCTGCTGTTCGGCTCTCGGGCCCCAGATAAAATTTGCTGGAGATGTAGGTGATAGTTGTTGAAATCTAGAAACTGTGTTTATCCCTCTATACCTTCGTCATTACATTTCTGTATAGTTGTTAGCATTAATCCAAGTTTTCTAACGTTGGCCACCATTAAAGTTATTGCGTCATTAATAACTTAGGACAAAAGATGCAATCCCTCTGACTATATGAATTCTAAAAAAAGATTCGTACTTAAAAAATCTCACAAAAAACTTTCGTATTTTTAGATCAAGTGGAACACGGTTAATCGTTTAAGTTCATAGTAAATATCCTTTTTATTGAAATTAGTTTAATTAAGGTTAAGTTATATTATTTAGGATAAATTAAGGTTATCAATTTTAATTAAGGTTTATTATGAATAATTAGAACTAATAAATTAATTTAAATCTAATTAAAATATTCTTTGTATCATATAGCATAATATGAACAATATAACTGAAAAAACATTACACCACGTTAACGTTGACATGGTACACAGTACAAGAAGACATAACTCCATTAATAATTTGGTTTATTTAGAATTTAAATTAAATGTTTTGTGAGCATTTGGTAAGGATGTAAGTATCGTTAATTTTCGAAAAAAGGATGCAAGTCCCATCCCGTACAAGCCGATTTAAATTAAATGTTTTGTAAGCATTAGGGTAGGGATGTGAATGTCGTTCCGTATCAACTGGACAGTACCGGACTGGCCAAAAAACGGAACGGTATCAGGATTAATGGTACTAGCGAACGGTACTGGTATTGCCTGGTATTTCGTATGCTGGCCAGTACTATAAGTTTTAAAAACTCCAGGAACTTTTTAGCAAAAACGAAAAATTTTACCCTACCCCAACCCTCATTTGCTTCCTCTCCCTTTGATTTTTTGTGTTTCTCTCTATCACACACACTTTCCATTATCTCTCACACTCTCCATTCTCTCTCTCTCATTCTCCTCTTAGGCAGCTACTTCTCCCTTTCCGATGACGACAGAACCACCGCACCATTTTTAGCCCTCCTCCGCTCCACTACCGCACCACTTTCATCCCTCCTCTATGCCACTCTCCTCCATACGACACGCCATGACCTTCCGATTTCTAATCATCTACCATTAAACAATTTCAACCGTTAATTGCAATCGAAATCACCGGATCTGGAATAAATCTAAATCCAAACTTGACCCGACCCTACCCCAAAACCCGAAGCAAATCCATTGTGTGTATTTTCAATTGATTTTTCTGCTCCTGAATTGCATTTATGATTGTGAATGGTTGGAACTTGAATTGAATTGTGAATTGCATTTGTGATTTGTGACGGTTGGATTATAATTTGGAATTGAATGAAATGAACAGGTTTTGTTTTGTCTGATGGTTTGGAATTTAGAATTTGAGATTGAATGAAATTGAACTTAGTTTGGTTTATGTTATTCTACCTAGTGGTTTGGAATTGAATAATGTTGACTTTTGACAGGAATTGATGGATAAAAGAATGGCTTATGCCTGTGGAAATATATTTATATATCATCAACAATTTTGACTTGTGATTTGTGAACCTTGGACATGTGCTTTGCTTGCATCGAAATGAGAAAGAAAAGTAAAAGAGAGGGTTTGAAAAAGAGAGACTAAGTGGAAAAACATAACAATACAATAGTCGTGAAAGGCTATTATAGATGCTCTTACCTGCAATTACAACAATGATTTTATTAAGTTATATAAAAAGTGGGAAACATCAAAACTTTGGAAGTATTATAATTATACAAACCATTCCAGATTTAGGCATACTATAGTTTTCTTGATATTTATGTAAAATTTATGTTAACATATTCTATTTTGCTCCTTATTGGATGGTCTAACTAGTCGAAAAGTATTTTTCAAAGAGCCTTTAGCTTTTAAGGTTGGGTGTAAAACTCAACATATCAACATTACTCAATTTAAACACTGACTACTCAAATGATTGAATTTGGTTTGGTGGATTGCTTTATGTTTTTTTTCCTGAAGCATTTTCAGCCCATATTATTATAATCTTGTCATTCAAATTCTAATTTAGTATGTGATTAGGAATGGCCTCCTTGATTTTATTAAAACCTCAAAATCTAATGAAATGATATGATATGATAGCTCATTTACATATTTATGTATGGAAGTTAATTACTCTATTTTCTCTAGATATAAAGGAAAAATTCAAAGCATCTTAGTGCAGTACAATCTTACGCATAAATAATAAATCCAAAAAGATCCTTTCTAATTGAGTATTTAACCTCTTTTTTGCTTTTCCTTATAATTTTACATGTTAGTAGTTTTTTACTTTATTTCTTCGATCTCTTTTATTTGTTTGTTAGGTTTAATTACTTATGTTACTTTTATTTTTAATATTAATAATGTTACAATGCTACTTATATAAGCAATAAAAAATATTCAAAAACTAAGATATAAGAAAATTTTGTTTCTCTTTATATGGGACTCTAAAAGTTTTGTATAGCTAACTTTTCATGTTTTGATGGTCAATATGTTGAATACTAAATTGTTGGTTTTTGACTTTTTGGTGAATTATGCTGCACGAAATTGAATTGTTTATGATGTAATCATACAAAATAAGTTATATTACATAAGATGGACATTCATATTGTGTAATTATATATATTGAATACTTGAATTATTGGTTTTTGACTTATTGGTGAATTGTGTTGGACGAAATTGAATTATGTATGATGTAATCATACAAAATGAGTTATATTACATAAGATGGACTTGCATATTATGTAATTGTGTATGTTGAATACTTGAATTGTTGGTTTTTGACTTATTTATGAATTATGTTGGATAAAATTGAGTTGTGTATGATGTAATCATACAAAATGAGTTATATTATATAACATGGAGATGCGTATTGTGTAATTGTATATGTTGAATACATAAATTGTTGGTTTTTAACTTATTGATGAATTGTATTAGATAAAACTAAATTATGTCAGATGAAATTGAATTGTGTATGATGTAATTATACAAAATGAGTTATATTATATAAAATAGACATGCGTATTGTGTAATGAAATTATATATTCTTTATTTTGATATGTCTTCATTTATTTTTACAGATAAATAGAAGGGAGTTCAAGTACTCTCAAACATTTAACCGCTTTAGGAAGATACAATGATCCAGCTTGAGCTCATGCTATATTGGTCTTTGATATGAAGAATCATATTAAGCATTTGGAAGGTGGAGAAATCACTTGATTAAAGAAGCATTTAGCTGGGGTTAAAGGAGATTTGGAACCCTGTAAAAAAGTAAGTATGATGTGAAGTGACAAATGAAAACTTTGCTTAAAGAATATCAACACGAGAAAGATAGAAGACAGAGATTGAATTATGAAATTGGTAGTTGAAGTTCATTTGCTAGTGTTCATGATGATAGTGAAAATGTTGAAAATGGTAGTGGTAGTGGTAGTGTTACTTTCCAACAAGAAGTGAATGTTGCATTTGGATTTGATGTTAGGAAAAGAAGAAGGTGGATGACTAATTTTTTTCACCATAAACAACTCCTAGATCCTAACCTTCAATTTGTAGTGCTGTGCAATCAAAAGATGCGGCTCACAATGTAAATATGACAATGGCTAGATGGTGGTATAATACAGGTGCAATATTTAATACTTCCCAATCTTACTATTATCAACCTATGGTGGAAGTTATATCCTCTCACGGTTCGGGATATAAAGCTCCTTCTGTTGATGACTACAAAAGTAAACTTTTGCATTGCTTAGTTTCTAAAGTTAAAAGTTATTTGGGAGAAAAAAAGAATGGATTGAGCTACTTATGGGTGTTCAATCATGTGTGATGGATGGACAAAAAGGAGACATGAGCCTATTATTAATTTTTGGTTTATTCTGTAAATGACTCAATGTTTTTGAAGTCTATTGATGCATCTGACCTTGTTAGGAATATTGATACTTTATTTGAGAAGTTTGATGAAGTTGTGACTGAAGTAGGGCCAGAAATACTGTTCAGTTCATTACTAACAGCGATTCTACTTATAAACTGGCAAGAAAAAGGTTACAAAATAAGTATAATTCTTTTTTCTGGATTTCTTATTCAACACATTGCATTGACTTAATGCTAGAAAATATAAGGGATGCTAGGTAGTTTCCTATTATTGATGAGACTATACAAAAAGCTAAAAAGGTGATCAAGTTCATCTATAATCGAGCATAGGTGTTGAATTTAATGAGAAAAGATTTTACCAATGTAGGAATTTGTGTCATCCTGTTGTGATAAGATTTGCAACGAATTTTTTATTACTTAAGTGTTTTGTTATGATGAAGAAAGAGTTTAGACAAATATTTACAAGTGATAAATGGGTTGCACCTTAGTATGCTAGGTCTAATACTAGATTGAAGGTTTCCAGAATTATACTGGAAGATGCTAAATTTTGGTCTTATTGTCAATTTGTTATCCAAGTTTGTGAAACTTTAATAAGGTTGCTTCATTTGGATGATAATGATGAAAATTCAATAATGAGTTATTTTTTGATGCTATGGAAAGGGTGAAGTAAGTAATCAAGGTCAATATAAAAAATAAGCCTTCTTTGTATACACTTTATTTTGCAATCATCATTCACATATGAGAAAGACAACTTTCTTCTTTGTTATTTACAGCTGGGGTATTTTTGAATCCTAGTGTCTATTTTAGAATAAATTTTACAAAGAAAGTTTAAGTTAATAGGGGAATGCTATTAACTATTACAATAATTGTTACCCATGACATGATGTAAGGTATCCTGAATTCACAAATGGAGATTTATAAGTAGCCTTTTGGGATGCTAATTGTTATTCGACAAAGATGCTAATTGTTATTCGATAAAGAGCAAAACTTTATCCAGATATTAACTTTTTTCCCTTTTCTTACTTGTTGAAAATTAATTATCACTTTATTTTGTTTATAACGCTACTTTTGTTGTCTTACAACTTACAGTTTCTTAGTGAAATCAATTCGGAATTGATGTTCCATAATTACAAAGGTTTACAATTCGAAGTTTAAGTAAATGTGTATGTGCAACAGGCTGTAAAAGGAATTGGAACACATTTAAATTCATCTATTCCAAGAAAAGGAAAAAATTGGAGCACAAGAGCTTGAATACTTGGTCATCGTTCATTATAATTTAAAGTTTAGGGAAATGTATGTTGTTGTTGTTATTATTATTATTATTATTATCATCATCATCATCATCACTATTATTATTATTATTATTATTATTATTATTATTATTATTTTATTTATTTTTATTTTCATGTGGGTCTATCAAAAATAACCTCTCTATCAGTTAGGAGTAAGTTGCATACTATCGAACCTCTCCAGACCCTACATATCAATGAGACTTTCACTGAGTTGTTGATGTTGTTGTTATTATTATTTGTTAATATTCTCCTTGTCAATTAAATTTTACATTAAAGATAGTCTCTTTAAATTTATTTCAAACTCTTCAATTTTATTCAAAATTTAATTATTTTTATGACAGTTTAATACCGATTTAATTATTTTATGACAGTTTAATACCGATTAAACATTTAAAATTTAAAATTATTGTTTTATTAGTTTAACTTTTGGTTCAATTTTTAAAATATTGTTGGAAGCATTAGTTCTAGCGGGCCAATTTTGCTTGAATATGTTTTGCATTTATTGAATCAACTTCCACTAATTACCACCGGGGTGTTTGTAGCATGTGGGTTGGATGGTTTGGTTTCCAATTACCTTTTAAACATTTAAGTCCCATTATCTTATTCTTTCTTGGGTATGATTAGGCCCTTGAAGCCCACAAGCTATTTTAGAAATAGGATCAGTACATCTTTAAAGCTCAGCACATAATATTGTAAAGATAACTAAATAAGAAACAAAAATTAAGGGGGTGTTTGGTTTCCTCTTTTTTTTTTTAGTTTTTCGTTGTTGTTTTCGTAAAAAATACAATAATCATTGAAAACTTGTTTGGTCGAAGTGGTTTTTGTTTTTCATTGTTAAAAATAAAAAACGGCAACATGTTTTTGAAAATGTAAAAAATATGTTTTCGTGTATTTTTAAAACAGGGTTTTATATGTTGCGAAAACGAGGTTCCCTACTGCGCCGACTGTAATTCTTCAGCCGCTTCTGCTATTTCTCCTTCTTTCTGTTTCCTTATTTTTGTCGCTTGCGTTAAAAGGTCTTTGCATATAGAAATCAACCAAAAATCTATCATCCTTACATCTTTTGCCATCTTCTCAGTGTCTGCGTCTTCTCGTCTGTGATTTCCAAGCTTGTTTTCATATCAGCTTATATGTGCCCATTGCTTGACAAATATTACTGTTATTTGCGTTGAAACATGAACATGCCCATCACGTTCTCTAACGTTAATACAAAGAAGAGAAGAGGAAGTTATGCTACAGTAACATAATAACTTTAGTAACATACACATGTTACTGTAGCATAATTAAAAATTAATTCATTAATTCATCAACACTTTTGTTTAATGAGAGAGGCCCTTCTTATGTAGCTTATGAAAGGGCAGGCTTGGTTGGTCATGCTAACCGTCTGCTTCAGAAGAACAGAGTTAGGGAAATAAGCTGGAAATTTCATCAAGCTTTGGCCTTAAAAAAGACAGTCTTTTTTTTTGTCTCTTATTGCATCGTTTAACTTTTATTGTGGTGACAAAACCACCTTCTTTTCATGTTCTAGTATTCTTTTATCACCAAGTCTTTTTTTATCTCTTATTGCATCATTTACAATGATAAAATCACCTTCTTCTCATATTCCAATATTCATGTAAAAGAGAAGTGAGAGTTATGCTACAGTAACATGCACATGTTACTGTAGCATAATTGAAAATTAATTCATTAATTGATCAACACTTTTGTTTTATGAGAGAGGCCATTCTTGTGTTGCTTATGAGAGGGCAGGCTTGGTTGGTCATGCTAACTGTCTGCTTCAGGAGAACAAAGTCAGGGAAATAAGCTGGATATTTTGTCAGGCTTTGGTCATAAAAAAGACAGTCTTTTGTTGTCCCTTATTGCATCATTTAGCTCTTATTGTAGCGACAAAACCACTTTCTTCTCATGTTTTAGGATTCTTTTATCACCAAGTCCTTTTTTGTCTCTTATTGCATCGTTTACAATGACAAAACTACCTTCTTCTTATATTCTAGTATTCACGCAAAAGAGAAGTGAGAGTTATGCTACAATAACATGCATATGTTACTGTAGCATAATTCAACATTTCTTTTGTATTAATGCATGTTACTGTAGCATAATTAAATATTTCTTTTGTATTAGACCTCTGATAAGTTCAGTAGTCCAGTAGTTGCTAAGTTCATTAGCTTCTGGACTTAAAAGTCGGAGATTCTGCATTAATGTCCAATAGTTTCTAGACTGATAGTCCAGTTGCTTATAGATAGCTTAGCATTTCTCACAAAATAAAATTGAGAATTTTCAATCATAACATCCACACCATGCTTTACTGCTTCCAAGGTCCTGTAATGGTTTATCGTTAACCTCCCACTGGAGTGCAAAGGGTATTTACTTGTTGAAGAAATCCAACTTTTTCAAAGCCTCGTTTAGTTTCTGGATCCCGTATTTATGATGTGACATTTTGAAGTATTTCTCCATTTGCAAACACGGTATTTCTCCAAAAGGCTGTCACGAAACTTGTTTGACTTTGCTTGTAAGGAAACAATTTTACCTTCCCATCAACTATTGTCTTCCCCATTTGCGTTCTTCCATCACACACTAGGCATTCATCACCCTTTATCCAATCTCTACTCATAGCAGCATCATATAACCGCAACATGGTATAGATACTTAATTATTAGTAGAAAAACAAGTTAGCAAGGAAACCATTTTTTCATGTAAAAAAGGTATTACTGCTGTTGATTAATACATGTTGTCATACAAAGCTTGTAGTTATATCTTCTATAGCTACATTTAATTATATCTTCCATATTCGTAACTTTGTGGATTTGGTTGTTTTTATTTTGAACTATATTTAGTATTTAATATTTTGCATAAATTGTTGTATTCGTCTCATGCTTATTTTGAACCATGTTTAGCATTTAATACTTTTTAAAAATTGTTGTGATTATTATCAATTATATGTGATTACATTTAGTGATAGAAGGTTCGAACAATATGAACGATTTCAATGATTGTGTGGAAATAAATGAAAAAGATGGAGTATGGAATGATACCATAAGGATGTATTTAATCTCCTTGACAGTTGAAGAAGTGAAGAAGGGAAATCAAACAACTACAACCTTTATTAAATCTGGTTGGAAGAATATTAAGGCAGGGCTTCAAGCAAAATTCAATAAGGAGTATACTAATATTCAATTGAAGAACAAGTATAATGGATTAAGGGCTAGATTGAAGAATTTCAAGAACTTACTCAAAGAAATAATAATCGGCTACAACTCCTTTACTAGTGAAGTTAATTCTACAAATGAATGTTGAAAAAATCTATTTAAGGTAAAATATGTCTTTTGTTTTATTAATATATCATATTATATAATATTCATTCTCATATTCCTTTTTCATCATTATAGGTGCAAAAAGTAACTCACAGATTCAAGAAAAATGATGTAAAGAATTTTTAGACTTGTGTCATATTTTTTGGAGATACTATTGCAACAGGTGTGCATGCACATCCATCAACTAAATCTCCATCGAATAATACAGAATAGGAATATGGAAATGACGTTGATGAAGATTACTTGTATAATGAAAAAGAAGATCAAGATAAAAGTTCTAAATTTAAGAGAAAGAAATCTCCTAAGAATAAGAGGGCAAAGAAGACACATTCTAACATTGTAGAAGAAGTCTTACTTATACTTGGTGAACAATCAAAAAGCAAGAATGATTTACTTGAGAAAAAATTGGGTGAAACATCATCAACTGCAGAGAATAGATCTCAAGAGTATAACATAATTATGGAATGTCTGAATTCCTTAGATAAATTCGGTGTTAATGGTGTGTAATATGGAAAAGTTGTGAAGGCTTTACATGGTTTTTTACTTTATAGGGATATTTTTATAAAGATGACAGATACAAGGAAGCTGGATTGGATTATGTCGCTTTAGTTATATTTTTTAATGTTATTGTATATCGATTTCTTTTTGATTTGACACTTTTATATTAAGCATTATTACATATTTTGAACATTTTAAGTTTGTGCTTTGTATGAATATTTGACTTTATTTTAAGTCTATATTTTGCATGAATATTTTTTCTATATTTGATTAAACCTTTTGATTGAATGTTTTATTAGTTATTTAATTTTGAAATTGTATATACGTGGATTTCTTATCAAATTTCGAATTAGATTCTAATGATGAACGAAAGAAGGTAATCATTATTTCTGTAGCTGAGGGAGAGAACAAATATTTTCATTTACAAAAACAACCATGTAGAACTTCTGCTCTACCAGGTCATGATTGGATATTAGAACTTTTAAATGTGAATCTTACAAGGATTTATGAAAACTTAAGAATGAGAAAGATAATCTTCTTGAGCTTATGTGATGAGTTGAAGAGTTTAGGAGGCTTAAAGGCAACAAGTTATTTGACTGTAGAGAAACAATAAAGGCAACAAGTTATTTGACTGTAGAGAAAAAAGTAACAATCTTCTTGATGACTATAAGGCATAGTGAGACAACTAGAGTCAATGCAGAACACTTTCAACATTCGACCTGAACAATTTTGAAGTACTTTTATAGTTTTATATGCAGTTAATCGTCTTGCTAAAAGAGTCATTACTCCACCATCTTTTACTAATACACCTCTTGAGATTAAACATAATTCAAAATTCTTTCCATGTTTTTAGGTACATTCATATATCTAATTACTATTTTAATTATGTACTTATGATTAATAATTATTTTAATATATTTTTTAATTTTTAGGGTTGTATAGGAGTAATAGATGATACACATAATATTGATGCATATATTCCGACCGATAAACAAATACTACACAGGGGCAAAAGAATTAATTCGACCCAAAAAATTATGTGTTGTTGTTCATTTGACATGCGTTTTACATATGTAATGACTGGATAGAAATGTACTGCAAATGACTCTCGAGTTCTTTTGAAAACAGTGACAAATCCAGCGAATCAATTTCTTATGCCTCCACAAGGTATTATATTATTTTAAATAAACATAGTAATTATAATTCATTTTTAATACCTTTTTTTGTTAATATTATGTTCTTTCTGTGTTAGGTAAGTATTATTTGGTTGACTAGGGTTTCACTAATATGCCTGTATTTCTCTCATCATACCGAGGTGAAAGGTATCATTTGCGAGATTATAGAGGAAGACGAAGACCTCAAGGTCTACAGGAATTGTTTAACTATAGGCATTCTTCATTAAGAAATATTATTGAAAGATGTTTTGGTGTTCTAAAATTGTTAAGCGACCATTTCACCACAATAGCTTAAGCTGTTGTGTGAGGCCAACTCAATTGGTTTTATATATTCTCTAACACACACCCTCAAGTGAAATCCCTTTGGGCTTAAAACTTGAACATGCCTACTTTACCTTGTGCTTAATTTTATAGGTGGGTGGTAGGATTCGAACTCATGACCACTTGGTCACAGAGGCTCTGATACCACGTTAAGCGACCATTTCACTACAATAGCTTAAGCTGTTGTGTGAGGCCAACTCAATTGGTTTTATATATTCTCTAACAAAAAACAAGATTCCCTACACTTAAAAACATTCCAAATTATGATATGAAGAAACAAAAATATATTGTTATTGCTTTTTGTATTATACACAATTATATTAGAATATAAGGACAAATCGATGAGTTATTAGATAGTTGTGCCGAAAATGAAGAACAAATTAGGGAAAGTAAAAATGAAGATGTAAGTTTTCAAGTGGAGTATAATATCACTTTAGCACAACTTCGAGGTATGTCTTGAAAGCGAGATGAAATTGCTAGGCAAATGTAAAGTGATTATATTATTTCTAATTGATTTATGTTTCTTTTTGTAAATGATAGTACTATTATGTTTTCAAAAATTATAATACGATAGACATCTTTTATTGATTAGAATGACTTAATATAATTTTCTAATTTATAGAATTTTATTATATACAATTAATGTGTAATTAAAATTACATTTAATTTGCATATA
>JAOQML010000008.1:18045007-18072499 GCA_027568935.1 Erythroxylum urbanii
TCATGGATAATGCACAATATGGGATCTTGAGGGTTCTTTAGCTTCAACCTTGTCAAGCAATCCAGAAATGGTGCTTTACACTTCATGTTTAATTTCAACAAGTAAGAAACAACATCCCTATCAAAGTCACCTTCCACTGTGTTTGATAAGCCATCCATAGACTTAAAGTAGAAGTTTGAGAGATGAGAAGAGATTGAAGAGAAGGCATGTGTTTCAACAACTATGGTTATGAGGAAGCCTTTTGAGTGAAGAAACTTGGTTGCTGGTTAAGAACAACTAGTTTTCATAAAGAAATATAAACGTCGAGGGAGTCATAAATTTAGTTTTGCTAACTTCCATCAGCTTAGCATTTCAAACCTGAAGGCAAGAGGTTGCAGTTATATATCTGAAAACAATAAATTGGTGCAGGAAAGAAACTGAAAGAGATAGAAATAACATACATCAAGAATCAAAAGGTTCTCATTTTCCTGCTTGACAAGAAGCTTTTCATTGAATTGTTCAATGAAGTTAACCTTTTTATTATGATGAAGTAGATGGTTGGATGCTTTGAGAACCATGCCATCTTCTATGGACAAAATTTTAAGAGGAACATGGCCATTTGCTCTATTGAAGATCAATAACATAATGCCTGGACTGTATATAAAATTAAGAATAAAAATTGAATAGTTCATTCAACAGAAAAAATAAAGAAGAGAGGATGCAAGATATATTCAAGACTCAAACAAATTCTCACATAGTTGCCCTTTGTCACATAAATCATCACATTATAGACGGATTTGCATGCTAACATTTCACTGGCATCAGGATCAACAGAAACCATTACCACTATCAACTACGATTTACAAGTGCACAAAGTCATATACACTCTATGTATATACATGTGAGTACACAAACCCATGTGTGTCTACGTGTGTGTGTGTCTATGAGAGAAAGAAAGAGATACCTAATCTTGATTTCTTAAACATGTTTGTCTGAAATGGAGTAAAGCATTGTATAGTTTTTGAGGTCAAACACCTTGTAAATGCTGATCATAAACACATAAAAAGTTAGAATAAAAAATGGTAAATGCATTTGGGAACCAAAGAGCAAATGGATTGTAAAGGCACCTATCTTGTACAGAGTAAGTAAGAACCTTTCCATTGACATCATCAAACTCTACAAACCCAGGCCACTTTAAGGATTCAAATTTAAATAGGGCAAAACTTGCTTCTGGTTTGCTCTTCATATTGACCATTTAAAAATAAGTTAAGCATTCATAACATGTGAGATTTAGAGAAAGGGAATATAAGAAAGAGAAAATGTTAACGCACTCAATTCTAGTTGATCTACATTCAAAGAGCTGAAACTGTCTGAAGCATAAACTGAAATCGTGATAAGTGAATCATTGTTCTTATAGTAGAATAAGCTTCAAATTACTTAATCAGGACTCACATTTAGAAAACAAATCCTCTGGTTTGTCTCTACATTTAAAACAGTTAATGTATAAAAGATATAAACTAGCTTCAACTAATTAGGAGAAACACTTGAAGTAGAAAGCGAAGTTCATGAATTGTAAGTCCATATATCTGACAAATAACTTTGGTTATTACCTCTAATAAAAGCTGCACAAACACTAGAATGTGCAAGAGCAAAGAGAATGTCACGTGCAGCCATAATCTTAATAACTTTTATTCTTTTCATTAGAAAAGGTAATGCTACTGAACAATGGCCCTTGGGATCATGGGTATCGTATTCTTCCTAAAGGGAAAACAAAAAGACGATCAGTGTATTACATTATAAGAGACAACAAGGAAATAGCAAAGGAAAGAGTGTCATGGAAGACTATGTTCAAGTATTATGGTAATTAAAAGCATACCGCTGAACATTGACCATAAGACTCCCTTATTTGGGCCAAGGTCTTATGATATCTGTCCATATCCCTATCTTTAGCAAAATTAAGGTCTTTTCCGAATTTCTCAAATTCATTCCTTCACATTTAAAGGAATTAGATTAGTAAAATAGACAACAGGATCAAATGCCATAAAATCAAGTAATAACCAACTTGTATTCTTGTGGTACCTGTAGGTCTCAAGGATATTGTTTAAAGAGCAATAATTGTCAAAGAGCAATAATCGTCATGAAATAAAGGGTAACACCAAAAAAGAACAACAGTAAAACATGCACAACATCATTTATCTGCATTGAAAATATTATAAACAAAAATTTAGTTTCATTTAGTTCCCTCAATTACACGGCTTCGTGATACAATAATCCACAAAATTTATAAAAATATTTGACAAAATGTACACATTAAGCAGAGAGAAAAGGACCTGATACCAAGTCATCAACACATACTACACTGTCTTCTATTCCTAAGAAGACATCATAAACTCCAACATGTTCTTCCGAATATTTACTGGTGCACCAAGTAATGCCCTGACTTCATCTAGCCTATGAACAAGGAAAAGATAACTTTAATACAATTCGGATCCTTCCAGTCCCAACTCTATCAAATGATTATATAGTTCTTCTTCTGAAATGGGAAGCGGTTTAACTAACAGTGCAGTAGATTTTATAATAGCCTCTGCAACTATCTGAATGCCATATTTGATTACATCTTCACAATCATCTGCCCTGTTTTTCCTTTTCTGTGATGTTCCTAGGTTTGCATTTTGTGAATGAGTTGGCATTCCCATTGAAGATTTAGTGCAAACACCATATGTCGTTACATTGTCTTCCATATTTAAGTCATTGTAATGCAACATGTCATCATTTTCATCCATGGTGTTAGAAAACCCATTATCGACAGAAATGGTACGCCTTCTTATCTCCCATGCTATTTCAGCATGCTTGCTAGTTGCTCTATCACATCTGTAAATCTCTACCATCTTCTCGTAGTTATGAAAAGGCTTCTGTCTCCACTCAACATTTTTTGGTTTAGCCTGTTACAAAAATAAGTTAATAAATCAACCAAATCATAGCATATATCATATTTTCTTCCAACAAATTATTAAACAAGTTCAGCTGGATTAAGATCTCCCACACTTCTGGCTCAGCAATCCACATATTTGTTAACGTATTCCATATAAATCCACTACCTCTATTTGAAAATAAATCAAAACACTTACTCCACTTGTTCTTAATAATCTTGTTTCGATTTTTTATTTTTTCCTTATCGATTCCTTTATCTGGAAATTTTTTCTTTAGTTCAGTTTCATTTTTATCAAGTGCATATGATGTGAAAGTCCCACCAATACGATTGCCTTGTCGATGCTGGTGCAAGTATGCGTCAACCAAAGCATCATCCATAGCTTGATTCCAAAAGAACGACTCTCTTTGGGGTGGCATTTTGTATGTCACAAATTTAACTACAAAATCTGAAATTTTTTATCAAAAGCATACACAATATTGAAGCTTCAAATATTTCCAAATAATATAAAAGGCAAGAATAATGAATAAGCATTACAAAGACACAATTGTATGTGAAAACACTAACAACACTAATAAATAGTGTCATATTTAGATGCAAGTAACCAATACATAATTAAAGCAATATAAAATCATAGAAAACATAAATTTATTGTGATGTGGCAATATCTATCCTAAAGTGTAATCAACCCACATATGAGCAGTCATGTTATCTCTTATAATTTCTCCACAGTGTGCATCATCTTCTTCGTCATTTTTATACCGATCTTAGTTATCATTTGCCCCTCCATCATACTCTTCATTAAGAAATGGATCATCTGGATCTGCACCAATTAAGAAATTGTGCAGAATGACACAAGCCATAATAATTTTTTTTAGTCTCTATGTCATAGGATGGTTATGTGGTGGATGCTATAATCGAGGAACCGTTTTTCCAACATACCAAATGTCCTTTCGATAATGTTACGCAATGATGAATGTCGATGATTGAATAATTCACGAGCATTTCTTGGAGGATTCCTTGAATATTCTTTCAAGTGATATCGTTCCCCTCTATACGGTGTCATAAGTCCACTTCTCAATATGAATTCAGCATCAACAACATAGTATTTTCCTATCATGAATAAAAGTATGTCAAAATGTAATATATGAAATTTATTAGTTAATAAGATTTTAGCCCTATTTTTACCTTAGGGAATTTTAAGTGAGAACTACCTAGTTAGTGCACTTTTCATAATCTGTGAATCGAATGTTGTTCCTTCCCACCCAGCCAATACATATGTGAACTTCATATCAAAAGAACAAGCACACAACACATTTTTTGTTGGACAATCCTTTCTCCCCCAAAATCTAGGAGCATCTCAAGTAGGTAATTTCACACGGATATATGTACAATCAATTGCACCAACACAATCTTGACATTGAAGTATATTATTCTCAAATATTATGTGTGTTGTTTAATATAATTAAACTAAGTTAAGAAAAGAAAATCACCTTAAAAAATGGGTAGAATCTATTACTGTTTAATATTTTAGATGGGGTTTCTAATCCTTCAGGTTTTCTTAGAAACATATCTTCTAGCTGTATAATTCCTTTCAAAACGCTATGAAAAATGATGGCTTACAGTTTCTCCAGATCGACTCCAAAAGAGCACAATCTCTTGATTGGTAACGTTATGGCCTAATATGTATAGAAACTTCGCTACTTATTCTTCAACAGTTGCATTTACAGTGGGTCGATGCACACCTTTTCCAACTAATAAATCACATAATTCGACAAATGTTTTAGGCTACATTCTAATTATATTTTTCCCATTAGAATAAAATAAAATTTTTCACATGATACTCTCCCTTGATTGCAATCTCTCCAATGGTGTAAGCATTTCAACTTTGTCTTTCGCATGTCTCTTACATAACACCCACCAATAGATCACAAGATAACCAACATGAACAAGCACTAATTTATATACACGAATTAATTTTTGTTTTTGATTATCCATTTGATTACTTTCACTGTTCATATCTAAAAAATAAAATTATGAATAGTTTTTATGTTGTGAAAATCAAAATATAAAAAATATGATATAGATATGTCCATTAATATATGGTGTTATAAAAGCAAAAAGAAGCAATGTAAGGGAAGCTTCATCTGAGTCATTCACCCACTGAAATGTCAAGTAAAGTAATAGGAAAACAAAAAAAAGAAGACAATGACGATTGAAAAACACCCCAAATTCATACAACACAACATATGAGATACGGTAAATTGACAATTAAAAGTTAGACAACACAACATGAACATCTTGGTAGATTGGCAATTCACAGTTAGACTGTATAATATACATATATATATATATATATATATATATATATAAAGTCCCATCCTTCTTGAGGAGACAAACTGAGTCGATGGAGAGTTCATGCTCCTTATATCCATGACGAAGGTAGTTAAGTAAGCATTTTGGCACAAGTGGATATGAAGAAACAGAGAGGAGTTGAGTTTAACAAGAAAGATTTGAGGTATCAGGAGTTTGACAAGGGGAGCTTTGTAATAAGCATGCTATAAGAAGCTGATGGTTTCAATGCAAAACTAAAGTTGCAAAAGTAGCATCATAAAGTTGCAAATTCCTTGGGAAACACTGAAAATGCCAAAATATCAACCTAGTTTTTGAAAAAAACTTTAACTTAACTAAAAATAGTGTTGGATTACGCATCACATACGTGTACTTGCAAATAGAAACTTCATAGAATCTTTACAAATTTCAAGAAAGGAATGGGATAGAATCATTTATGAATAGATTAACCATGACTTATGACTGAATAGTATAATTCCCAAGTTGCTAAAATGTCCAACAAACCGAACATAATTAATAATGATATGATGTATACTAGAGTACAAGCATGAAAGTTTTCTTATTTTAGGTCTAACTCTAAACAACAGGTTTGTTTCATTATGACATTCTTCTGTTCACACTTTTCCTGCACATGTTTATGGTGGACCAATTTTGCATTGTTTTGATACTGTTAAGAGAAATATTCAAATAAATATGGTGTTAATGACAACTACCACCTCTTCTAACAAATTGCAAGCTTATTAAAAAGAAACATAAAATAGAAAAAGTTGTTCTCAAAAGCTAATGCAGACATTATGGAGAAAATAATGAGAAATCAGAAGAAAGGTCATACGCCAAGTCAATTGAGAATTTCATAGGGAAAATATAGATGACACCTAAAGTGATGAAGATTGACTTCCATTACTGCACAAATCTGCAGAAACAAAAAATATAAGTGCTAAAGTGACCAAAATGCAGATTTTTGAGTATATACTATGAAATATAAGTGACACCTAAAGTGATGAAGATTGACTTCCATTATTGCACAATCTGCATAAACATCAAATACAAGTGCTAGAGTGACTAAAATGCAGACTTTTTAGTGTATATATATATATATATATAGAGAGAGAGAGAGAGAGAGATTCGTGTTAAACTGTTGTCTATGTATATACGTAGACAAAGTTTAACATAAATCTCTATGAATTTTTTGGAGCTTAATCCATAATGTAAAAAATCTAAATCCATCAAAATGATAATATTTTTCACTATATAGTTGGAATCACGCAAGTTATTTGATTGAAGATTGAGATTAGTAAGATTTGTCAATTCGAAGATTGATGGTGGAATCCTGCCCTGAATCATTTTTTCATTCATCTTTATATCTGTCAAGGACTTGGATTTAAATTCAATGAGTTCCCCCACGAGCTTGTTATTATTGAGGTAAAGTGTCGATAAAGTTGGGAGAGAGAATAAAAATAAGATGGTATCTTGCTAAAGGAGTTGTATGATAAGTCGAGATAGGTGAGATTAGAAACAGTACATATCTCTTTTGGAAGGCCACACTCTAATTTATTTTGTGAGGGATCAAAACGAGAAAGTTTTCTAAGGCTGAAGATTGATGAAGGAAGTTGACCAGTGAAATTATTAGTGGTGAAAGCAAGAAGGAATAAGTTGCCAATATTACTAAAAACATCTAGAATCATACCAGTCATCTAGAATCACACTAGTCATGTTGTTTAGCTTCGAGATGGTATTAAACAAGCTTCGATTTTCTAGTCCTTTAGTAACTATGGCATTCATCTGGAAACCTAGTGTTTGGAAAAACTATCTTCCATGTTCAGATTCAATTCAACACAACCGCTTTGTAATGTTTTTTTTTAAGAAATCGTGCATTACTTCCAAATTATTCCTAAAATCATATATAAGTCAAAGTATCTTGAGCAATTTCATGTTAATAATCACTAAGTGTTATAGAATAATTTCACAATTAATTAAGCACCTATCAATTTCCCCCACACTTAGCTTTCGGTTATCCTCGGGCAAAACGTTAAAATTAAGCTCATAGACCTAAAAACGTTGACTCATTTCCAATATGTTGCAAGAATACATAATCATAAAAAATGAATGACTTTCAAAAACCATAGAAAGGACTTAACATTCCAAGCTTTTACTCATGATCAATCAACAATCAACACCTTTAAAAATCGAGCAATCTAATGGTAGACTTGGAAAATGTGTTTATCTAAAATATATCTACAGATACACTCAAAACCATTCATGATTATGACAGTCCACAACTTTGCATATCATTTCATTTCTCCATTGCTAAGGTTTATATGCAAAATCATAAATCAAAGGACTTTAAAGGTTGTAATGTGGGTAAAGGTAGAGTGAGATGTATTTGGGGTCAAGTAATTTGAAAGCCATTAAAGCTAGTGAAACAAAGCAACACCTAATGTGACATCAAGTATACAAGTTAACACTCATAAAAAACTGGGTATCGTCAGCTATGACAGAAGTAACATTTATATTTCATAACCTAATTCAGCTCTCACATACAAACCACATGAATTGTATATCAATTTGAAGGAATCACTCATACAATTGATGACAATATATTGAAGCCACAAAAGAGTTAACCTTCTAAGCCAACATCTACCTCATATTCAAAACTCCAATAACACATTCATTACAAATTTAGGAGGATGCATTAAGCATAAACAACTTTTCAACACATATACAATTCCTTCTTGATACATTTATTTAAACATTTTTTCTTTTTCTTTTTCTTTTTTTTTTCTTTTTTCCTTTTCTTTTCCTTTTCTCTTTTCTTTCTTTCTTTTCCTTTTTTCTTTTCTCTTATAAAAATTAAAATAAACTACATCAACATGGGAATTTCAATAATAAGACATAAAATAACATTCCAACATTATAACCAACCCATATATATGCATACCCCCACCCTTAGAATTTGGTACTTCCACAAACTCAAAAATCAATAAATGTTCCACTAGCTTCAAGGCTTGGGAAGGAAATTTGGTTAGGTTAAAGTATATAATGTGGCTAATACACGAAGAAAAGGAAAATAAAGCTCAAGGGGGCTTATCAAAAAGGAAAATCATATAATGGGTAGACTATTTGGCTAATGCAGTTTGGAAAAGTAAAGAATGCCTAATCATATTTGTGTTAATGCATGTGATAAAAATGTGGTTTCGAATAGAAATTCAAGGCAAAATTAGGATATACATTTTATGAAGGTTACATATTTTCAAAAGACAATGAGACTGATATGAATGTATCAGTCAAATAAGGCTCAAAATTTCATAGGCTTTGTCTACCACAAGTCACCACTCTTCTTAAGATAATGCATATCAACTAATCACAAGAGGAAAAATAGATGCTAAAGTTGCTATGAAATTCTCTAGTCAATTCACACTCTAATCATGATTATATAATCTTAGAAGTAATGAAAAACGAGAAAATGTTTGTTTGTTTTATTCTTTCTCTCACTTTGATTGAAAACTTAAAACAACTAAAACAAAAAAATTCGAAACACATATGCATAAAAGAAATAATACGGAAATGTAAAGAAAAGAATTTTACTTCCCTTGCTCGACTCCATGTTTCCTCCTCACGTGACAAAATTGTGATCTTTAGTTGTCACATGCAGCTCCTCCATGTGAGGTTCTTCTGGATAGGGCCTTGGTTGATAATCATTCACCTTGAGAGTCTTCCCTATCGTCGGATTCTTCATCGCTATTGAGTCCTCGCTCTTTTGAAATAATTTAAATGACTCTTCACCTTTTTCTTTCTTCGTTTAATTCTTCCAACCTACTAGGTAAAGGTGAAGGGTTAGTCTTAAAAATAATTACGGACTCAGTACTTACCTTTGGGTTAAAAGATATGTCTTTTTTTACTTCAAGCTCCTCCTCTGCTTCTTCCACACAAGCAATTCCTTGAGTATTACACTTAAGATTCTCAAGCTCTTTATCACTTTGTAAGATTCCAGCACTTACGTCTATAGGGTATGCCTCGGGTTGATATGACTGCTCCTTTTCTATTTGTGATTCCAGGCATTTGATCCTCACTGCCATTTCACCCATTTGACTTAACAAGTTCTGGTTTCTAGACATTATATGCCTCATTTCCTGCTAGAACTGTTGCAACTGCTGTTGTAGGCTCTATTGAAATTAGAGATTGTTAGTAATCACAACATTCATCAACTCTTCCAAAGATTTACCTGAGTTTTGTTGGCTCTCCACATCTTAGAAACTAGACTAAGATTGCCTTTCATCCTATTGGAATTGTATGGTATTTTGTTGAAGTTGTTGCATACTCTCTTAAAGTTGCTGTATACCCTGTTGAAATTGAAGATGGCCAGCATTACAGGTCTTGATATAGTCAGCCAGAGACATACCTGAGTTGTGACAAGAAGCTTTTGGTCTGCACAGGAATTATTATGTGTCCTACAAACTATTATAGAAGTAATTTTGATGGTTATCCCATCCACAACCAAATTTAGGTTGACCAGTCCAACCATGTTATAGGATTGAGAGTAAGAGTTAAAGAAAAAATTACTTCAATACATGAATTTTTTCAAAATATTTATCACAAACATGAAATAGAAAAAAATTAAAGGATTATGAAATAACTGAAAAGAAACCAATTACGAACAAATATAAACAAAACACTAATTAAAATCACAAACAAAAACTAAAACATTGCACTCCCTGACAACGACGTCAAAATTGATAACACATCGTATCACTAGTCAAAATAAACTAGACTACTACTATAATAGTGGTGAGTCTAAGTCGATCCTATAGAGAGTGTGTGTAAAGTTGTTGAAATGAAATTAATTGGTGTTTAGGTTAGGGGGTTTGGTTTTAGGAATAAGAAAATAAAATAAGGCTAAAATAACTAACAAAAGTAACGTAAAGAAAACATGTAAAAATGATAAAAGTGGGGAATTCAGTAAAGATCTAGTTCTTTGGTTCAATCTCGGCCTATACCTTAATTAAACATATTTCATTGATTTGTTGTTCTCTAACCTCTCCTAGCAACTATTAATCGTGAGTTAATAATTAACCTAAGTTTTCCCTTTGATAGTGTTTAATAAAGATACGATCATTGATTAAACCTAACCATCGAATAACCTATGATACAATCTCTAGATTTAATTAGGCAGTAGCATTAAGAATTAGAAAAATCGATTCATGAAGGCAATAACCACGTATGATGTGTTATTTAACCTAAGTTATGTTATCCCTAATGATTACAAATCATTAGTCTCTACACATGAATTTCAATTTAACAATTACGGATTATATCAAAATTCTAGCAATGAGTTTGCAAATAAACGATTCAATTCAATGAATGCATTAAAATCATCTTTTCGTAATACCCAATGGTTTTATACACAAATAACCCAACAATAACAAGAATACGATTATCCATACACAAAACCCAAATCAGTTAACATAAGATAACACAATCAATTTCTAATGAGAGAAATATATAACAAAAACAGTGAAATACACTTAACCCATGTCATCGGTGTCGATGTCACCTCCGAACCGGTGTTGGGACGTTTAACACTTCATAGGTCTCCAAATGATCATAGCCTTGCCCCTTAAAAAGTCCCAGGAGAAACCCTCCTATAGCACCTCCCTTTTTCTTTATCTCAAGCTACCACGACTGTTATAATATTATGAATTAATTTTCGGTCCACTTTACTATTCATGCATTTAAAACCTACACTCCCCTCTTGAAAATGTCTACGTTTCACATTGAAAATGTCTGTGTTTTGTAGACGTTATCTGTGTGAAACGCAGACATGGTCTACATTTATGCACAACGTTTACATGAAACACAGATGTGAGACGTCTGCTTCCTTACTTCCGCTGTCATTTCCTACTTCTGCGCTTACGTTTTGGTGCTCCTTCCCAGTTGTGCATCGTCATCTGGTGCTCTACTGCTGCATTCCTTCTTGTGTTGCCTACCATTTTGCTTCTCTTCTCCTGCTGCTGCATTGTCATTTTCTCTCCATACTTCCACCTACTACGCTGCGTTTAGATCCTTGGCTGTGCATCTTTATTCTCTCCAGCATTCGTGAGATTAATTGTCATACAAGACATTAATTCCATGTTAAAGATAATTTGCATGCATAATCCATGCAGCTCATGCTCTTCTTCTTCTTACTCCATGAAGACAAGTGAAAATTAATCTTTGAAAAATGGCCTAAATATCGTGCTTTCGACTCACTTTAACTTCTTTGCTTCTGAATTGTGCCTAAAATCACATATGAGTCAAAGTGAGTTTCTTGAGCAATTTCATGTCAATAATCACTAAGTGTTATGGAATAATTTCATAATCAATTAGGCACCTATCATATAAATAATGGTATTATTTAAAGGAAATAAAATTATAAGAAAATTACTTCCTTTCTTGCAGGAACCTTCATTATAAACTTACCTTATTAGAAATGGTTTATTCGAAACGAACCTACTAATTATGAAGGTCATATGTTAGCCCTATGATTACTGGAAGATTTTTGGAAAAAATGACAACGAATTTATTCAGATTTAAATCCATCCAGTTGATTAAAAATGCAAATGAAACAACGGCTAGTTAAAGAAATTGACTATGTAAAGAAGAGCAACAACACTTGTGAAGAAACAAACATACACAGACTTTCGAAATATTCGAGTAGTATCTATATTCTTGAGAGTTATATTATTCTTATTATGCCTTAGAAAGTGAAATCATTCTATCAAGAGAAATTGTTATTGAGAACTTACTTTTAATTTTACATTTTATTCTTCTATAAGCTTTTTAAAGCTTGTTATACACTTCGAGCGTGGAAGGTTGGAAAACCTTGAAAAATATGTACTCATAAGCTTGAAGAGGCTCTTCAAATTACTACTTGATTTTATAGTGAAACATTTAAGTTGGATTCTTGGGGACTAGACGTAGACTTGGGTTGTAAGCCGAACTAGTATAAATCAACCGCGTTCTTCTCTCTCTTCTCTTAACTTTTAAATTTCTTCATTATAATATATGTGCTTATTTCAGTAAAAGGCTCCTTCACTTTATAACAGGCTCCTTCTATTTTCAACTTACAAGAGGTTTTTTTTTAGTTTTAACAAACGCCTTCTATTTTAAATTGTTTTCAACAAAATTTTTTGTTTAGTAGACTCTTGTCGTTTAATAAGCTTTTTATCGCTTAACAGGCTCCTTCCATTTGAATAGGATCCTATCATATAATAGGCTCCTACTATTTTAATTATAGACAAGCTCCTGTCATTTCTTTTTGAACTGAAAGTAACTTGCAAAAATTTTTAAATCACACACAATTCACAGGCATCTTGTGTGTGTTTAATTTATCACTTGGTATTAAAGCGAGGTCTCACATTTTTGTGTTTTACAGCACGTGATAAATCATGGAAAACACCTTGAGAAGTTTTGAAGGACAATCCGTCCCAAAGCCTCCTTACTTTAATGGAAATAACTACTCATACTGGAAAGAGAGAATGACAATCTATCTCCAATCTATAGATATTGAAGTCTGGCAAGCCATTAGTTTGGAGGTACACTTCCCGATTCAAATAACATAGAAGTATGGACTGATGCTGATAAAAGAAATCCACAGCTAAATGCTAAAGCAAAACATCATCTGAACTTTGCATTATCTCCAGAAGAATATGAGAAAATATCCTACTGTACTACAGCAAAGGAAATGTGGGACAAACTACAAGTTATGTTTGTAGGAACAAATAAAGTAAAGAAGCATAGAATAAGTCTTTTAGTGCATCAATACAAAACTATTGACATGAAATAGGAAGAGGCCATAGACGAATTCTTCGGATGCTTCAACAACATCGTCACGGCCTTAAATAACTTCGGAAAGATATATCCCAATGATGAGCTCGTACCAAAGATTCTGAGGTCACTATCAAAGGAATGGAGACCTAAGGTGACAGCTCTAGAAATGACAAAGGATCTAGACACTATTTCACTCGACTGGATACAAAAAAACCTGATGATCCATGAAACCGAGCTTAGGTGAGATGAAGGATCCTCTTACAGAAAAGGAATGGAATTAAAAGCAATTGATGAATCAAATGATGATGAAAGTGACACTGAGTTGCAAATAGATGGATATGACGATTTCAAATTTATGGTCAGAAGATATGCCTACTTTTATAAAAAGAAGCTGATGAAGAAAAGAGAAGGAAACAAGAAAGCTGAAAATAACATATTCCTATCAAAAGGCAGTAGCAGCAATAGCAATACACAAAACAATCAAATCATATGCTATCACTATAACAAGCCTAGACACACAAGACCAGAATATCCTCTTCTTCAAAAGGACAAGTCAGAGAACAAAAAATCTAGAAAGCAAGCAACGACTGCAGCTTGGTCAGATGAGGATTTTAAAAACTTTAAACAAGAAGAAAAGCCAAAAAAAGTTAGAAAATTTTGCTTCATGACTGAATCAGGAGATGATGAGGTATATTATTCTGACTTTGATATTGAAGTTGATGAATTGAAAAATGCATATCATAAATTGTATGATCAATACAAAAGGTTGACAGTGAAGTATTTCAAAGAAGTTGAGAAGTCCAAGAGCAATGATGCATCTCTGAAGAGTAAGATTAAATCATTGGAATATGCAAATAAGAATTTGGTGGCCAGAAATATGTCTCTTTAGGATGATTATAAGCAAAAGGATTCTAAAAAGGAATTTTAGGAAGAAAGAGTAGCTAAATTGGGAAATACACTCCTAAAAAATGATCCTGATAAGGTAAGATAGTTAGAAGAAAAAGTCGTCACCTTAGAACTTGAAAAGGAGAAAAGTGTTGGAAAGATCTTATCTCTAGAAAAGGATCTGCAAAAGTTTGTTGATGGAAGGAAGAATCTTAATGCATTGTTTGGTAGTGGTAAATGCATTTTGGGTAAGTATGGAATAAGATGCAATGAAAATAACAATATTAAGCCATATTTATTTGTTAAATCCAGCAATAGTTATAGCCAAAATAGTAGGAACTTGCTAAGTGGCAAAAATCATAACTATTATTCATTTGTTCTATGCAATTACTGTGGTAAACATGGTCACATTATTCGTTCTTGTAATTTTTGTAAAAACAAATTATCTCAGATGTATGTTTGGAGATCAAAAGGTTAAACTACTAACCTAAAAAGACCCAGAAAAATTTAGGTACCTAAAATGAGATAGTGCTTTCTGCAGATATGTTTCAAAATGGAGACAAGGGAGAATCAATGGATAATTGATAGTGGTTGTTCGAGACACATGACAGGTGAAATATCACACTTCAACTACATTGAAAGAAAAGACAAAGGTAATGATGTCTTTGTAGATAAAAATAAAGCAAAGGTCACCTTATTGGTAAAACTGGTGATTCTAACTTTACCGCTATTGATAATGTCATCTTTCTTGGTGGTTTGAAACATAACCTAATGAGTGTGAGCTAGTTGTATGATAAGGATTAAAAAGTCATTTTCTATGCATTTCATTTTGAAATTGTTGATATTCATAATGATAATATTGTGTTTGTCGGCATTAGAAATCAGAATATATATTGTGCTCAACTGGAAGACATGTCCTCACAAAGTGTTAAGTGTTTTGTTTCTCTAGAAAATGATTTGTTTATCTGGCATGGAAGGTTTAGACATGCTAGCATGACCAGTCTATCAAAATTGTCCAAAAACGAGTTAGTAAGAGGACTACAGACCTTAAAGTCCGAAAACAATCAAGTTTGTGAATCTTGTTTAAAAGGTAAACAATTCAGAAGCAACTTTCCTCCTGAAAATATTTTGTCTACTAGCCAACTACTTGAACTTGTACACATGGATTTATTCAATCCTACTAGGACTCAAATTTTTAGTGGTAAACACTATGGTTTTGTTTTAGTAGATGACTACTCCAGATTTATATGAGTTTATTTCTTATCATATAAGGATGATGCTTTTGAAGTGTTTGAGAAGTTTTGTAGAAAAATTGAAATAGAAAAAGGGCACTGTATCACTTCAATTTGGAGCGATCATAGAGGAGAATTTGATTAACAAAAATTTTGAAGAATTTTGTCATAGCAATGGTATAACTCATAAATTCTCTTATCCAAGGACACCTTAACAAAATAGAGTTGTAGAAAGAAAAAGCAGAACTTTGGTTGATATGGTTCGGATCACGCTGTTTGAAAGTGGACTACCTCATGGATACTGGAAAAAAGTAGTATCCATGACATGTTATATACTTAACAAATGTCTTATAAGATCTATTCTGAAAAAGACCTCCTATGAGCTATGACAAGGAAGAAAAACAAACGTTACTTACTTTCGAGCATTTGGCTGCAAGTGTTTTGCTCTAAACAATGGAAAAGACAACCTTGGAAAGTTCAATGTGAGATCAGGCGAAGCTATTTTCTTAGGTTACAGAACTACTAATAAAGGATTTAGAGTATATAATAAAAGAACAAAGAAGATAGAAGAATCGATACATTTGGTATTTGATAAAGCACTACCTTTGACAACAGCAACCGACTCAGATGAAGAAGAGCATCCATTGGTACCTAAAAATACATCGGAGAATCAAACTACACATATAATACCTTCGAAATTACAAAATCAATAAGATCTTTCTGAAGCTAGGACAGAGTAGGCTCCTTCCTCAAGCACCTCCCAACAGGAGCCTATGCAACAAAAAAACACCAAAAGAATGGAGGGGTCTTGATACACATCAATATATTATAGGAGATCCCTATGAAAATCTGAGGGCAAGATCATCGTTTAAGAACAACTTTGTTACTCTCATCTCCCAAATAGAACCAAAGACCATAGAAGAGGCCATTACTGATGAAAATTGGGTTTCAGCTATGACAGACGAACAAAATCAATTTGACAAAAACAAAGTCCGGAATCTAATATCTCGTCCTCAAAACAAGTCAATCATTGGGACTTGGTGGGTATTTTGAAACAAACTTATGCACCTATTGCTAGATTGGAATTGATTAGAATTTTACTTATCTTTGCATGCTATAAAAACTTCAAGTTGTTCCTAATAGATGTTAAAAGTGTATTGTTAAATGGTTACATTAACGAAGAAGTATTTGTTAAGTAACCCCCAGGTTTTGAAGATGAAAATCATCCGGATTATATTATGAAGTTAACCAAAGCTCTGTATGATTTAAAGCAGGCTCCTCGAGCATGGTATCAGAGGTTGAGTAACTTTCTACTTGAGAATAACTTTGAAAGAGGAAAGGTCGATAAAATCTTATTTATTAAAAGAAAGGAGAATGATTTACTCATAGTGCAAATATATGTTGAAGATATAATATTTGGTGCTACTAATCCATCCTTCTATGAAGAATTCTCAACATTAATGCAGGAGGAGTTTGAAATGAGCATGATGGGAGAATTATCATTCTTTCTCAGATTACAAATCAAACAAACAGAAAAAGGAATCTGCATTAGCTAAGACAAATACACAAAGGAACTCATCAATAAATATCATGTTGAGAATGCCAAACTGATGGGTACTCCCATAAACACTGGAACTAAACTTGATAAAGACAAAAAAGGCAAAGCTACGAATGAGACAAATATAGAGAAATGATTGGATCACTACTATATCTTACAAGCTCAAGACCAAACATTATGCTTAGTGTGTGTCTTTGCGCATGCTTTCAATCAAATCCAAAAGAAAGCCTCCTTAAAGCAGTCAAAAGAATCTTTCGATATCTCGATGGAACTATGGATTTTAGACTATGGTATCCAAAAATTGATTCATTTGACATAGTGGGCTATTACGATGTAGATTATGCAGGTGATAAAGTCGATCAAAAAAGCACAATTTGGCACTGTCAATTTCTTAGAGGATGTCTAGTATCTTGGTCCTGCAAGAAGCAAAATTGCACAATGCTTTCGACTACTAAAGTGGAATACATAGCAACTATCAGCTGTTGTGCTCAAATCTTATAGATTAAGCATCAACTACAAGATTTTTCTCTAAACCTTTCTCATATTCCTATATTATGTGATAATACTAATACTATAAATCTTTCAAAAAATCCTATGCATCATTCTAGGAAATCAAACATTATTTTATTAAAGATCATGTTTTAAAAGGAATCATTGATCTTTTGCATGTTAATACTGAAAATCAAGTAGCTGACATTTTCACCAAGTCACTCTCTGAAGATAGATTTTGCGTGTTAAGAAAAGAGCCTAGTATGTGCAAACTCACTGACATTATTTCTGCATGACTATTCTCTGCTGTTTGTCTTTGTATTTTATTTAGTAGGCTCCTTCTATTATGATTCCTTAGAAACTCTCTCTTAATTTAGTAGGCTCCTTAAATTTTAGAAGGCTCATCTCAGTTTAATAGAGTAAGATTACATGTGTACTAAAAAGGTAATTTATTTTGTTTTGTTGTTTCAGCATTTAAAGACGCGCGTAAATTTCTAACAAGCAGTTATACGTGACTGATATAAGATATGCAAACGATCACACTTCCTGTATTAGCATATGATCGTTCATCTTCATACGAGATCAATGCTCAAGAAATGCCTAATATACCAGAAACAAGATTCTCTCCTCAAGATGAAAATAGTGCAAATCTCAACAATAACTGAAGGATATCCAAGCCAATCAAGAACAAATACGAAAACAAATAGATAGCATGCAGAATCAACTTCTTGACATGCAGATTTTGGTCAAAAGAATCCTTGAATCTCTTCAATAACTCTTTTCTTATATGCTTTCTGCTTGGCTTATTTATACTAATGATTTTGTTGATGCATTATTTACTCTTTCCCTCTAGTTTCTTTTAATAATGACAAAGAAGGAGAGTTTATGTGGATATATTTTTTGCATTTTTGCATATTTTTGCATATATGATGATATATTTCTCAATGCTACATAGATTATATATGTGATTGATTCTACTGTTGAACTTGTAAAAATCTGTGATTTATAAATGATAGGTTCCTTTATTAAGAGACAGGCTCCTTCTAAATGTCTGAACATATAAAGTCACAGGTTTCTTTTGAAATCATCTATTATCTTTTTGAATTTTGAAAAATATATTTATTATTGCTTGTCATCATCAAAAAGGGGGAGATTATTAGCTCAAGGTTTATATGTAATGAGTTTGATGATAATTATATAATATTTCAAAATTCAAAGTGTATAGAATGATATTTTTTAAAAGGAAATAAAATCATAGGAAAATTACTTCCTTTCTTTCAGGAACCTTCATTATGAACTGACCTTATTAGAAATGGTTTATTCGAAAAGATCATACTAATTATGAAGGTCGTATATTAGCCCCGTGATTACTTGAAGATTTTTTACAAAGATGACATCGAAGTTATTCAGATTTAAATCCACCCAGTTGAGTAAAGATGCAAGTGAAGCAACGACTAGTTGAAAAAATTGACTATTTAAATAAGAGAAACAACACTTGTGAAGAAACGAACATACACAGACTTTTGAAAAATTCAAGCAACATCTATATTCTTGAGAGTCATATTATTCTTATTGTGCCTTAGAAAGTGAAATCACTATATCAAGAGAGAAATTGTTATTTGAGAACTTAGTTTTGATTTTACATTTTATTCTTCTGTAAGCTTTTAGAAGCTTGTTATACACTTCGAGCGTGGAAGGTTGGAGAACCTTGAAAAATATGTACTCGTGAGCTTGAAGAGGCTCATTAAATTACTACTTGGTTTTTATAGTGAAACACTCAAGTTGGATACTTGGGGACTAGACGTAGACTTGAGTTATAAGTCCAACCAGTATAAATCGATTGCATTTTCCTCTCTCTTCTCTTAACTTTTAAATTTTCACATTATATTGTGTGTGTGTTTATTTTAGCAAGAGGTTCCTTCACTTTATAATTGGCTCCTTCTGTTTTCAACTTGCAAGAGGTTCTTTTCAATTTTAATAGGCACCTTCTGTTTTAAATTGTTTTTAACATAACTTTTTGTTTAGTAGGCTCCTGTCGTTTAACAAGCTTTTTATCGCTTAACAAACTCCTTTTGTTTAAATAGGATCCTATCACATAACAGGCTTGTACTATTTTAATTATAGACAGGCTCCTGTCATATCTTTTTGAACTAAAAGTAACTAGTAAAATTTTTTAAGTCACACAAAATTAACCTCCCTCTTGAGTGTGTTTACTTTATCAAAAAATTCCTTTTATTTATTATATTCATAAAAAATAATGTAACCAACCAAGCAAGCAAAGGTTTTAAGAATACATAGCTACTGATCCTTTTAGGATTGCAAGAATAAAATAAGAATGGCAAGGCAATAAACCTATCTAATAGTGTTTCCGATATAGAATATAGTACAAAGCTTGACCTTGCTCCTTAATCAAAATCAACAAACTATACACTATTTGCATAATGTGTTCATTTGCATCATTAACATCTAATTCTAAGCTAACATTATGCAAATGACAATAATGAATTGCTTTTTATGACATTTCTAGCTTTAGTTAGCAACATCATTTCTACATTTCTTGACTAAATAATGTGAAACTATATGCCATATTTGCCTTAGATCAAAGATGAAATCATTTAACTAATCATAAACATCCAATTTTAATACTATTAGTGGACTATACTATAAATAACTTTATACATGACACATAGAGTGGGCCAAAATTTTATTATATAATAATCAAACATTTTGAAATGAAACTTACAATCTTCTGAAATTTATCAAAAATTCAATTAATTTTGCTAAATTACCCTATAATTCCAATAACTGAAGTATTTACCATATGAAGAGAATGTATATAAACATTAATAGTATGTCATACAAGTCAATTAAGTCAAAGCATAGTTCAACAAATGATTATGAAAAAGAGAAAAAATGTTTACATTTAACCTTAAATCTTAAGAGTTAAAATTACCATCACTTGGCACCACTTTCTTTCCATTTCAAAATAAATCATTATAAAAATCATAACTATATAACAATTTGATTAAATGACTATATTATTGGTAACAAATAAGCATGTTTTCATCATTGATTGACATTTTTTAATAAACATCCAAAATGATTCAGTCTTATTTATATCCATATCATTTTTGCCTGTCACAATATTAAAAATAAAATATAAGAACATATGGTAAAGAATTATTAAAGCTATAAAAGTAAGATACTTGCATACCATAAAATTTATACATTACAAATTATAGAGTTAAACTTCTAATCTTTAGATTAAATAACCAAATTTTAGTAGATATCAAGAACTCCAAAGTTGACGGATGAATCCAATACGGATTCACTATCTAACCACTAGTACTAAAAGCAAATTTGTAAGCAATTGTTGATACTAGGATAGGTGAAAATCTCATGCAATTATCCACATAATAAAAATTGAGCTCCATTCAAGTTCCACTATAATAATATATAAAAAATCTAATAATCTCTTTAACAAACATCAAATTCTAACTAATTATCTAACTACATTTAACTGTATGAAATCTTCGGTCATTTTCTCCTAAATTCCTTTAAACCAAAATCCAAAATGATAATTGTCTTGTTTGATGTATTAATAACTTGACATGAAAATGTTGTTATCGAGCTCTTTACTTATTATTAGTTAATCATCAAAAAACATCATGCACAAACTATCCAATGATATGAACTTACATTAAAACTGATTCACTATACAATTTTTGGAAATAATATTTAACTATAATTAGCTTTTATCTCAAATCCAAAACCAATAACTATCAAATCTTTTTCATCAATTTGTTTGTCGTTATTTAAAATATCTTATCCAAAAAAAATGATCCACTCAAATATTGCCATTTAATATCACATATGTTAGAAAAATAAATATGAATAGTTGGGTAATTTGTACCAAAAAGTAACTTAATGACAATCCCATTGCAATCCTATTGATAAATAAGTGTACTATGATCCATGTTATCAAAACCTGATAACCACATCTATATAATTAATTATGGCATCAAGCATTTTAGATGTAGAATTTCACTTTATTGGATAATCTAAGCATAATTTTCTAGTGTAAAGAATGTTAAATTATCTTGTTGTTTACTCAAATTTCTCAGCATGTTTAGGTGTTATAATCTAATATAATACAGTACCCAAAATTGCTTCTATCCTTTTTTTTTAATAATGTCTACAACATATACTTCATAATTAAATTCATTATATGTGTAGCATAACATATATGAAAGATCCTCTCACCAATAAACTCTCAATATGGAACTTACTCTTAACTTTGCCAACCATGACTTCGTTTATGATATAATTATTCAAAGTTATTATTAATAATTTTGTGTTGATGTTCTAGTTCATCAAATAATCAACCAACACACTCATTAATCAACCACTCATATAACGTGTCAAGTAAATTCAAATATAACAAAATTACAAAATAAGAAAATTCAGTATAAAAACAATCAAAATATATTTTAAAACATTATTTACCTCAAGATATAACTAAGTCTAATTGTTGCAAACATAATATGATGTCATTACTATGGAGCCCTTCTTTCAATTTTCAAATGTTTACATATCTAACATGATCATTACTCACATGTCATTAGTTAGCAACATCTTCAACATCGTACTTGTTTGTGCATTATTCATTTTAAAGATATCCTTCTTAATGGTATTTTAGGTAGGGATCATAAATTTCGATTGAAGTCATATAACAAACATATTGAAATTAAAATGATTTATAATTGAAAATGGATATTCATACCTAATGATTTCCTTTACAAATAAATATTTAGAATTTTCAATATCATAATGTGGTACCTATTTATTATTTTCGTTTCATTAAATTAGATGTGAGAAACATATGATATTTTTATACTGCTTTTCTTCGATTATATGTAGTTACATGTCTTTTCAATGTGAGGTTCCACTTTTCAAACCTCAGCAAGCAACTTCTAGCAATATTTACACTTTAATTGAACAACTCCCTCTTTTTTTTTAAATTTTTATGAAGTGATGACAAACATCACTTTTCAACTTTGAAGAGCTTTTGTTTTCTTCTATACTAATTTTTGTTTCACTTATTACATTATCGTCATCTGATTAAGACAAATTACCAACATGTGTTTGATTTGGACTTTCCATTAGATTGAACTATTTCGAAGGATTAGTTTCGTCCATTTGAAATAATTAGAGACAATAAAATCATAACTTAGTGACTAATACAAAATTATTAAAATATGTAAATATCAACATTGAGAACATTTCAATAACAAAAAATAGAATCTTATAGTATATTTACGACCATATTGTCTAACTTTGTCATCTTAAAATTATTAGTAATATTCATAAAATTGTAAATGGAAGCTATTGGATTTGAGCTTCATTTGATCACTAAACTTAATGATGGGAATCAGTCTAGTCGATTGCAAGTAATGTAGCAACCTTAACTACAACTCTTTACCTATCTCCGTTATGGAAATTATGTGCTCACAGTATTAACACGCTTAATTTTAGATTATTTTGGTAGATCCCAAATATATAAGAGTGATAAATATCATCCTACATAAGAAGGAATTATATGAAGACAATAACTTGTCAACTTCATTTCACTTGCTGTAAAATAAAAATCTTTACATTCTTTATGGAGGATAAAGAGCTACATGCATGCTACGTAAGAAATCACCAATGTCGTATATTGTCCAGGAAAACAAATATTGAATCTAACTTCTACAAGATTAATATAAAAATAGAGCTCTTTCATAAATTCAGTTGTGAATCCTAATTGCCACCTCAAATTCAAGAAACAAAGGTACCTTTTACATGGGTACATACACACATAAATAATAAATCCATACACACATTCGAGAGAAGAAAAATCCTCAGTGAAAACCATGTATGCATTAAGTTTCTACTTAGACTATAAGGTTAAAGAATGAGATTATAAATTAATTTCAACCTAAATAATAATAATCTATTATTATTTTCTACAAAAGAATAATTGAAGGAGATCGAATGTTATTATGTCATGTCTAAGTGTTATTTTATGTAGGAGAGATCGAATGCTATTAAGTCATGCCTGAGTGTTATTTTATGTAGGAGATACTCAACCTCTTTAAACATCATAACCTTAAATTAGATGCCATTAAAGTGGATATCTAATTATGCACAATTTGCAAAGAAACTAAAGGAAAGAGATAGAGATAAATGATAATGAAAGATAAGTGAGACATTCGGTTGTGATGGCTAAAAGATAATAGAGGAGTGAATATAAGGAGAAGAGCTTAGTTAAAATCTGAGTTTCGGGTTAGGTACTCTTAAGCCTTAATTAAGCTTAGCTTAAACTCGAACTCAAATTTATTTTTAATCAAGAATTTGAGTTCAAACTTAAATACAGTCAAATCAAACATAATCTGTCAACTTTCGATGGAGTCTTATAAGATCTAACCATTTTTCCAAGAATATTCGTGGATTTCATTTTGGCATTGACCATATTTCTCTTAACAAATAAGATGTCAAAATCCACTTTTAAATGAAACTATCTCTATTGGCTTCTTTTTAGTGGGAAAACTACTCACTTCTCATCCTTACAGCATCTAAAAAATGTTTCACTGCCATTTAGAGATTTGTAGGCATAGTCATAACCTCTCAACTCCTAAAGATTCTTTTCTAGTTTTTAGTTCAGTTACTATTAGAAGGTTGCCCATGGAATTTTGACGATCAACTTATTGCCCTTACCCAAATGGTCATTAATGATGGTAAGAAAATATGTATTATTTGGTTTTTTAATCCAACTCACAAGGAGGGAGGGAGATAATAGCCAATTAATTGAGTGGGACTATGGAAGTTGATTCTAAGGAATTGGAGTTTTTTTTGTTAAGGTGAATTTGAATCTCAGCATTCTAATTTCTTTTTAAATGTCTCAACATCGTAGATTTGTTAATTAACAAAGGATCGAATTAAAGAGATTGAAATGAACCTATGCACAGCCATGGACTTTAGTGTTCCTTGGAAGCTTGGAGTCGTTCCTTACTCTTTAGAAGCTATATCCATTGAAGTTCTTCATCAACTACCATTTAATAGCAGCAGATGCACTGTAAAACTGATCTTTTTGGAAAGGCAATCATCAATCTCCTCTGAAAACTAATAAAATTCTCAAAGAAGGTTCCACTTGATAACTTCTTTCTAATCAACATCTCAGTCAATATAATAGATAAAAAGGGAAAAAAAGGTAGAATCTGACTTTAAGATGCATGTTTTTAGCATAAATAATAAGATTAATAACCTCCTGAAGACAATAAAATTGATTAGAAGTCATAATTTCACAATATAATGTTTTAACACAAGAACAAACCACAATAAAAAAAATTCTAAGGTTCATTAAATCTAATTCACCAAACCACTGTATAACTCTTAAATTGGCAATTAATAAGAATGCCTTAATAATACATCAACTAGAAGTTATGTTTATCAAAGTTCTTCATTACCTATCATTTAATAATAATATATGTACTCTAAAAACTGATAAAACAATTTTCTTCTTTTATCTGGAAATGCAATCATCAATCTCCTCCAAAAACCAATAAAATTCTCAAAAGATATTTCCACTTTGGTAACTTCATTCTAGTTGACATCCTAGTCAACATCTAGCTTCAAGATGTTAGATTTTTAGGCGACAAATAATAAATTTAAATCGATAAAATCAATATACCTCAATCAACCAAGATAAATGCCATATCTTTAAAGCATGCATAAATAATAAGATGCCTCTTAAAGATGACAGAAAGTGACTGAAAGTCAATAGTTTTGCAATATATTACTACAATTTAAGAATAAGCCATAATAGAAAATTCTAAGGTTCACTAAATCTAATTCACAAACCCTTACCACATACCACCACGCAATTTCCAAATTGACAATTGGGAAGAATGTCTTAATAGGACATCAACAACGCTACAAGCCGAATAGGGAGGCTTGGGCAAGATTGATGAATGAACCCAAAGGCTCGTAGTATAGTTAGTAATATAATTTCTATCTCTTAAATTATCCAAATGTCACATCTACATTATTAAGAAATTAATTATCATTAGATTATGTTAGTTCATGTCAACAAATTCTTTTTAAAGGGGAAAGGGTTAAGGCATTATCCTCATACATTAAGGAAGGTTCTTTACATTCTTATTGTGTTCAAAGTATGTGGCTTCCACATCTTGGGTTCCCTGACTTCATAAATGATAATTGATTTAGTGGTTGAATTTTATACTCGAGAGGTTTGTTTTTTATAAACAAAAAAAGAAGACAGAGATTTAGTTAAAACAACCTGAAGATGGGCCAAATGAACTTTATTTAGGTAGGAGGCTAAAAGCATTTGCAACATAATATATAACAAATGTTAACGTAACAAAGTGTTTAACTTGAATTCCTATGTTTTCAAAACAATTAAAACAAACCCTAAATTGATGAAAATTTTAATGGAATTAACACCCCATTAGTTAAATGCACGTCAATGCTGACATGATATTATTTATTATTTTTAGACAAAAAAAGGTCCCACTATCATATAAAAAGTGAGACTCACTATTTGAAATATACAAAAGTGGCACATTGCCATATAACAGTAGGTCCTACTTTTTATTTAAAAAATAATTATAATATTATGTCAGTATTGACGTAAAATTTAACTAATGGAGAGTTAACTCCATCAAAATTTTCATCCAGTTAAGGTTTGTTTTGAATGTTTTAAAAACATTAAGGTTCAAGTTGTATTCTATTGTAAACATTGAGGTTCAAAATGTACTATTGGCATTAGCTAGGAATCTCTTTGTAGGCAAAGTTCCTGGGCCAATTGGCTCCAAGCAATTGATTACTGTAAATACTTTTTTGGTGTAGCAGATTGGATACATCTTAATAACTTAGAGATTGGACAGGCTTAAAATAAGGAGCTTAATTTATGACTATTTTGGTTCAATATTTATGTTAACTTTCTCCAAAATTTACCTACCAAAGAAATGAATGAGTGGCTTATTCGTTCATATTCAAAGGAGGAAATTTGTCAATTTTGAGATGCAATCAGATAAAGCTCCGGATCATATGATACCATTCTATCTTTTATCAAAAAATATGGGATGTTATATCTAAGGAATTCAATTCCCATTATTGAATTTTATTTCAAAAACTGAAAGTATGAACTTTATTTTGGACTATCGACCCATAGTTCTCTGTAATTTCTAATTGAATGAAACCTTTATTGTGTAGCTTAGTTAATAATTTTCATAGTGCCTTTATTCCTAGAAAGCTAATTATCTTTCATAATATTCTAGTTAAGGTTTACACGGTGACACTCCTCTCTTGTGCACTTAAGAGAAGAGAGTTGAAACTCACAATTATTCTCAAAACCAGAATAACGGAGAGAAAAAGAAGTCGATTTGTTTTTTATCTGACATTACAACAAATAGGACATTTAGCGATGAAATTTAATGTCGCTAAAAAACAAAAAAAGTCACAAATACTCATGTGTGACAAAAACATATCGTCGTCTAAATCGTCGCTGCATCCCGGTAGCAAAACAACATCTGCGACGTTTTCCTAAAGTCGTCACAAAAATTTTTTTCAAAACAAACAGTTCGTCGCTAAAAATTATAACCGACGATATTAAAAAACGTTGTACATAGCTATATGCGACGTTTATTTTTTGTAGATAAAAATTTTTAGCGACCAAAGGCTATTTGTAGGTACTTGTTTTTATGTAACGATTTAATTTTAGTAGCATAACAGTTTTAGCTACTAAGTTTTTATTGTAGAGAAATATTTTTAGAGACGTTCCGTAAACATAGGTAAAAACTTTTTATACCGAATTAGGTTTTGGTAGCTAATAGATTTTTGTGACGATTTTGTTTTTAATGGCCAAATATTATTAACTACTATCATATTATTGTAGCGAAAGACTTTTAGCGACGTTCTATATATGTAGCTAATGAGCTTTTGTGACGAAATTTTGTGGTAGTTAATAGTTACTTAGTGACAAAATTTAATTTTGAATTAATAATTATTATAATTGTTAAAAACAAATTAATTTAATTTTTTTTCAATTTTTAAGACTTTTGTGACGAATTTGTTTTGGTAGCTAATATCATTTAGTGACAAAATTTAATTTTAAATGTAATTATTATTATTATAAATGTAAAAAATGAATTTATTTTGAATTTATTACAATTTTAAGACAATTTAAAATATTAATATTATTC
>JAOQML010000008.1:18093942-18105546 GCA_027568935.1 Erythroxylum urbanii
AATTAACAAAAAAATTTATTAAATTTAAAAACAAAAAACAAAAAATAAAAATAGAAACAACATATAAAGTTGATGGCGCTGGTACATCTCATTGTCAAATCACAGGGGTTAACCAATAGTTAGTTTGTTACCAAAACCGCCTAACCTAACTTGGGTTAGTATTTTATAACCGTATATATGCGTATGTACCGTATATGAATGTCACTCTATCTCTCTCAATTCTCAAGTCTCAACTGTAGTTGTAGATTTCAAAGGCCCTGTTTAAAAACACCCCCATCTTTGAGTCTCCACTTCAAATCTCTCACCCAAACAATACCAAAATAAAATAGATTGGTTTTTTCTTTTAAATATAAAGGAAATAGTGTGGAGGCCTTGGATCATTACTGTTTTGGGTTCGAATCCTCCGATTTGCTCGACCCCCTTCTCCTCTCTTGCAGATCTTTGGAACCGTTGTCAGTAATTGTCCGTTTTGGTGCTTAATGGTGGTCTGATCTTCGCACGCTTTACTAGGTAGTGGAGCGTCTTCGTTCGACTTAGTTCTCTCTCTCTTCCTTTTTTTGCTGCTAAGGAAGTGGAGGAAAATCTCTCTCTCTCGTTTTTTTTTTGGGGGAAAACTACTTGTTTTACTTGCTAGTGAAAAGTGTTGCTGTGACTTAGATTCAAACCAGTGGTTTTCTGCAAACGGTTTCCTAATTATCGCCAGATTGCTTTTGTTTTGGCGAGCTTTGATCTGCATGTTATTTTCTGCAGATCAGTGTGTATATGTAGATTTGTGTTTGGAAATGCTGCGTCGTCTAATGGCTGATGCTGAAATAGTTTATATTGATGAATCTTTACTGTTGGTAAATTATAGTTTCCTGAATCTAAATTCTTCGTCGCTTTAGTGGTTGAGAAAGCTAGAGAAGCAAGATAGACTGAAGAAGAAATTGGGATGGGTTTTCGTTTTTGTTTAGACCTTCTGCTTATAAGAACTAAGAGCTTGCATGGTCATTTCTGTTTCTGTTTTGATGCTAAACAATTGAAATATCTTTGGTAAACTAGGATTATATCCCTTAATAAGGTAGTAGAATTGTTTCCTTTGTGATTGCTAGATGCTTAGCCAAGATTTCTGAAACTATGCTGGGAATTATGCTCTGAAATGCAATTCAAAATGAAGCAACGGCTTTGAAGTGAAATCTAGTTGTCAGTTATTGCTAGTGTGACCTTCTGGTGTTGTGTTTGTCATTTTTACTTTTTACATTTTTTTTGGTAATTCTTTTGTATTTGTACACTTACTTTAACTTGTTTCTTATGTTAAAGGAATTATTATTTCCAAGAATAAAGAGTAGTTCCCTACCCATTGTGTTGTCTGTTACTTGCTCAAACCATTAATGTTGTTATAAGATTATAATCAGATGTGTTTGCTTACAGTGTGTGATGGATTCTGATAACCGCGCACCTGTTGATGGGCTTGACACAGTCCACCAAAATGGAGTTCACAAGCCAAGTCCTACCTCTGAAGATGATTATACTGTTTCTAGTTCTGTGAATGGAAATCCTGAAAAAACTTTGTCATCTGGTGCACCAAATGGGAATTTGGAAAATGAACATAAGTTGGATGACATAGCTGCTAACAGTTCATCCTATAATGTCACTGAAGGATCAGAATTTCTTGTTGGAAGCTTTGGATTGCTGCCTGTATCTAAGGTAGGAGTTGTACCAGTCTAGTTATTTGTTGATGGAAAGGACTAAGCTGATACATACCCTGTTTTATTCTATATAGGATGGGGAAGTGAAAGATTTACATAATTTGGAACAAGCCAGACCACGAAAAGGTTCAGGAAAGAGCAAGAATGAGAAGCCCTTGAATATAAGAAATGCCTCATCCATTCAGATGAAAAAGGGAAAGCACGTGAAGGATGCTGGGGTATCACCTGCTGGGTCAAATGGTCCTGTTGCTTTGAATGCAAGACCAAAACAACCTTTGAAAAACAAATCATTCAATGAGAAACTTGTTCCTGCTTCTAAGGTATTAGATGATATTAAGAAAGTGTATTTCTTATGTGGAATGTATTATCACTGTCAATGATTATGCTTACATTCCTTTATCTGCTGTAAACAGCAATCTGGAAAGGCTGGTGTAGAGTTGCCCGACGACCTCATGTATGTTTTGAATCCACATACTTCTGGTTTCTTAGTATGTGATGGAGCCATAATTTTTACAAATTAAAATTTATATTAAAAATAGAGTGAAACATTCACATATTTGAAGTAAATGGTATTGTAAAATAATCACAGTGTTTGTCTCATTGTGAACTGTGATTTCATACATACAGGGAGAAAAAATTGAATCCTCTGAAGGAAGGTCCTGCTCATAAAGCTGAAGGAGATACACAATCTTCGTATCCTTTTTACATGAACAATTATATTTTGTATGGTTTTATGCGATTGTTGCTTATGTCTCTGGTTTTTGTCTGCTGTCTTAAGCTTATCCTTGATCAATGTATAGAAGTCCTAATGCAGAAAACACAAAACCACGAAAAGTGGGTGCACTTCCTAATTATGGTTTTAGCTTCAAGTGTGACGAACGAGCTGAGAAAAGGAAAGAGGTCAGCTTTTTTATGGTCATTTCTATGGTCAACAGGTGGAATCTTTTCTTTTTGATGTCAACATAATCTTCTTGGCATTGATACTTTGCAGTTCTATACTAAACTTGAGGAGAAAATTCACGCAAAGGAAGTGGAAAAAAATACCATGCAAGCCAAGTCAAAGGTATGATAGATATATAACTATGAGACATATTTTTGTACATATTTTCTAGATTCCATGGAAACTTTGCAATTCTCGTACAGGAAAACCAAGAAGCTGAAATCAAATTACTTAGGAAGAGTTTGGCATTTAAAGCTACACCAATGCCTAGTTTCTATCAGGAGCCGCCACCACCTAAGACGGAGCTAAAGAAGGTTTGCGCTTTTAATTACTACGTCAATTGTTTCCTGAATTCATAATAGAACTACTAAAGATCTGGATCTTGTAGTTCTAGCTGCAAACTTTGTTTTGCGCTGACTTGGATATTCTGTTTATTAAATTAGACTTGCTGGATTTTTTACATCCTATCTTCTACTTTAGATTCACATTTTATCATGCTTCCAGTCAGGTTGTCAAATATTAACGTTCTTATATGGTAATTGAAAAAGATTTCTAATTTTGTGACTATAAACGTATTATACTCAGTAGAGACTTATGGCACTTTAATTTGTGTAATAGAATTCTCTCAATACTTTCTACTGACCCTGCTTCTTGCTGCCCAAAATTATGATGGCAACCAATCCTGAATGGTAAAGAAGCTGCAAACCTCATGTTCATAGTGAATGCTAAATGCAATATGTATTCTGAGTTAATTTGGTTGTGCGTGGGTTTATACCATCTTGTCTTTCCTTGACAAATCCTCTCATTATATTTGTTTTGAGTTTTATCCCTCTTCTGTATATCATATTTATTCAGTCAAAAGTTTCTAGTGACAGTTTGTCATTTTTATATTACATCTCATTATATATGGTTGACATAGTAACAGCATAATATATACACTTCTGCATCTTTAGTTGCTATTTGTCCAAACTTTTAGACTTGATGTAGTGCCATGCAACCTCTTATGACAATTTGCATGTACCATGATCATCTGATTGCATGCGTAAATTTTGGCAGTCTGTTTTCCGTGCCATTTTTACATATAAATTCTACCTTAACTCTCTTGATATCTTATTATCATGCATAATTTAATTTTTTAAATTGCAGGCAGTATTTCCTTTGTAGGAAGGAAGGGGTTATTGTGTTTTTCAAAGTAGAAACAAGTTGATAAGAAATTTCTTATGTTGCTTTTGATCATATGGTCTCTGTTAGGAGGTTTCATTCAGAAAACTCAGTTTGATAATCTTATATGAATATTGCTGTCTCCTTATGGCAACCTAGAGACTAGGTTCTTGAAGTGCGGATTATCATCTAATATCCATTTCAATGCCTTAAATTGTTAATATGAGGCAGATACCTCCAACTAGAGCCAAATCTCCCAAGCTAGGTCGAAGGAAGAGCTCATCCCCTGCGGATCCTGAAGGAAATGATTGTAAGACCAATCGATCATCTCGGCTAAGTTTAGACGAGAAAGTTTCTCAGCAGAATCCTAAAGGTCCTTCAGAAGGAAATGATTGTCAGACCATTCGACCGGCTCGGCTAAGTTTAGATGAGAAAGTTTCTCGGAACCGTTCTAAAGGTCTTTCACCTGTTCCTTCAAAGAAGACACAGCGAAAGTCCCTCCAGAAGCTGCCTTTTGAAAAAACCAGTTTAGCAAATGTGATGAACGAGGAAAATGCCCCATCATCCCATGGATCAAAAGAAGAGAATACCAACATTTCTATAGAGAACAATCACGATACAGTTCTTACTCAAGAGCAAGAGACCATTCCCAGAGCTGGGGCAAGTGAAATCCAATCCCAGACAAGTGGGGAGCTAGTAGCTCTAGAGCAGCAATCCTCTATGGTGCAAGAGCCTCTAGCATTGGAGCAGTAAGCATAGTGGTAATGAAATTGAAATTGCTCATATGCAAAGCCCCACAAATCCTCATCTGCATTAATAAGAGGTTCAGAAGTTCCCTTATCTGACAATTAAGGCGTGAAGGATTTGCATTTTTCACTGTATTGTGATTGTCCATAGTCAGCACCAATGGTTGTTTTGCATGCCTTCCTTTTGAAGTTGCTGGTCTTCTAATTAGAATTCTACATTCTGCTTGCAGCATTATATGTTGTCATTTGAGAAGTTATTCTATGTTATTAAGCATGGATTGTTTGCCTGCTTACTGGAAATGTTGTCGAGAATTTTGGAGGTGTCTGCTGCTACATAGGTGGTTGTGGTTAAAGGAATGATCTGTTGGAACTCTTATATTGAACAACTGGAATTGTTGATTAAGGTTGGCTTTGTTGTAACTGTCCCATCTTTATTTATTTCTCGTTATCACTGTCGTGATTTACTTTATATGTTGACTATTTCTTTCATTTTCGTTATCTCGCAATCCATTACTGAATAGCAAGTTTCAGTTTGCCATCAGTATGGTCTAGTCCCAAGACGGATTCAAGTTCCAATCAACTTTGACAGGATCTATTTTGCTAGTGTTGTGGCACATTGTAATGACCAAAATTCAAACGTTCTTGGAGCTTGGTAGCCAAATGGTACTTTACTTACGCTACCTACCCTTTTGTCTTTTCAATTTGATAAATAGCATCAGAGAGAGGATCACAAAAATGAGAAGTAAAATGAAAATCCCATCTATTTTTGTCAAGAAAAAGTAAAACTCCATGACTGAGACTGGCTAGGTATAATAACTTGTATTATCCTTAGAAAAACAGTAGGAAGCATCAGGCGTGAGAGGAATTGGAATTTGATTGGGAACATTGTTCTGCGTTGAGTTTGATTGGAATTGCGATTTCTCTTTCCCGGCGTCCCACTCCCACAGGAATCTAGCATAGGACGCCATGACGTAACTGTTGATTATTTTAGCAAAGGTTAAGACAAGACACAGATTAAGAAGGCTCATTAGCTAGCAATCATGGTCTTGATTATGTTTACCAGTCATCAGGAGATGATTGAAGAGCTCGATCGAAGTAAGTCTGAGCACGAGCACCATCCCCGTGATTACTCCAGACTAGACCACCATACATTGACAATACTTTCCCATCTCCTTCACTCGTCAGAATCGCTCTTTCACAGTACTCTTCCGCTTTCAGGCCATCACCTCGCACCTAATTATGTTCTTGATCATCAGAAATCCCTATCCCATGCAAAAAGAAAAGGGAGTTAAATTATGCTTTATTTACCTCTTTTAAGAATCTTGCGTAGTTGGCAAGAAGAAGAGCGTCACCAGGGTAGGTCTGGATCATCCCCTGATAATATATGTCCATTGTCTCATTCCCGTACGCCTCATGATCATGAATGGAATCCCGCGAGATACTCACCCCAGCACCGACACCGGTGGTGACCAGTTCCTCGTCTGTGGACGAAGGCGATGCTTCCTGTTTCTTCAGGACTAGTGTCCTCTTGGAGAACAACTTCTTGGTTGAGAAGGAAAGTCTCCTAAGATCCACCCTCAGAGGCTCTACGTTCAAGGGACATTGAAACAGGTCTAGTGGATGGGAGCCTGACATTGTGATCGGGTTCTTGGTTTGACCTTGATTGGAGGACAAGCGATTTTAAGATGGTGAGGAACTGCTTATTAGAAGCATTTTTCTCTCGAGTCACAGGTTTTCTTCTTCTCCTTCGGATGAGAAGAGGGAAAAGATCAAAAGAGATCTTTCAGTCCAAAATGGAGACACGGGCACTAACATATAAGAAGATTTGGATAATCTAGTCGGTAGTTAACAACGTGGAAATAGGTATTTCTGTTGTTGCCGCTTCTCAAAATAAGAAATGACGCTAAATTTGTACATAAATTCATGAGTTAAGTTGTGATATAATTAGTATTACTATTTTTGCCAAGGTTTTAAAAACTGGACTGAATTGGCTGGTCTGATCGAAAAAAGTATGAACTGGCCAGTTGTTTGTTTCGATTCTATGTAATAACCTTTGAGCATAAAAACCTACCGGTTTATGGGAGAACCGGCCAGTTTTTCAGCAACCGGTTTGTCAAATACTCACCATTCAGATACCTAATGCTACTAAACTTTCATATTTCATTCAGACTCTCTCGCCTCTTCTCCATCTTCTTTTCACCATGTCTGACCGCCTCTATGCATGTAGGTAAATATGATACTTGGGGGTAACCACAGATGTAGAAATTGATTTCTATTCGTTATTTCCTTGGGCGGCTACTGTGAAGTTAAATTTTTATTCTCAGATCTGTCATAGCTGGTCTGAGATAAAGAGCTTGTTGAAGCAACTTCGAACTCCTTCCTTAGCGACTAAGTACTGTGATAGAAGGGATTATGTCTACATCCATCCCATGTTCCTCACGCTCAGGTTTTGGTTTATTCGGCCATGAAATATTTATGTTCTTTATATTTAGGATTTGTCATTTTTATTATATTCTCTCTTAAATTTGGGCTTTAATTTTTTAAATTTGAAGGGGTACTGCTCTTTTGCTTAGTGCTGCTGCGTTTTTCTTACTGGAGAAGAGGACGGAAGAACATATCATATAGAGCTCCAATTTGTATAGAGTTCCAATTTGTACCGTTTTATTCAAGTTTTTGTTAAGAGATAAGGATAAGGCAGCGATAGTTTCAATATTCTGTTTTATTCAAGTTTTGTTATTATTGTGTTTTCTGTAACAGTCAGAATAGAACTTTATTATGTACTCTATTAACAGTTGTTATATATACTCTTTGAACTTCAATTTGTTATATGTTATTGTTTCAATATGTTAACAGATAAGGAGATAAGGATCCACTAGTATTGATTAATTAGTTTTCTGTAATAGTTAAAACTCCATTTCATATCAATCTCTAATTTTGATAGCTAGGTTATATGTACTCTTTCAAGTATTCAATTTGTTGATCTACTAGCAATATTTCGGTGAGGCTATTTGAACTTTGAAGTGGAGCAATTGCTGAAGCAAAGTTTTAATAAGTGAGTAACATCTGTTCTGTCATCTGTGTATCCATTCTGCTGCTGTTGATCTTCTTTGTATAACTATATATGTATGTTCCATTCTACTGTATTTGCATCTTTCTCTCTCTATTCCTTCCTTTTCTGGTGTTTGAGAAGCACCTTTGGATGTTAGTAGCTTCCCGTATCAACTTGATATATTTTAGAATCATATTCCTTAATGATTCCACATCTAAAGGTTGAATCGAACCTGTAAACTTTACATATTTATTAATGGACTTGTCATTATCCTTAGAAAATCCAAGTGGGAATTGGGAAAGTTTCATTCTTGAAGAGGCAAAGATTACGAGTTTGTGTGATAAGAAACATCTTCTAGGCTTTGTTGAAGTGAGTGGGGATCCTTTGTTTCCGCTTAATTTGGTTGTTTGATCCTGAGTACTTCATTTGGTTACAAATATAGTTACTATCTCCTTGTTTCTTTTTGGAGTGGAATCCTTGGTTGAATTCCGAGGTTAAGTGGGCAGCAAAATCCCCTAAAACCTCAGCTCAATCCAAAGTTGTACAAAACCTTCAAAGGACAAAGGCACTCTTCTTGCTGTTGATCTTCTTTATTACAATTGATAAACGAGAATTATTTAAGTTGTATACTTTTTCCCTGACAATAGTATACTCGATTATTTTTTTTTATACTTTTTAGGTTAAATCATAATGAAAAATATGGAATCGTCCTCTACTCGTGGTAAGCCCGATCCAGCATGGAATTATTTTTCTTCTTCTCAAGCATCCGATGAGAATGTCCATTATAACTATATATTTTGCAGTAGAATATTTAAAGCGCTAGGAATTTTTAGAATGAAAGAATATCTTGCTGGTGTTAAGGGTAACATTGCTTCTTGCAAAAATGTACCACTTGATGTGCGTGATATGATTGGAAAATATTTGCAGCAACAAGTAAAAAAGAAAAAGGAAAATAAAGAGACTGATGATATATTTTTTGGAGATGATGAAACACCACAAGTATTAGATAAATGAAAAAGAAAAGCTATTATTGACATAAATTCTTATTTTTTTCTAAGAACTACTCCTTGTTCTCAACCTAGTTTAAAACGTTTTATGGTTGATAAGGATGTTATTTTGTAATATAAAAGAGCATGGACTAGATGGTTATACCATTATTGTATTGCTTTAAAACAATATTCCTTTAAATGCTTTAAATTCACCATAGTTTCTCGAAGCAATTGATGCTACAACAGTAATAGGTCCAAGATTTAAGGTACCATCTTATTATCAGTTGCGTGTGCCTTTGTTTCAAGATTTAAAAAAGGAATGTCAGTTAATTGTGGATATATATAAATCTAGTTGGGAATCAACAGGATACACTATTATGACAGATGAGTGGACTGATCAAAGACAAAGAACTTTGATTAATTTCTTAGTTTATTGTAATATTGGAACAACTTTTATCAAGTCTGTTGATGCTTCTGACATGGTAAAAAGTGCTAATGCTTTATTTGAATTATTCTCTAAAATTGTTGAGTGGGTTGGACCAAAGAATGTTGTGCATTTTGTTACAGATAATGCAGCTAATTATGTATCAACTGGGTACTTATTATAATCAAAGTATGGACATATTTATTAGTCTCCATGCGCTGCTCATTGTATAAATCTTATTTTAAAGATATTGGTGATATGGATCATATTTCTAGTCTTACTTCACGTGCATCTAAGATCACAATTTTTGTGTATAATCATGTCACATTTTTATCTTGGTGAAGAAAGCAAGAAGATTGGGTTGAGACCATGCGTCTCGCTGCTACCGAGTTTGCAACTACATTTAGTACTTTGAAAAGTGTTTATGAATATAAGCAACTACTTCAAAATTTGGTGACAAGTAAATACTTTTTAAGTAATAAATTATTAAAGAGTGAAAAAGGAAAATAAATTTTACTATTATTATAGATAATAAATTTTGGGATAATTACTTGATCATTGTGAAGATTATGGCTCTGCTTATAAGGCTGTTGAGGATTGTTGACTTAGATGAGAAGTCATCTTTGGGGTATATATATGATAGTATGTATAGAGCTCACATATCAATTATAAATTTTTTTAAAGGGAAGGAGAAATTGTACAAGCCTTATATATATATTATTGATTGATGATGGGCTAAGCATCTTACTCAAAAGATCCACTTAGCAGCTTATTTTCTCAATCCTTATTGCTTATATAGTGGAGAAGCACGTACAATTAATATTATAGGCGGTTTGTTTGATGTGATTGAATGTAAATGTATTTTCTTTATTGAAGAGCAATTACAAGAGATAAATGAAATTAAATTGTATCGTGAAGGTTTAGAGAGTTTTGCTAGATCATCAACAAAGAGAGAACTTATGATGAAAAAATGCAACCAAGTAAGTTTTATACTTTTAATTCATTATTTACTTAATAATGATATATATTTTATCATAAATATTAATTTAAAATAGAGATGAGTGGTGGAGATTATTCGTTGATAGTGTTTCAACATTGAGAAAACTCGCTATTAGGTTACTCAGTCAAATAGCTTCTGCAATAGGTTGTGAACATAATTAGAGTGTTTTTAAACGTATTCATACAAAGAAACGAAATCGTTTGAAACATCAAAGACTTAATGACCTTATTTATGTTACTTATAATTTGATAATGAAGAACAAGTATTTTATAGTTTTGTTGTTATTTCAATAATTTTATTTTTATTATTAACTTTATAATTTCTCTATTGTGTTCAGAACACTTAGTAAGAAGAGAACATATGATCCAGTTAATATTGATTGTATTAAACATACTGATTTTTGGATCAAAGAAGAAGAACTATCGCCTGATCTTGATTATAATGAACTTGAAAAGACGATTTATGAAGAAAATGCATTTGTCATAACGAATGAATTAAGAACATCTACTGATATTTAAGTTAAAATTATACTATATTATAAGTTTACAATTGGGAATAATTTCATACATTACTAATTTGTAATTTATTTTAATGCAGTAGAAGAAGTTGATGCAAATATTTTGGATGAAAACGTAATTTACATATCTTTAAATAACATTGGAGAATTTGAAGCTTTTAACGATGATGAAATGCAACCTCCTTTAGAAATATAATTTTGATTTTTATTGTTATTTTAAGTTTTATATTAGACTCATATTTATTTATTATTAGTTCATTATACAATAATAGATATTGGTGTATTTTTATTTTAATAAAATATTTTATTTTTATTTATTATTATAAGTTTTACTTCTTATTTATTATATACCAATTTTATAGCGGTTCACTACTAATTGAGCCTCTAAACCTTACACCTTCCTTTCGACCGGTTTGATATTCGATCCAGTTTTTAAAACATTGCACATATCACCACGCGAAACTGAGGCGCGTCGTTTTCAGTGGCAGGGAGGATCTCCCAGCGATAGGGCTCAAGCTTGTCTGAGGCGGGACAAAAACCGGCCAGAGTAATTTTATCAGCCGAGGTTGCAATCGAACGAAACTCAAGATGGTGACGTTCTTGGCAAGTCGGGGGACCTCGACGGCACCATTCATGGCAGAGAACTCCAACGGCGACGATCAGGAGTTAGGGTTGCTGGGGTTTGATTGGAGTTGGATTCGGGTTTGGGGCTCCCTCTGAACTACAAAAGAAGACCCATTTCTCCTTGCGTTCAATTTGGGGGTTTTACGTGGAGTCCGAAACTGGAAGGATTGGGTTTTTCTAGGGTTCTTGGTGGTGGTAGACTTGGGCTTGTCGTGCGATGCAACAAGAGGCTTATCGTGGTGATATGATTTCGAAACTACTGTCGCTTCTTAGAAGTAACCTTGACAAAAGCATTTATCACCAAGACATTCAAGAACTTGAACGTTTAGGTACGATGAGGGGAGAGGACGGCTCAATTTTTGAGTTCAGATCCTCTGTCCAAGATAACCCTGTCTTACTCTGTCAAATAAACAAACGACGCCGTTTCTGGTTAAAAAATTTAAGGAGCCCGTCCTTCACACTCTCA
>JAOQML010000008.1:18105646-18118131 GCA_027568935.1 Erythroxylum urbanii
CTCCCTTATCTTAGGATATGTATCGGAATGACCTACGGGCGTCCCGGTGCGTACCCTAGGGTAATGGGGTGTTACATCTAAGGAATCTAAATCTATTCCAAATAATTCATACATGAATTTTTCCATAAATAAGAAGTTATGATATAATTATATGACTAACAGTTTCAAAATTTCTAAATTAAAAGGTCCATTATGCTTCCATACATGTATCCTTAGTTTTTTTACTGTAGCTTTATCAGGTTTTCATTGAGTCTTTTAACGAGCATTCGAGCTCTAACTTTTGAGTATGGTAACTACCTTCGACACCCCTTCAACAAAGTCTAGCACAACCTTAATTCGTTTCCTACTTTAAGGCATTTATCAAAGATTTAGGAGAAAAGTAAAGCTTTAAATGAAAATTGTGAACTATATTTGTGGAAAGGAAAATTTTATTTCATAGTAAAGGAGATTACAAAGATGAGATATACAGAAGATGTTTGATGCTCCTCTTACTACCCCAGGGGTCTTATTTATATAAGTGAACTTAAAATCTAAATTTTAACTGGGAAAAAAATTACATCACATCAACTTTTCAAAAAGTAGATTCTATCTTTATAAATAATGGATTCTCTTTTATTTGGGTGGTTGAAGAGTTTTCTACGTTATTTTCTTATCTTTATGATTCAGAATTATCATTGTATGTAGATATGCCTGACGCTTCAACTTTATCTTTTCCTTTAAAAGTGTTCCAACCACTTGTACAAGAAGGACATAAATTTTTAGTATGTTTTCAGAGATGACAAATCCTTTTTTGTGCTTTAGAATTGGATCTTATTTTTCTTTTTTCAATCATGCTTATCTTCACTTTTACAAAATTTTAAGTAGCCAATGGTGTCCTTTTGGATAAAGTTATCATTAGAGAAGAAAATTTGGTTTTTTCGAGCAACCTCATCCCGATTCCTCTTCTGTAATGGATATCATTTTTAATATATTTAGAAAATTATTTTCTTAACTTAGTATCCATAATAATGGGAAAATATTTTGCCTTCCTTAAAGTAATGAAATGATAGACATCATATTGTCATCTTCATGAAAATTTGAAACAACAGATAATATCTTTATTACTAAGGTATCTTTAGGGGTCATTAGTAGGTTATTTAGATAACAATCCTTAACCCCTACTCAAATCTTTCTGAGAAGTAATGATATCTTAGAAAACTCTGGATTAGTCAAGTATGTAACATTTATTGTTTCAAAATAATACCAATCTCTAATAGTTTGAGGATGAGCTCCTTGTAAAAAGTTCATTATATAATATATCTTAGAAAAATCAATATAGCAAGTATCACTATTTGTAGAGTGTATAAGTCTCTCATACTTCATAATGTGCATGAACATAGGATGACTTTTTGGAAGGTTATTAATTATGATCTTTCTCTGTACCATTAATTTGTGCATAGTATAAGGTGTTAGAGAAATATTATCAAGAGTAACTTTTTGTGGCTTAATCTGTTGACTAGTAGATTCCTTTACCTGGGACAAAGAGCTTATAGATGATGAATCTTCAACTATCTTAGCCTTGTTGATTAAGATATAAAGTTTTTGTTCTGAATAATTATAATGGTTTATCTTGGCTTGCCATGCAAAATGAAAGAAGTAGCTCTGCAAGTTGGTATCAAGTTGAAGTTAACCATATCTAATAAATCTTTGGTTTGTGCTTGGAAAATATTGACATCATCAGACATTTGTTCCAATAAGTCAAATATCTCTTCTTTGAGGTTGACTAACTCTGGTTAAAGATATGCAAGAACATTGTTATTAGATTTGATAATCTCAATGTCAAAGGTACATTCTGCTAATAAAGTTTGTCATTTAATATATCTTTTATAATCAAGTTTAGAGGATAAATTATTTTGAACAAAAGTCTTAACTCGAGTATTATCAGTTCTTAATAGAAATATTTTAGTTAATAAAATAAATAAAAATTGGACAGCTTTTGACTAATGCCAATAATTTCTTTTCATTTATATGATATCTTTGTTGAGTATCTGTAAAGGTTCCCGAAGTATACTTACAAAAAGACTCATTCATCTTAATATTAGAATTAACATAATCTATTTTAATACTCCACTCCTTACATGATCAGGAGTATTAGCTTTAAAAACTAAATCATCATCATCAGATGGTAAAGAAAGTTTTAGCAATATAGTATACAAAATTTTAATTTTCTTTACCTGTTCAATCAAATAGGGTAAAAATTCAAATCTTCCATTTTTCAAAAAGCATTTGAAAAGCTTTTCTTATCCTTGGCTTGAATAAAATTTGAAACATAATTTAATACTCCTAAAAACTTTGGACTTTTTTTATCTATTAACTTATTAGGAAATTATAAGATTTTTTCAAGAATATAATGATGAAGTTTAACTCCTCTACCGTTTATCTCCATACCAAGGAAATTTATTTCAATCTGACATGTCTTAGCTTTTTTCTCAGACAGAGCTAAATCATATTGTTCACATAAATTTGAATATTTTTTAAGATGTATAATATGTTGACCAATATTATTACTTGTTAAAATATCATCCACATAAACATGTATGAAATTATGATATTTGAAGATACCTTTTTCCTCTGAAATATTAATGGGGCATTTTTTAACCAAAAGATATTACTAACCATCGGTGATGACCTTGTTTTTCAATTTTTAATAATAATTATGTAATGTTTATTGTTATCAATATTTTAAAAACCAAACCAAACCGAACCGGTTAATTCGACTGAAAATAGTATAAACTAGCTGGTTATCCGGTTCAATTTAGTTTAATAACTTGTTTATATAATTGAACCAGTGGAAACCAGTTGATTCTTCATCCATCTTCTCTTCTTAGTTCTCATCCTTTCCTTCTCTTCTTTGGAAACCAGTTGATTCTTCAACCATCTTCTCTTCTCAGTTCTCATCGTTTCCTTCTCTTCTCTGGAAACTGCTAGTCCCTCCACAATCCACAAGTCAACTTTACTACCATCACTTAGCAAAACCATGGGATCGCCAGTGCCATAAAGGAAAAGCATGTTTGAGGCAATCGACAGAGAACGTGGCAGTAGGCGAGAGAGTGTCCATGAAACAATAGTGTTTTTCTTCTTCTTTCCGATCTCTTTACTGGTGAGTGATTGATGAATGAGAAAGTATGTTTCTTGTGGGCTAAGAAAAGTAGAACACCAAGGAACACGAAAAGAGTGGTTCTGAATGAGAATGTCTTGTCTTTTACTTTCAGTTACTTGTACTATTAAGTAACTCACATTTTCCTTTTTCTTTTCCTTGTTCATTTTGTGTTTCTTAAGTTACATCTTCAAATTTAAGAGTAAAATATGCCACATTTTCATTTGATTTTATCTATTTAAATTTATTTTTATGATTTTAGTTACTAAAAATGTTATACTATTAAAGATTTTAGAAAATATTTTTATTAACTATTTTTCAAGATATTTTAACATTATCGTATAATTGATTGTATAATTACCTAATTTTATTTCAATAATAATTTATATTAAACAATTTACTAGAAGTTTTTATTCTTCTTTGAATATTCGTGGAAGTCCAAGGCAGAGATGGTAAAATTAATATTTTAAAAAATTGAATCAGATGGAGCAATTCAACTGAAAATATTTCATTCGATTTATTATTAGCTCATTATATAATAGTAGATATTGTTGTATTTTTTATTTCAATAAATTTTTTATTTTTACTTATTCTTATAATTTTAATTCTTATTTATTATATACCGGTTAAACCTTTCATTTAACCAGTTCAACGTCTGATCCAGTCTTTAAAACATTAATTGTTATTAATGCTTACATATTATTTTTTAATATATTAAATATTTTTGTAAACTTGTTAAATATATTAATACTTAGTATTTTAACATTCTTAGAAAATTATTAATTTTAATATTTCCACTAAATTTTGATTAAGAGTTGTTTTGTGAATAAATATTAGCATTAATAATAAAGGGACCTATTTAAATTCTACAAAATATTAAAATAAATGTATGCTCTTATTAAACAAAACATAATAGTGTGAATGAAAAAATTAATTCAATGTATGAAGAAAATTTAAAAGAGTAATTTATCAATAAATTAATTTCAATTTTCATAAAATTTTAAGATATTGGAGCATATATTTGAGAATTTTGTTGAATGCTTTATGTCATTGAAAATGTCTTCCTTAAATAGGAATAAACTTGCTTAATTTACATTCCTAAATATCAGCTAGAAAATTAATCTCAATATTGTAAATTATATACTCCTTAAATAGTCAGATTGACTAGCTAGCTATAATCCTAATTAGGGAAAATTATTTACATAATAATTACAAAGATATGTAATAGCTATATGACCATATTAACATCCCCCCTCAAATTGATGTTGCACGATCAAAAAGCATCAATTTTCCAACAAGAAATTGATGTCATTGTCGAGTCATAGATTTGGTAAAGATATCAACAATTTGAAGAGCAATAGAAATGTGAAGCAGTAAAATGACACCGTTGTCCACAACTTCTCGGATAGAATGACAATCTACCTCAATATGTTTAGTACGCTCATGGAAAACTGGATTTGTAGCAATCTGAATAGCACTGGTGTTGTCAGCATAGAGAGGAGTAGAGCGAGACTGAGGAAAACTAATTTTAGTAAGGAGCCCACGAAGCCACACAATCTTAGAACAAGCAACATACATAGCCCGATATTCGGATTCAGTTGATGATTTCGAAACTCGGTCATGTTTCTTACTCTTCTAAGATATCAACGAATCTTTAAGAAACATACACCACCCTGTGACAGAACGACGAGCATCTGGATGTCCAGCCCAATCAGCATCACTGAAAGCCACAAGATGAATAGGAGAACTAACAAGAAAGAATAAGCCACGATTGGGAGAGCTTAAAAGATATTTAATGATGCGATGAACTGCCACCAAATGTAGATGACGAGGAGTATGCATGAATTGACTAACTTGTTGAACTGCAAAAGAGATATCAGGCCTGGTAATAGTAAGATAATTCAAGCTGCCAACTAATTGGTGAAATAAAGTCGGATCAAAGAGAAGGTCGCCTTTCTCACTACAATACTTGACATTCAATTGTAATGGAGTATTAATAGGAGATGAATCTTGAAGTCGTGCTAAAGCTATCAAATCTTAAGTATATTTATGCTGGTGTAAAAATATTCCAGAATAATCATAATGAACTTCCAACCCTAATAAATATGTAAGGGTACCAAGATCCTTCACATGAAAAGAATACTAAAGATAGTGTTGAAGTGTGGTGATCAATGATGAGGCATTTCCAGTGATAACAATGTCATCTACATATACAAGTAGAAGAACAATACCAGTAGATGTCTTCCAGAAAAACAGAGATGAGTCATACTTGCTTTGTACAAAAAAGAACTAAAGTAAGGTGGACCGAAACTTGTCAAACGACGCTCGTGGTGCTTATTTAAGGCCATACAAAGATAAGAAGGAGAACAAACAAGCCTGGTGAAGGTGTCATATAACCTCCTCTTTAAGATCATTATGGAGGAGCATTTTTTACGTCCATTTGATGGAGAGGCCATCTTTGAGAAGCAACAACGACCATAACAGTGTGCACCATAGTCATTTTTGCTACTGAAGCAAAAGTCTCCTCATAGTCTACCCCATACTCCTGCTTGTTATCAAGAACTACCAGTCGGGCTTTGTATCGATCGAGAGTTCCATCAGAACGAAGTTTGACTGAGTAAACCCATTTACATCCAATAGGTTAATATTAGAAGGACAAGAAACAAGATCCCAAGTGTGATTCTCCTAAAGAGCCTGAAGTTCATCTTGCATAGCTTGTTGCCAACATTCATGTTTCGAAGCTTGTGAGTAACATGAAGGAATAGAGATCTCAGATAAAGTAGCAAAAAAGTCGTACCAGTCAGGAGGTCGAGATACTCTGCTAGATCGTCGAAGGATAGGCTCTGAAGGAGCAAACTCAGAACTAATCTCAGAGATCGGAGCTAGAGCAGGCGCAGGTGGCGATTTAGTGTCAGGAAGAGGCGAAGTTGGTAAACCTCTTTCATACACAACCCCAGGCTTAAATCAAATAGGAGAAATGGATAAATCTTCAAAGATAGGCAGAAAAGAAGGGAAAAAAGAAGATCCAACACCCATAGGAAAGAAATATTGATTTTCAAAGAAAATAACATTTTGAGAAACACGAAATTTGTGAGATCTGGGATCATAACAAACAAAGCCCTTTTGAGAAAGACTATAACCGCTAAATGCACATTTAACAGATTGAGTAGAGAGTTTATGGCGTTCATAAGAAGGCAAATGGACAAAGCAAACACAACCAAATGGATGTAAATCATGATAGCTAAGATGTTGATTGTACAGACAAAAATACGGAGAGTCAAGATTTAATACTTGCGATGGCAATCTATTAATTAAATAATCTGCAGTAGACAAGGCTTCAACCTAAAATTTAGATGGAACAGATGACTCGAGTAATAAAGTTCTAGTGACATCCAAGAGATGACGATTTTTACACTCCGTAGCCCCATTTTGTTGTGGAGTATATGGACATAAGCGCTATGAGACAATGCCCTTCACCCGTAAAAAATCATGAAATTCATGAGACATATATTCCCCACCAAAATCAGTCTGCAATATTTTAATATAAGTGAAAAATCGTGTTTCAACATAAGCCAAAAAAATCTTTAAAATAGAGAAGATATCAGATTTGGAACGAAGAAAATATACCCAAGTATATCTACTATAATCATCAATGAATGTGACAAAGTACTTGCAGTGGGCACGAGAAATAATATGAGTGATGCCCCAAACATCGCCATGAATAACATCAAAACATTTGATAGCACGGCTACCATTAGAAGGAAAAGGAAGAGTTTTACTTTTGCCTAGTTTACATGTTGAACAATGAAAAGAAATATTAGAGAAATGATCTTTATTTCCCAATAAACCAGAATTTGATAAATGAGACAAGATAACAGAATTTGGATGACCTATACGTTTATGCCAAACTTCACTCTTACAAGCAATAGTAGCACAAGACAAAGAAGAAATACTAGGAATAGAAAAAAAGTGGGAAATCGTCCAACTTTAGGCCCCTTAGTGATTACCGTCCCTAATACCTAATCCTGCACAAGACAACCGTCATGAGAAAAATGGACATCATAGTTCTTATCCACCAATTGACCAATAGAAAAAAGCCTAGTATTGAGCTTTGGAGATAGAAAAATATTTTTTTGATATGATGTTAGATCCCCAACCTTAGTAATAGGTAATTTATTGCCATTAGCAACCTAAATTTTCGTAGAACCATGATACTTATAAACATTTTGAAGCATGTAGATGAGCTGGCCATGTGATTTGAAGCAGTAGAATCAACAAGCCAAATTTTAGAAGATGAAATATCATTACCTTGCAACCCTAAGGTAAAGAAGGCCGAAACAATCATTTGCTGCACCATTTCATGAGTAAGAACCATAGATTCAACAACAGCGGGAGTAGAAACTGCTAAAGCAGCAAGGTGAGAAGAACTATCAATGTTGGTTTTACGGTTTTGAGGTCATATAGGGTAGTCTTTTATAATATGTCCTTGTTGTTTACAATAATTGCAGTACTTCTTGCTATAATGGGCAGCGATATGGCCATATTCTTTGCAGCTATGAAACTAAATTTTGCTAATATCCTTCCCCTTTCCTTTTCCTTGAGCCACAATGGCAACTGTGACAATATTCTTTGATTTGAAACTGCTCTGTGTAAGAAGACACTGCTCTTCACAAAGCAATTCACCAAAACAAATGTCTAAAGAGGGTGAAAGTTCTCGACTCATTAAATCGGAGCGAACAACCTCAAATTCATATCTCAATTTCATCAAAAATTGATCTCTCTTGCTTTGTTCATGAATTTCTTGAAGTGTAGGAAGAGATTTTGTACGTACCTTGGCATAAACGATGTCAGTAACGCCCATAAGTTCTGAAAACCAGAAAAATATTCTTAGATGGACATATTTTCCTGTGACTAATTAGAGATATCGTTTTCTAAGTGAAAACGTCTGGCAGTGCTGTCTTGATTATACACATTTTTTAAATAATCCCACATGGCCTTTGCAGTCTTATGTGGCCAGAGATTAGGAACAATAAGAGGGTCAACAAACCTTAAAATCCAAGTCATTACCCGATCATCCTTAACTTTTCATTGAAGCAATTCCTTTAAATCCTGAGGAGTTGAATCACTGCCATCTACATGTCCCCATAAATCTTTTCCAGTAACAAATAGTTGAAACTGAAATTCCCAGGAGGAATATTTTTTTCCAGTAAAACGGACATGAAAAATCTCAAAATGATTCCTAGTAGTCATCTTGAAGAGCACAAGAAACACCAGGAAGGAGAACCAAAAACTTTTATGACCAAAGACACGAAGATAACCAAAAAAACCTTAAACCAAAAGAACCTCAAATATTGATCGACAAATAGGATCAATAAAGCCAAAAGACAAAATAGAGAACTCCAAAAAAACTCAGAAAGTGAGCTCTGATACCATGACAATTTTGTTGAATGCCTTATGTCACTGAAAGTCTTTTCCTTAAATAGGAATAAACTTGCTTAATTTACATTCCTAAATATCAGCTAGAAAATTATCCTCAATATTGTAAATTATATACTCTTTAAATAGTCAGATTGACTAGCTAGCTGTAATCCTAATTAGGGAAATTTATTTACACAATACTTACAAAGATATATAACAGCTATAAGACCATATTAACAATATTGAATATTTGAAGTCACTGCCACTATTAATTATGTAGGTTTAAATTTTACTAGAGAAAGGGAAATAAGATTAATCATTAAAAATTTTAGAATGTTATTTAGGTTTTTACTAATTCTAGTCCATCTTTGATGGGTTTTATATGTTGATACTTATTTTCTATAATATTTTTTATTTTTAATAAATGATTTCCTTTTGAAAACATTGAATTTTCTTTATATTCTACACCACGCTGGCTGTGCGAGGTTTAAAGGGATCGGGGTAGATCAAGCATAAGCAGTTTTGATTTGATTAATTATTATCTAATGACCACAAGGAGTTTTGAAATGTATTTGTTGTTTAATAGTATCAATTAATATTTTATGAAATAATTGGAGAAAGTTATTTCCTAAAAGAATATCAGTTCTAGTATTATAAAAATAAAAGGTGGACATGTTATTAAAATTTATCCTAATAGGATTTAGAGTTGAGGAATACCTTTAGATAAATTTTTAGAATATCAGTTCCAATATCATAAAAATAAAAGAGTGGAGATTTTATTTAAAATGATCCTAATAGGATTTGGAGTTTATGAATACCTTTAGATAAATGTATCTTATTGTTCGAAATATCTAATCCCATTATATTTTTTAAAGTTTTATGATATTGTAAAGAAAAACAACTAGCGTCACTGTCTATATAGGCAGCAAAGTATTTAGCTCTATAATCTTTATAAGTTATTTCGATTGGAATATAAATACTAGTAGAACTAGTCATTATCTAGGAATATATTATATTATTGTTATAGGATAAGGTTGAACTTGTTTGAGAAAACTAGTTCCTAACATTATTTCTAAATTGAATCCTTCATTTTCAACTAATAATCTTATAGGTATTTTATTATCTCCTATCTTATCAAAATATTCTGTTAATTTTATAATTATAACTTATCTTTCTATCAACTCTTATCGAAGTATTAGCTTATTGTTTACTACTTGAAACACCAAATTTTGAATAAGATAATCTAGGTAATAATTTATTTTGAGAAGTTAATAATTTGTTGTAAATCTAATAAAAAATCATCTTCAAGGTCTTCGGTATTTGTGATATAAGGAGAATATATTTTTCAACTTCAATAGATAATTTTGGAAAGTCAATAATATCTTTGTTTAAAAACATTCTGTATTATTAGTATTTGATAAGAAATAAGATGTCATGTATGTAATAGAATATGCTCTATTTCCATCTTTAATTAAATATTTTCTTTTAAAGTCTTAGATTAAAGAGAATGTTATGTTGAAATATTTATCTTGTATATGTAATAGAATATGCTCTATTTCCATCTTTAATTAAATATTTTCTTTTAAAGTCTTAGATTAAAGAGAATGTTATGTTGAAATATTTATCTTGTATATTATTAAGACGTCTTAAGATAGATATTAAACATAAATTTTTGAGATCGATGATTACCTCTCAAAATTCCCATATAGGCCTCTTTTTTATTGTGAATTCGGTCATCTAATATTGCTAAATTTACAGGATTATTTATTTCTTCTCTAAAAGTAGATCTAATTATTATTTGTATAGATCCGATATGCGCCCAACATATTTTGTCCCTAATTTCTTTGGGAATGTGATCAGGTTTTTAGGAAATATCTCTTTTAGATAACAGATAAATCATTACTTTATTAGAAGTTAAACTAATATCTAGGTTTTTTTCTTTAAATTTAATACCATATAACATATGGTGTTTTTTGGATATTAACCCTATTTTTCTAGAAATTTCATTTCGTTATAAGAATTTGTAGAAAATATAGTATTCTGAATCTTTTTAAGCATTTTTCTATAAATAAGAGCTTCATGATTATAATCTCCATGTGTTTCAAATGCTTCTACTATATTATCTACTATTTGCTTATTAACTTGAACGTTAGAAGATTCTCCTATTTCACTCAATTATTTCAAATTTTGAGGTTTTTTCGTAATGTGTATCTATTATTATAAAAATATTTTCTTCAAAAGTATTGATTTCAATAAAATCTTCATTTTCTATCATTTCATTTATTTCATCATCTATTTTGATTTTTTTTTATTAAATCTTTTAGGACATTTATTAGCTTAGTGTCTTTTTTCGTTACAATAATAGCATTGACATTTAGTCATTTTTTATTTCTTCTAAAAATAGGTTTTTTTAGGTTTATTTCCTTTCTTTTTCTTATAACGCTTTGCTTTACATTTCTTAAAATATCTTTTATTAAAATATTTCTTTCTTTTATCTTATTATAATAATAATGACTATCACAACCTATTGTAGGCATTTTTAAATCATACTAACATAAAGAAGATTTTTTTCTTTATTTCTTTACTTTTCTTTAATAATAAAGTATCATCACATAATTCACTTAGTTTATCTTTTAAAAAGGAGATTCTTTTTCCTAAGGTATCTACAAGTACAAGATTGTAAGTTGCCTCTAATCTACTGGCCTAAGGATTAGGGATCTTTGAGTAAATAAAGTTGTGTATTATCTACTTGATTATAAATACGGTAATAATAAAAACAATAACACTGCTAAGTGGAAGTCTCACTGAGAAACGGGATCTGGAGAGGTCTAATAATATGTAACTTTATCCTTACTTAGTAGAGAGATTGTTTCTGATTAACTCACATGCAATGAAGATACTACAAAATTATAAATAGGTGTGAAAAAATAGTAATAATAATCTAAGAAAATACATAAATGCAGTCTTTGTAATGCTCTAGCATATTTTCCTATAGTAGTTGTATCTTTTAAAATATTTTCTTCTCCAACAAATTATAGTCGAAAATTTTCAGCTGCTTGAGTTATTAAATTTGCTATATCATTATCTAGATTAAATATTGAGTTTTTTGAATTTTCATCTAAATTTTTCTATAATCTTAAGGAGTTATTGACTAAAGTTTTTTCCTAAAAATTGTTTCATTTTTTCATAATCCATTTTATTAATAGCAACAGCTACGTGAAAAGCAGTTTCTCATTTATCTATTGCTTATTCCATATTTTGAATGCAATCTATATCTAAATATACTCCAAAAATATTTATAACTTCTGTTCTTATTTTATCTATGGGAGTAAAATCATCTTTATCTTTAGTTATTATATGAGTTCCAACATATCTTAAATTATGTCTATTAAAGCTTTATGAAGGATACCTAAGAGGTAGATTTCTAGAAATGCTAGGCATATCGCTAATATTAGGATTTCAGTGAACTTTTAAATCGGGTTTCATATGTGCTAAAATTTCTAAGTTTAAATTGTATATCAGTTCATTTAACTCTTTGATTTCTAAATCAAAAGCTGGTATCAAATTTTACATTTTATCTATAATTAGGAGGTGTTTTTATTTTTAGAATTATATCAAATATCTATATTTCAGAAAGTAAATGATCGTAATAAGTACACCCTTTCATAGTTGACAGCATAAGTACAATATTTCTAATAGCCTCTATCTAAATGTAGCCTATAATGCTGTATCACGTTTATGTTTTGTATATGGATGGTGAGCTTATAAAGCATAGGTATGAATATCGTACCGTACCGGTTAAAAAATGGTATCGAAATATTAATTTTAGTATCAGGTTTAAATACTGGTTGATACCAGCCAATACCAGTCGGTACCGGCCGGTATTATAAATACTGGTCAAATAATGGCCGGTACCGAAAATTTTGAAAAA
>JAOQML010000008.1:18118231-18129959 GCA_027568935.1 Erythroxylum urbanii
CACTTTATATTGTTCTTAATTTTATATTTGTATGATAATGATTATCTTTTTTCATATAAATTGTGGTTGTTATTTATATGTGAAATATCTTAAAATTATTGTTATTTTATATTAATTGTAATTATTATTTATTAATTTAATTTTTAAAAATAGGGTTAAAAATATACAGTATGACTGTACAATATGATAATGGACTATTTTGCAATTTTTAAAAAAATTAAAGGACTATTTTATAAATTTAAAAAATTATCCGAAACGGTATCTAGAACTCAATATCGTACTAGAACTCAATCCGATACTAAATCCAGTACAATATACGTAACATTGCTATAGAAGTTAAAAGGCCGTAATGATCATAAAGTGGCTGAATAATTGAAGATTACTTTTTCTGATATTTTTTTTGGTTATACTTGATGCTTAAGGCACATTTAACCTAAATATTACAGGTCTATCGAAAATCTTCACACACAGAACCGGCAGGTTAGATTCATAGTACCTGTTAGTGACCTCATAAAAAATACTTCATTAACGCACCAACTACTACACGTCTTCTGACGCATAATTTGATTACTTTCAAATAAAGTTACACGGCTAAAGGTTTGTTAGTATTATCCATTCGAATACACAATAGCTTGTATCAATCAACCTATACATGGGAAAAGTGAAGTTCAATAATAAAGTTTTGAGGCAGTATAGACCATCAGAACAACCGAGTCGAGATTTATGAAGTTCTATTTATTTATTTATTTATTACATAGAATAGCTGAATATGATGCAGACCACAGGAAGGTTGGGGGGACTAGGATTACAGTACATGATAAAAAAGGTCGCATCCTCAAGAAATGAAGCCTCAAAAACTAAGGGCTTTGGTTATAAAAATCCTAAAAAAGGATAGGTTATGGCAGACCATATATTATAATTTGCTGCCACCGGCCAAAGCCCTAGACCACAAGGCTCCAGGAAGGAAGAACTGCACAAAGCAACCACTGAAAACTACTACTCTCTCAGCTAAAGCTAAAGCTAAGCTAAGCTAAGCTAAGCTAACCCAACCCTAATCACCCCTCCAGGAAAATATGACAACCCAGCCATCAAGAAAACGGACTTGATGCCTGCTAAGTCAAACATAAGAAGCTACCAAGCATATCATGGCATGAACATGATCCATGTATAACGCTTGCTAGAGCTTAAAGCATAAGGTGTGAACACCCCGAAACACAAACACGAATACATTTAAGAAGCGCTAGAAGCAGGACTCAATAACTTTAACTGGGAATTTTAGCCATGAAGAAACTTCAACCTCCCACGTAGAAAGCCAAAATATCCTCTAACAGAATTCCAGCCATAGGAACCCTGTAAAAAAAACGAGTAGATGGCCAATTTTCCCGGGAAATGAGAACTGAGTCCTGCAAGAAGGAAGACCCATGACCGATGGACCCAAAAACTACACAAGCTACTACTACTCACGAAAGCTGACTAGATTTTGAACCTGCTTGATTACTTTCATACCAGTCCTCACTTAAGAGAGGATATCACATCTCCACAAATGCTCCACCAGCAGTTCAACAGAGCGGCTGTTGATGGCTTTGCAATGCTGGATACTTAATCCCAAAAGAGACTGGCCCAATTTTACAAGAGCAGGTAGACCTTTGTCGGATATCATAGAGCAACCAGACATAGAAAGGATCTGCAGATTCAAATGCTTTGAAGAAGCCAGAGCTGTAATCCCTGAATCAGTGATTCCACACCTCGAGACATCAAGATCACAGAGTAGCAGGCAATTATTGGCAACAGCTGCCAAACTTGCATCAGAAATCTTTCTACAGCCATCAAGATTTAGCACTTCAAGCGTCCAACCATGCAGTTCTGTTATTTCAGTCACCACTTTGTCTGTCAGATTCACACAACCACTAAGATTAACCTTCACCAGACCAGGCTCAGAATTCTTAAGTAGCTCAAGAACTCCGCTGTTGCTGATACCTTCAAGCCCACTCAATTCCACATGCTCGAGTTCAGGGCACAGCTTCCCCAAATAAGTCAGGCTAATATCACCAAAACCCGGGCAATTACGGATGCACAATGATTGCAGTGATTTGCAAGGAGACAGAGCAGGTAATCCCAAGTTCAAATCTCTAATCCCCAGGCAGTTGATCAGGGATAAAGCCTTCAATTTTGTACCACAGTTTAAAAGGGAACCAAACAACCCAAATTGGGTGATCCTATGGCACTCCTCCAATTGTAGGCTCTCCAGTGACCCAGCAGCTTTTGTGAACGAGGCTAAACCATTATCAGAGACCAATGGGGATTTCCGCAAGCAAATCTGTTTCAGATTTGGGCAACCTTTTCCAACAGCTTCAAGTCCACCATCTGTCACACCTTGGCATGATGTAACAGTAAAAGACTTCAACTTCTGCAACCCATAAGCATTGCCCATAACCCAAAAGCCCCTCTCACTCACATTCGGGAGGCTGGTGAGCATAAGGTCAGTCACTGCCTTGCCATAGTGGCCAATTACAGCTAGAGATACATCAGTAATGTTCAATGACTGCAGCTTCACCTTGGTCAAAACAAAAGTGGCTGAAGATACTAGGCCTGCAATTCCTTGATCACCAACAATTGGACAGGCTTTGATTGAGATGGACTTCAGATTGGTGCAATATTGACCAAAAGCTTGCAAACCTCCATTCCCAATGTTTGCACAAGATTCAATGACTAGGTCAGTCAAATTAGGACAGCTCTTTGCAATGGCAATCAAACCCTTGTCAGTGATAGCAGCACACTGGGAAAGATCTAGCTTCTCTAGAAGATGACAGCCACTAGCGATCTCTGACAGTTCTTCATCCCCAATAGAAGGCAAGTTCCACAGAGAAAGAACCTTCAGAGAAGGACAGCCACGGGCAATTGCCCTCAGGCCTACCTTTGTCACACCACAACCAGAATTGTTTCCACGGATAGAAAGCTTGCCCAACCCTCCACGGCTAGCAGTTCCAACAGAGATCGCAGCAAGCCTTATATCTGTAGCCTTCTTTCCTTCTAGGCTCCTAGAAAGGCATCCATCATCCTGAATTTCCAGATCATCAGTCTCAGTTTTCTTGTTGCAAAATTCATCCCTGCTGATATTGCTCAGAAGACTGAGCCAACGCTTTGAGACACAAGCACAGGCACTCCTCTCCTCACCTCCAGGCAAACGTCTGAAGATCTCAAATAGACACTCGTCTGGAAGAATGTCAATGCAAGTTTGCTTCTTCTGCTCAAAACTCTCTCCATTGAAAACAAACGGAGCACTGATGCGAGACCTCTTGCAAGGAGGAAAATATACGTCCACATGATGACCAAGGGACAGAAAGAGGCTAGGCTCCTTAGGGTTCCAGTACAGGGAACCTCCAGGGAAAAAATCCTCACTTCCTGATAAACACCAAAACAAAGTATCATTAGTTATTTAAACTCAGACAAAAAATCTTAAGAATCCAGGATCAAAAAAGAAAGAAATACACTTCAAAGCAAGGCAAGTTAAGCACTTTCTTCTAGATTAAAAACCATGCCTGTTATCAGCAATCACCAGCCTCAGCAGACAGAAAAATAGATCTTAAAGTTCATGTAAATCTACATAAACTTAATATGACAGATATCGTTCAAATAGTTCACGTCCTCATTTGATCTACAGACCCTTCTCGTAGCTTCAACTACAGATCCTAACATCAGATCTACAAACGTAAAGCAACTAATCTAGTTAATGGTTAAGATGTCAGCCAACAAAACCATATACGCTCCACAAAAAAGCATGTATTGAAGCATGCAAAACTTGAGACAGAGGCCATAACAATAATCAACAGAACACATATGCTTAGCAATAAATAGGTTCAAAGAACTTATTCCATACATCTGATCTACCCACACAAACAAACAAAAGCTCTGAAACATATAAGACAAATTAGACAAAAATCAGAAACCATGAAACTATAAGCATATTAAACGGGGAATCGTGGAGCATACCAGCGAATCCCAGAAGTTGAGACATGGGTACAGTTCAAAAACCGCAGAAAATTGAAATCCGCAGAGAACAGCACCCAAAAACCCTCCAAAGAGAGCAAAAAAGAGAGACCCAGAAAGCAGAAACACCGTCAGAACACCGAACAGATCTTGGGAGCCCGAATGCATGAGAAAGAGGAGGTAAAAGGAATAGAAACCCTATTGAATAGGGCAAAAAAGAAGAAAAGAGGAAGGAGAGGAAAGAAGAAGACGGAAGAGAAGTGAAGGAAGAGGCACCGAAAAAGAGGTTTTTATTAAAGATAGATTGTGGGGTTTGTGTACATGACCATACGCGCTAGATTAGGCCACATGCATTGCATTTGCCCTCGTCTCGTCATCAAGTGGGAGCGGGTTTCTTTTGTTATATTCTTTTCTTTTCTTTCCACCACCAATGCCAATGCCAATGCCAATGCCACATCCGCACCTACACCTAATTCCTAATTAGAAACATTGAATACTTGTCAAGTGTCTATAGTGTGTGTGATAAGGGCTTGCTTGGACATAGAAACATTGAATACTTGTCAAGTGTCTATCGTGGGTGATAAGGGCTTGTTTGGACATCGGGTTTGTATTGTATAGAAATTAGTTGTGTAAAAGAAATTATATCAATTAATTATAGTTAGGTTAATCTAATTACCCTAAAATCTTAAACCTAATTTCTAAATCCACATTTACTATTTTACCCATAAAGCGAAGCATAGCAGCATTTCTTTGCCCTGAAAAACCTGAGGCATTGATACTTGAGCTCCATCTATCAACAAACTTTTCTCTTTCTCAAGATTCTCTTTGTCCTTTCTTCTTGTCGAGCAATCTCCACCTGACAGTTTAAGTGAGAGCTGAATCTTCTAATTAAGGTAAAGAAAAGAAAGTTGTTTGTTCTTTTACCTCCAAAAAAAGAGGGACTTCATACTTGGTCACTTTTGTTCATGTTCTTCGATGTAACTTTCATTTCTCTCTCCTTCATTAGTCTGTCATATTTATCTGCATCCAACGCCTCCTTCAATTCTTCTATGAACTTGTCTACTAGTACTTTTATTATTCTTCTTCTTATCCTTCTTCTCTCTACTTCTTTGAAATTTAATTCAAACCCTCGTTCCCATTCTCATGCACTCCAGTTATTCAAAAAAACTAAAGGTGAGCATTTGTAGAAAGAAGAATTCCTTAATTCCAAAATCTTTCTTTTAGAAAATTTTTACTACAGCCATATCAATCTTAAGCTCTGCAATTCTCGGCCATTTTCCTATGTAACCGAGAAAAGAAAAACAATCTTCTTACTGTTAATTGATGATTGCATTTGAAGCCTATTTAAAATGGCTAGCACTATTTCCTGTAATTGATCTATATTGAAGTGCTGGGAAGCTTAATGAAGCAACTTAAATGGGATATGAGCCAGAAGCAACCTTGATCACTTGAATGTGAATTTGGGGATTAGGGTCCAAGATTTTGAGTAATTAAAATTAACCTTATTACGATTAGTTAATATTATTTAAGTTACTGGAATATAATAAAAATACTTTAAAATAATTATAGATAATTTAATTTTAAATAAAAATTAGGTCTACGTTAATTATATACACATGGCATTGAATCCACGTATCGATTAATAAATAAAAATTATGTTCCATGTCAGTAATGACATGATACTTAACAGACGTAAACTTATTCTCGTTCAATTTTTCATCTAATTAGGGTTCATTTTGAATATTTTACAAATTTTTTGATTTTTTTGTAGTTTATGAAATGTTAAGGTTTATCTTGTTGGAATTCAAGCATGTCATCGATGATGTAGGTGGCCTTTAAAATGCTTAGAAAATGAAATTCTAAGCTACAGTGATATTAAAAAGTATTGGAATAAGATTTTAACTAAATACATGACTTTATTTAGGTAAAAGAAAAGTACAGGCTACAAAGGTAATTTGAGATAATAATAAGGATGATTAAATAATATAAAGGAATTTGAAATAAAAACAAGGTGTTTTTATTGAAGTAATCTGACTGTTTATATGTATGTTTTTTTGTCCTTTGTGTTGCGATGCTGGTGAATTTATATAAACCTCTCAACTCCAATGGCTTCAAATAAGTTTGCTCAACTTCAGCCCCACTTTTCATAATGACCACATTCTAGTTAATTACCTACCACACATTATTCTCCTAACTTCGATAGCTAACTTTCTTGCAATTTCCTAACTTCCAACACACTTGCCATTTTGGCCACATCCTGACTAGCTGCCTCCATACATTATTGTTTTTAAAGCACATATCAATTATGTATCAACTATCTAAACTTCTCAATTGATTCTTACGTCCACGAATTCTTTAGCAAAATGACTTCTAATATATCTAGTATTTGGACCTTTTCACTTTGGATCAAATATGATATTGAAAACTTTTTTGACTTTCAAAGTTATCAATCTTTGTAGAGGCAGATTCCAAGTCCTAGAATTAACTTCATCCTCTATCAAGAATTCCTCCTCCTAAAACACCAGCTTGGCTTGCTTACATACTTTTAACTCTTTATAATTCTCTATGATCTTTTGCATTTACAATTTGACTTTTGTAGCTACTGTAGCTCCTCTATTTGAAAGTCTATTCATCAGGTTCCTCTTGACATCCAACAGAAGTTATAACTAAAACTCTATTTCATTAACAGTTACAATTGAAGGAAATGGATCTTTATTTATCAACATAGTCTAATCAGCTCCAATAAACAACATAATTCCTTTATCGATCCAATCTTGAATTATACTCTTGAATCTCCAATATGAATTTACTGGGGATTCCATGTATTGTGTTACTTGTAGCAATCCTTTGCTCTTATTTCTTTTTGTGGGAATTATGTGTTTAGACGGTAAGGTAATGAATTTGTCCTCTAACAAAAAATCGAAGCTTTCCTCTATTTTGGAGGTGTCAAAGTGTATTGAATTTGAGTAATTGGTTCTTGCATTTTCATTTTGACTTCAAGAGATTTTTGCTTTAAAGAGGGACAAACACAGGTTCTAGGAATATTAACTTCAACCACTAACAAATCGTATGAATTTTTTTTAAAAAAAGTACTAACTAAGCTATTTTCCTAATGTCTTTTTTCTCTAAGAAGTTCTTCGTGTTCAAATACTTATGCTGTCAATTCATTAAAATCAATTTCATACTTTAGATTTTTTCCGAAGTTTACTATTGGGGATCCTTTGGGCTAACTTCATATGCTTGATCTTCGAGAGTGCAATGCGACATCAACTTCTAATCTTCTTAAATCAAATAATGAACATGTATGTATTTCACTACTTTTTTTTTAGTAAATCTAGACAATTCAATTATACTAACTTCACATTCAGTTTGAAAAAGCAGAGTATGAAACAATCTCTCTATTTTAACCTATGAAATGCCATAGTTCTTAGATAACAAAGCCTACTAAGAGAAAGTCGTGCCCGTTAACAAATTCTGAACATTTCAAGCTTGAAAATATTGAAATTTTCATAATTAGCTAATTCATCATACTGAATGGTAAATCTAGCAATGTGCTCAATGGTTGATTTTCCATTTTTACCAGAAAACAAATTAAATTTAGGAATTTTGTAGCCATAGAGATAAGAATCGTGGTCAATATGCTCTATATAAGGCACCTTACACTAGGCTCATACATTTCTTAAACAACTTCTTTGATAACTTCCATATAACTTGTCTCATTTGCAGAGGAGAAATAATGGGATTGTAGTTTACAACTATATGGTTGCCCCTTAAACCATAATGTGGTCTATTAGCTTCAGCTTCTAAACTAAATCTTTTTTTTCCAAGAGCTTAAAACTTGACCACCTATCAATCATTTTTTGGATTAATGTGTATAGGTGTAGTAAGAATGACCTCTCTTTTATGAGGAAAAGCATATCTTTCATCCATAAAAGAAGAAGTCAAGGAACAAGTAAGCTCACCAGTTTCCATTACATTTAGTGAAGAATGCCCCGAGTCCTTCAAAGATCTTCCTTGCTAAAGAAGGAGAATTCCACCTAGCGACCTGCATTAGGGTAAAGTTTGTCCACCTTTTCTATTAGTATCTTGATTGCCTCAATTGTAGAGACTGAGTTAGACTTTAATTCTGGAATCTCATTTATATGAACAATGTCATTTCATGTTGATGGTTACAGTGATATTTGTTGATGGTCATTGTACTAAAGGCAAAGATGCCTTCTCAAGATTCTCAACCATTTGGAATACAAAACCTTCATCCCTTATTGCAACAGGGATTTCTTCTTCTAAGTTTAGAGGCACAATTTTTTTTTCATTCCTCATATGGCATCATATCCCACTAGGTACGCCAAAATGTTGGTTGTTTATATCATCAACTTGGAATTTAAGTGTGTTAGGATGAAATTCTCCCAAAATTTGTACTTAACTTCTTATCAATAAGATGGGATTTAGAAAACTTTAAAAATGAAATTTAAGCTACCAAGATACTAAAAAGTGTTAAAATAAGATTTTAACTAAAGAGATGACTTAATTTAGGCAAAAGAAAAGCACATGCTATAAAGGAAATTTGAGATAATAATAAGGATGATTACACAATGCAAATAAAACTTAAAATGACAACAAGGCATTTTTATTGGAGTAGTCTGATTGTCTGTGTATGTTTATGGGCCTTTGTGTTGGATATTGGTGAATTTATATAATCCTCTCAATTTCAACTACCTGTAGTAGTTTTGCTCAACTTTCACCTCACTTCTCATCATGACCACATTCTAGTTAATTACCTACAACATGTTGTTCTTCTAACTTTAACAACTTTAAGTAGTTTTCCTATAACAACTTAACTTTGAACCCACATCCCATTTTAGCCACGTTTTAACTAACTGCCTCCATGCACTATTGTTTTTAAATAACATGTCAATTATGAATCAACTGTCTAGACTTCTTGAATTATGGGCTTCTTAATTGATTACCATGTCCATGAATTCTGTAGCCAAATGACTTTTAGGACTTTTAGTATTTGGACCTTTTCACTCTTGGGCCAAAAGTACTAAATTCTTTTGAAGTTATCAACACTTATATTTTGGTGAAAATGTTAGGGTCTAAAATACACTTTTGGCCTAATATAACACTTAATATAAAATACCATTGTTTAAAGAAAAATCTTTTGTTGTTAAGTTCATTTATTTTTATTTATATGTAAAAGTTACTTCTTAAAAAATATGAAAAATATTTTTAAAGATTGATTTGGTATGTAAAAAAGAATTTCACATTATTGATTCAAAGATAGAATCATTATTGTCTAAGGAATACTCTGTTCAATAATTATTAATATCATTGAAAGATTAAGTCAATGTATCAAGTACGCAAAGTACCCACTTTGCAAGGGTCTGGAGAGGATCATGATGTATGTTGTCTTCCCTTTGTATTTTTATAAAAAGACCATTTATGTGGCTTGAACCTATAACTTTATGGTCACAAATGAGACAATTTTACTAGTTGCTCTAAGGTTTACCCTTTAATATCATTGAAAGATTATTATTCAGAAAACTATTTAAGATGAAAGTAAATTAGATTCATGCCTTATTACCTTAATATTTAATTAAATAATATTAGAGGCTTTTATACTAAAATCAAAAGCTCCAATGCCTCTTAATGAATGTAAAGACTCATGCATTAAAGTAAGATGAATGATTATACATGGTGAGCCTTTTAAATCATTAAATTAACAAAGTGAGCTTAAAAATAATAATAATAAATGTGGAATAACCTTAATGAGTGTTGATTTCCTTTTGTTCTTGTTTCGATCTTCATTTCATTGGTTACAAACTTTAACTTCTTTTTATCAGCTTCATATACTATCTTTTTGAGTTTATGACTTCATTTTGTTTTAATATTCATTTTTCATACACATAATAAAGAAATTAGTAGTAATTATTTTTTGATATCACTAAAATATCAATTGGTACCTTCGTTGGTTCAACACATAACTTCGTCAATGTTTTGCAAAAATTTCAAATGATCTTTGGTATAGTTATTAACATTAACAAAACTCAATTTATTTGTTTTCTAGGAGCATGGATTAAGCCACACCCATTTTTCCTAAATCATATGTTTTAAATAGGGCACACTAACCCTAAGATATCTGAAGATCCTAATCACTTTAAAATTAGCTTATAGGGATTGCTTTCCTCTTTTATAATAAGTGGAAAATATATTTGATAACTGGAATGTTAAAATTCTTTTGTTTGTCTAGAGACTTCATCTTATAGTTTCTACTTTGAGTGATTGTCATATCTACTAGAGTGCACACTTCCTTATTACCTTGAATATTGTCAAAACCATTTAAAGGATGCTAAAAAATTTCTCTTGGAATGAAAACATGACAATTTCCTCCAAGGATAATGTTAAGTAGTGATATTTGTTTCTATCAAAAGGTCAATGATAGATTAGGATACATTCTCCAATATTACTGAATAAGATGTTACAAGTTAAATGTTTTTGAAAACTCTTAAAGTTATTTTTAGAGGAAAAGGCTAATGGAAAATCAAAAGCTAGAACATCATAGCCTCTCAGGTAAATTATAAGCCTAAGGGAAAGTGTGAGGATAACTATGAAATTTGTAATAGTTTAATAAAAATGCTACCTTTTCTAGTTTACTAATTGGCAGTTATTAGGAACTATATCCACTTTTATGTATATTAGAGGTATTATAGAGGATATACCTTTTAGTTTTAAGGTAAAATATGTAATTGCCAATGATAGTTGGCATTTACCATTACCACAGTTAAGATCATTTGCTTTCATCTAAGATAATTTCCCCCACTATCAACTAGTAAGGAGAATCAAATCATCTAGACTAAGCATACTTGTTGTTGCTTAATTAATATATTGAGCATTCAATTACTTAGAGGGACTAATCTTTAAACCCCTTGGTGGAAACTAATATGATTCCTTAGTTGTCTACATAAAGCTAGCTTCATCCTATGACTTGTCATCAAGAAGAAGCTTTACATAAAAGAAAATATTTCCTTCCTTACTCAAACAACTTTAAGTTTTGTGCTCTATAACTTTGGTGTTAAATCTGTTGACCATCTTGTCTTTGAGTGTACTTATTCTTCTTTAGTCTAGAGAATGCTATTACAAATCTAAACCTTGTTTGGAATAAATTACAGTGTCATTCAACAATTGATTGGGTGATGAAAATTATATTCTATTGCAAAAAGGGAGAATTTTATTTTCAAGCAACCTTTTAACTATTGTATTTATAGATGAATTTCACAATCCTAATAGAATCTCCTAATTCTATAGAGGAACTATCTTATTATGCTTTTTAATTTATATAAGAGATTACGGTAGCTGAAGTTATCAACTCAAAGATAAGTATGATGATACTAAAGAGATAAATGCTCTTTATCATCGTATTGAGTTTGACTTGGTTAGTCATTCAATAATGTCTCATTTAGTTAATATCGCGTTAGTTAAAGAGTTTCTTTTAACTTTTTGTTCATTCCCTAGGTCTACACCCTTATAATATTTCCCTATTGGTTAGGTTTTTATATACTTTTAATTAAAAAAATTCTTCCCCTAAAGTTCTCTTAATATTATACTAAAAAAGATTCAAACTTAATAATTCAAAAGAGGGTGTCACTTTTTAAAAGCTAAAATGATTGAGATAATAAAAGCTATAAAATTATAATGATGTTAATAATTATCATATAAATTGTTAAATACTATATAAATTCAA
>JAOQML010000008.1:18133781-18152622 GCA_027568935.1 Erythroxylum urbanii
AAATTAAAACTCCTTTTAATTTATCTTTAATTCTCTAATTAAACAATTTATAATCATAGATCAAGATTGGCGTCTAGTGATACATCATAACCACCTAAATATTTAGGAATGTCAAAGTGGTTATGACTAACCTTTCTATGCATGATTTTTTCGTATAATTCAATCTTTTCATCATATAATGTTCCGATTAGACATAGAGCATGAAATTAATTTCTACTCTATTTTGAGTCAAATCATATTAGTTCTCCTCCATTAGCTATCGATTCAATTAATGACATTTGTAAACTATTTACAAAATGACATTCCACCTTGGCCAAGGATTTTCTGAATTAATACTAATCGAGAACAATTGAACATTCTCCCTAATTACTTTAGAGTGATGAATCCTATCTTGATCACTCAACTACTTTTATATAGTTCATGCTACGTCCAATGACTACCGACTAAATGTCTCATGATTAAATAGATCATAAGTATTATCAAAATATAGCAATCTCCTTACAAGATAACTTTGATGACCTCAAGTCAAAGGATCACTTATACAATCATCACAATGAAAATTCCATAGATATACAAGTAATGTTCCAAATGGATTTTTCTGTTAGACATTTATGGATCGAATGATTTGTGTACATGTATCCATGATTGTTTTTGTTTTGTCATAAGATGTTGATTTATTTCCTTTCTGCTTCCTTCCTTTAACGTGGTTCTTCAATGGTTCAGAATCATTAAGATTATCAACCATAAGTTTTGTTTCTAAAACTTAAATACTCAATCACCAACTATCATGATGGTTCATTGGTGGAAGAGAAAGGAAAAGGGTCTTTGATCTATTTGAGATCCATTCTATAATACCCAATAACCATTATCTTGGCTTCTTTTCATGGGACTCAAATCTATAAGTTAAATGGGACATAAAATAATCTAACATTCTCATATCGGGTTTGTTCAGTGAACTTGTTCTCTAAAAAGCATCCACATGTTTGTTTAAGTATCTCTATACTTTAGCCTATGAGATCGACTACTTCTTTTATAAGGAAAAACATAAGGTATGTTAATCTTTTTACGTTCTATTAATGTCGAATCTTAATAGAACAATGACTAGGAAAATTAGGAATAATACATAAATGAAATACGAATCTCATAATTATAATCTTATTATAATTTCATTTGCAATGTATAATTATTCCATATTTTATACATCTAAACATGTACAAGATAAATAATGCCTTTAAATAATTTGTCACTAAACTACAACCAAAACGATTGGCTGTAGGGCATAAACTAACATAAGCATCCTCTTTTCTTAGTGCACTTCGCTTACATTTAGGAAATAGCAATTAAAGGATGAGCTCCAAGGGCCGTGACATCTTATGAAGACCCCATTTAGATACAATTTTTATAGTTTTTTTTCTTAGAATGTAGGGAGGAATTCTTTTCTAGCCCTATTCTACCATAAGTCTCTACACTTGTACATACAATTTTATTAGACATCTAAATAATTGAAAATAATTTAAATTATTTTATCACTAAATGTTATAGTACTCAAAAAATTAAAAATATTTGAATTTATTCAATAAATATGAACAATGAAATTTATAATAATAAAGTTTAAATAAATTATTTCATCTCCTTAGTTAAATATAATTAAAAAAATAATGTATCTATTAGTTATAAATTATCATTGAAGAGATTACTATGAAAATTAGAACTGTTTCCTTAATGATTTGTCAAGTATCTCCATATATATGTGTATATATAAGTGATATTTAATGTATATAAATTTTAAAATGGTTAAAGTATATAAAAAATTTAAAATATTTTAATATATATGAGTTTAATTACGCATTTAACATATAGACACATATATGTATTAATTTCAGATATTGTTTTATCTATATATTTAAAATTATTAAATATATAACTTTGATATTGTAAAGTCAAAATTTTAATGTATCCGGTACACAAAGCTCCTCTTTTGTAAAGTTTGAAGAGGATCATAATGTACTCAATCTATCTTTTATATTTTTACAAAAAGGTTATTTTTATAACATGAAGTGTGACCTTATGATTGCTCCAAGGCTCACCTTCAACTTTAATATTGTAGAATTACGATAAATTTGCAGAAACTTCAAAATGATTAAAGTTTACTAATAATAAATTATCTTAAATCTGTACTACATATCAAATTTTTGGTTGATATAATGACTTGGTTTAGGAAACTTTTCTCACTTTGGTCTTGATATATATATTATACAAGTGAAGAACAAAACTCACTGTACAACATATGGTCAAATCTTCGAATATGTCAATTATCAAATAACTCTATAGTCGTTCTTTTCCCCCTTTCAACATTAATAGCGTGACATTTAGCAAATAAACAGGCTATTCGATCTCGACTCTTCCTTTTTTCGGATTAAAATTTAGATCTACACATTAATTCATATCTATATAGAACAAATGCGGTCAACTATTTCTCTCCCCTTATTTTGTTCTATTTAAGGAACATTCTTTTATTTATATCCTCAAAACTTTAACTTTATTCTAATTCGTTCTTTTTTAAAAAAAATTAAAATTTCATTTATAATATCTTCCAATATGTCTCGCATTGGACATCAATTAATACTAAACATCAGCTTGCAATTATATAATTTTCGATATGCGCAAACATGCAACATTAGGCGTGGCCTTCGGTGAAGAAGTAAACATAGCTTTCAGCTAGCAATAAGGTATTATAGACTATCAACTTGCAATTCTATTTAATCAAAGGTTTGTTCAGATTCATTCATGTACATATTAGCACACCATTGATGAGAGAAATATACAATTGTTTACAAAAGACTATCTATCGTCTACGTACGAGGGCCTTCGTTGCTTATTTGCAATTTCTCTCTTTCGGCTTTATCTTATGTTCGATCATTGAGGTGACTTTGTCTTTGCTTTTTTTCTTTATGACCGGTTTCTCTTGATAAAGCTAAATTCCCACTTGTAGTACTTAATTGCAAAAGATTTGAAAATCCCATGCCATTATAAAATCTCCGTGAGGATCATAAAATCTCTCATGCAAACGCACACTTACACTTCAGAGGATAGATGCATTTATTATAAGGAAATGGGAATGGTGCAATGCATGTAGATGTACAATAATATAACCATATTCTTCACCATCCATATTTTTTAGATGATCGTGTTGTGTGCCTATGATGTTACTCAACCACCTGCGAAAATTTATATAGTATTAACAATTCCATGCCATTACACAACATATAATTGTTTATTTCACCTGATATAAGAAATTAAAGGCCACAGTTTTTGTTTATGTAAAACATCCAATACTTATCAATATGTGCGGACTTGCAATATTTTAGCGGGCCGGGTCTTTCGCTTACAAGTTGATTGCATATTTATTGTATTTTTGTGGTAAGTGTTCTCTTACAAAATAGTGTGAAAGGTAACTTTAACATAAGCACTCCAATGGTAAAGTTAGTTTCTGATTTATTTTTAAGAAAAAGGGAAACATCAAAAGTGTATTACTTGCTTAAAGGTGAGTTACAATTAAGATTCTTGCACGAGTATAAGGGCATTCTTTACTAAGGACATGGTAAAAAGAATAAGCATGTATGAGGAGATAAACCAAGACATGAATTGCTGGGAGATATCTAAAACATGGATTGTCTGCCTCCAAATAATCGATGTATATTATTTGACTCCAAATTTCATCAATAGACCATGGAATTATACAAACGTGAAGATATACTTCGCGAGTATTTAATGTTATTTATTTATTTGTGTTAAGGGTCTAGCCTCTCAATACTAATTGTATTGCATGCCAGCTCACTTCTAATACTTAGTGTTACCTGTTGCTTTAATGATTGCGAGAGTCCAAGAGGAGAAAAGGGATTTCAAGTAGCAAAAAATCGACATGATATTTCTCAAGGAGTGGGAATATCTCTTGATGTATATGACCATCTCAATACATTGAATCTGAGCCATTGAAATATCATATAGAACCCTCCTTTGCCTCTCCATAAAACATTTCCCGAGTTGATAAGTTAGCAAATTCATCTCGAAGCTTTTCCACATTTTCAACTCAAAATCCTAATTTTGAATTGCCAAACATTTTCTTCCGACGTCCATTCCTGAGCTTTCTCATTCCTTATATATACCATCCTAATATGAAGAGTTCTAATGGTAATATACCTGCGCAAGAGTATGAGAGTTCTAAGGTTCTCAGGAGGGATAAGTTGACATGAAGGGTAAAAGAGAGGTAATTTCGAGTCACAATCCTTGTACTAGAATGATAACCGGGTTTGAAGCCGATAGCTATAGCTAGGGAAAGCGATTTTGAGGGACTAATAGCATATTTCTGTTACAAATATATGTGGACTAATATAATCACAACTTTAATTCCATATGCATAACTATTATTCAAATTGTCTACTGTATATTTAACAACCACAATGAGATGATTAATAATTTGCTAATTACATTTGAGGCACATGGTAGTACCCCAATAACTATATGTTGACCCATTAAACTATTAGCTCACATCATCCTTTAAAATGACACAATTAACCTATTCTACTTCTTAGGATAGAACATGTCATAATATATGACATATCGTGAGATTGTTATACATATAGTGTGTGTGGATATGTAAAGCTCATTATTGGGTCTTCTACCATTAGCTCTCTATTGCACAAAGGATTCTTGGTTTTCTTTGATAGGTTGTGTTGGAAATGGAGAGAGCTCAAGACTACATGCCAAGTGTTGGAGGTATGTCATTTTCTTTGTGTTGTTATTCTCTAAATAGAATGAGATATTGGATGTGTGATGTTGATGAATGCATCATAAAATATAGCAATTGGTATAAGAGCTTTGTCATTTGATTTTAAGGCTCGGTTTTTTTAGTTGTACAAAAACTTTTTTGGTTCAAATCGATTTTTTGTGTAAACAACTTCGAAATGATGTGTTATTGGTTCAGAAAATATTGTTGGTTGTTGTTGTTGCATTTTATCTTTGTTTTGGACAAAGAATCAATATTTCACCCGACACAATTTATTATTTATTTTTATTTTAAAAAATTCTACAAGTGCCCCCATTTTTGGACCAATTTTTTTGTCTTTTCTCCATTTTTATTCTATTTTTCCCATATGTTTATGCACAAGATTAATTAATAATTTTTATTTAATAATTCTAATTGTTTTAATCTTATTATGGCATAAACATGTTTTTTGTTGACAATAGTGAATGCTTATTTTCCTGAATTCACAAGATTTGTGCGGTCCATCACAAGATCTATACGGCTAATTAATTATCCTGTCAATAATTACTACTTAGTAGGATGCTTAATATGGTGAAGAAATTTTTTTGAAATATTATGAACCGCACAATTTTTCTATCCTTTTGATAGTATATTGATGATTTGGTTTTAATATTTTAATATATTGTGCTTACCTTTGAATGAGTTCTATATTTGTTTAAGGAACTCTAGCATGAATGATAAAATTAATTTTGAGAAAAAGAACACGAATTGCATGATTATATTTTAATATGCATATCATAGTTATTGCTCTTGGTTCTCATTCAGCTTTAAGCAATCCGAGAGTTTCTACTATCCTGACGCTGAATGGAACGAACCAAAAGCAGTTGATTGAATCTCTTATGATGAATTTAACTACATGTGAATGGAATTTGCCTTGAGAATCGATCCACTATCAAAACCTGTTGATGATGCTACTGAGAAGGAAAGGAAATCCTATAAGGAGTGGAATCGCTAAAAACGTGTAAAGTCTATAGCTAACCCAATAATGAAAGTTTTGTAAGGGGACTGGAGTAGGCTACCATTAGACAGAAGATCTTCTTTCTAAAGAGATTCGATTCAGAATTATTATATGTCCAAGGTCCAATATTGGAATAATTTTAGAGGTTTTCTTTGACTTTGTCCATAGGGGGATACTCTAACTAATACTGTTTGATGATTACGAGGTAGCACATGGATGAATTCAATCGTGATAGTATTCTCGAGGCTGATAATACAAAGGATTTTCTTGCTACCATTAAGAAGAAGTACATGAAGTTCTCAAAGAATGAGAAGAATGAATACTTAAATATGCTTTATCACACCATTTATGATGGTGTAAGTGACATTAAGGCTCAAATCGATAAGCTCATGGGTTGCTACCATAAGCTTAAGGTTATAGATATGGACCTTGGTGAGGATTACATGGTATGGTTTGTGATGGGAACTTTTCCTTCTAAATTTGATTCGATCAGATCAAGCTATAACGCTCAGAAAGAGCAATGGACTGTTGAGGAGACGATTGCTATTCTTGCCAAGGAAGAGGATGACATGAAAAGGGGAAGGGTAAGAAGCATCTCCATGATGACAAACTATAGCAATTCTCAAAAGAGAAAGTTCACTCCTAATAGCTCAAGTGACCAAAAGGGAAGTGTAAAGGAAGTGGACAGGTGGGTACATCTTCTGTTAGTCAGAAGAAAAAGTTTTAAAAAGGGAAGTGTAAGTTTTATCAGAGTTTTGGGCACAAGAAAGCTGATTGTTAAAAACTCAAAGCTCATTTAGAGAAGAAAGGTAATTGTCTTGTGATGGTTTGTTTAGAGACTAATGTTATTGATGTACCCTTAAATACTTGGTGATTAGATACTGGAGCAACAATTTATGTTACGAATTCCTTACAGAAACTGACAAGTTGAAGAAGGCCGACTAGTTCTGAGCAACTTGTATACATGAGAGATGATACCAAAGTCAAAGTTCAATTTTTTGGGACAGTTAAACTATAGTTAAATGCAGGGCATCTTTTGGTATTACATGATGTCGCTTATTTACCGTCTATTAGGAAGAATTTGATTTCTGTATCCATTTTGGATAGACTAGGTTATAGTCTTCTTTTTGGAACTGGAAAACTGACTTTGTATCGTGACTCTTTTTTTGTGGGAAATGGAATTTTATATGAAAATTTATACAAACTTGAGTTGAATGATGTTGTTACTGTTGCTTCTTCCTCTTCTCTTAATATTGTTGTTGGTTCCAAACGTATGAGGTTGGATTTGAGATCTTCTATGTTATGACATAAACGTTTAGGCCATATTTCTAGAGACAGAATGGAGAGGTTGGTAAAAGATGGTGTACTTCAGGATCTTGATTTTTCATATTTCATTGCCTGTGTTGATTGTATTAAAGGAAAGTTGACCGATAAGGTTAGAAAAAGCAAAACAGACAAGAGCTTAGAATTGTTATAGTTGATTCATACTGATATATATGGACCATTTATTCCACCTGCTATGGGTGATTATAAATACTTCATCACTTTTATTAGTGATTTTTCTAGGTATGGTCATGTAGAGCTCATTCGTGAAAAATCTGAATCTTTAGAAGCATTTAGATTTTCAAGACAAATGTTGAGCTTTAAAAAGGGAAGAAAATCAAAGTAGTTAATTCTGACAGAGGTGGAGAGTATTATGGGCGTTATGATGGGAGTGGAAGGAATCCAGGGACTTTTTCTGTATACTTGCAAGAATGTGATATTGAAGTAAAATATACAATGCCAGGACCACCTCAGCAGAATGGAATCGCTGAAAGAAGAAACCGCACACTTCTTGATATGTTGCGGTGTATGTTGATTCATTCTAGTTTGCCTGAATTTTTGTGGGGTGAGGCATTGAATGCAGTTACTTATATCTTGAATTAAGTACTTAGCAAATCAGTCCCAATGACTCCATATAAAATATGGTCAAGTAAGAAACCAAGCTTGCGCCATTTTCATGTTTGGGGATACAAAGCAGAAGTGAGGCTCTATAATCCAGAATCTAAGAAGCTTGATCCGAAAACTATTAGTGGCTACTTTGTAGGCTACACCGACGGATTAAGGGGTTCTAGATTTTATCGCCCATCTCACACGACCAGAATTGTAGAATCAGATAGAGTTGTCTATTTTGAAGATGAATTTGGTTTAAGTTAAGGGTTCAAGAGAAATTGTATTCAAGGAAGAACGCATTGTAATCCCTGTACCCGTCGCTTCCGCTCCTACTGATGACCCTGTGATTAAACAGATTCCATTAGAATCTCATGATGAACCTCAAAATCAAGCACAGGATGAAGTCATTAATACTGAGGATGATGAAGTTGTTGTCAGGAGATCACAAAGAACATGTAGACCTGTCATTCCTAATGACTATATTATCTATTTGCAGGAACATGAGTTTAATGTGGGAGATACTACTGAACCAATTAGTTTTCAAGAAGCCATCAATAGTCCTCAATCTGTGTTATGGATGAATGCAAAGGAAGATGAGTTAAGTTCCATATCATAAAAAAGAGTTTGAGAGTTGGTTGAACTACCCAAAGGTTGCAAACCCATTGGGTGCAAGTGGGTTTACAAAATCAAAATCAAATATGACTCAAGTAGACAAGTAGAAAGGTATAAGGCAAAACTTGTAGCTAAAGGCTATAGCCAAAGAGAAGGGATTAATTTCAAAGAAACCTTTTCACCAGTATCTACCAAAGATTTACTGCGAATCATTATGGCTATAGTTGCTCATTTTGACTTGGAACTCAATCAAATGGATGTGAGGACCGCCTTATTGAATGGAGATCTATATAAAGATGTTTATATGACCCAACTAGTTGGTTTCGAGATAATTGGTAAAGAACACATGATTTGCAAGCTCAAGAAGTCTATCTATGGGTTAAAACAAGTATCAAGGTAGTGGTATCTCAAGTTTGATATAATTGTCACTGTAAATGGCTATAAGGAGAATGTAGTTGATCAATGTATACATATGAAGTTCAATGGGAGTAGTTTCATTTTTCTGATACTGTATGTTGATGAAATTCTACTTGCTTCTAATGATACTGATATATTATTTAAGACAAAACAATTTTTATTTAGTCATTTTGATATGAAGGATCTTAGTGAGGCCTCTTATGTAGTTGGAATTTAGATTCTCAGAGATAGAGCTAATGGGATTCTTCGATTGTCTCAAAAGGCTTACATTGATCAGATCTTGAAAAGATTCAATATGCATTCTTGTTCTCTTGGAAAGGCACCAATAGTGAAAGGTAACAAATTCTCAAAGGCATAATGTCCATAAAATGATAAAGAGAGAGATGAAATGAAAGTTGTTCCTTATGCGTCACTTGTAGGCAATCTAATGTATGCTCAAGTATGCACACATCCTAATATTGCTCTTTTCGTAGGCATGTTGCGAAGATACTCAAGTGATCCTGGTCTTAGCCATTGGAAAGTGGCTAAGAAAGTCATGAGGTATCTTCAGGGTAGCAAAGATCATATGTTGACTTATTGGCGAACTTACACTCTTGATATAGTTGGGTTCAGTGACGTTGATTATGGAAGATGTGTGGATGATAAAAAGTCTACTTCAGGCTACATCTTTATGATGGTTGGAGGAGCTGTATCGTGGAAAAGTATCAAACAGACACTCAAAGCATCCTCTACCATGGAGGTAGAGTATATGGCGTGCTATGAGGCAACTTGTCAAGCAATATGGCTGCAGAATTTTATTTCATCATTGGGTATTGTAGACTCTATTTCGATTCCGCTGAAATTGTATTATGATAATTCCGTAACTGTAGCTTTCTCTAAGAACATTAAAAGTACTTCTCGCTCAAATGACTCGCCTATATGTGTGTTTGCAGAACACGTCTCCCGCATAGGATTGTCAGGAGCCTAGCTTGATAAGATTAGTGGGAGTTTGCTATTTTATATTGAACATGTTAGCACTTTGTACGGATTGCTTATGACTTTTATATATGAAACATGCATAATGATGTTTGGAGTCATTTTTGTTAATACTAACATACATATGTTGATGCATATATGTAGTTTAACAGAATAATAGGTACAGAAGGAGACAAATGCAAAGTCTTAGTTATTGTACTATATGCATGTTGTTTTAATAGTTATTGTGGTATTTGAACATCTCTAGGGCCAAATCATATGTAGTAAATATATCATGTTGATATGATATTGCATATGATTTATTTGACTGTTTTTGGATGATGGAGATTGAAATGATAGTTTGATTATATTGTTCAAGTGGAAGAATGTTAGAAATATATGTGGATTAATATAATCACAACATTACTTTCATATGCATAATCATTAATCAAATTTCTTAATGTATGTTTAATAACTATAATGGGATGATTAATAATTTACTAATTACATTTGAGGCATATGGTATTACTCTAATAACTATATGTTGGCCCATTAAACTATAATTCACACCATCTTTTAAAATGACACAATTGACCTATTATACCCCTTAGGGTAGAACATGTCATAATATATGATAGATGGCGAGATTGTTACATATATAGTGTGTGTGGATATGTAAAGCTCATTATTAGGTCTTCTACCATTAGATCTCTATTGCACAAAGGGTTCTTGGTTTTCTTTGATAAGTTGTGCTGGAAATAGAGAGAGCTCAAGACGACATGCCAAGTGTTGGAAGTATGTCATTTTCTTTGTGTTGTTATGCTGTAAATAGAATGAGATTTTGGATGTGTGATGTTGATGTTGATGAATGCATCAAAGAATATAACAATTTCTTCATCAATTAATATGTAAACAATGTATATTATGCTAATCCTAAGTACGAAATGAGACTTTGTTAAATAATTTTTGTTTCCAAATCACAAAGGAGACATGTTTGTCTCCAAGTCAAATTCACCCTCGTTCTTGATATTTTATTTCTTTTTTTCAAGTAGCCTACCACTTAAAGAATATTGAATTATACTTAAAGCTATGTAGGTTCATATACCTAATTAAACCTTTAGGAAAATTTCCTATTTATTATAATCTGGAGATCATCCTTAGGATAAGTCTAAATAAACTATCAAAGGAAACTTAAAAATGGAATAATCATTTCTTATTCTTATTCTTAATGGAAGAAATTACTTAGGACTAGATAGATTTGGGAGAAAGTGAACCTAAACTTCAATAAGAGAAAAGGGTTGAATTATATTCTAAAGTCAATTATGCAAACCTTGATAGGCTGAAAGAATCCACATCCCGTTAAGGATAAATTTCTTATTTGAGGTTTGTATTATAGATCAACAAACTTGTAAGTTTCTTATTTGCATATCATTAAATGTTATACAGCTAGTTTGAGACATAACCAATTTGTATGTGCTTTCTTTTTATAGGGATGGATCTACAAAATCTTGTCTTATATGACTCATAGTAAGGATGATGCTACTAAGAAAAGGAATATTGCTAGAGGGATGCCATTGATTTGCATTGCTTTAGATTCGGATTATGTCAAAAAGTGTTCCAAACCTTCCTAAGCCTTAATTAAGGCTACTCAGTTAAGTTCCTCTAAACTTACATTTTTGAAGGACATGGGTAAGAAAATTAAGTTTAGGGAAGATATCAAAATGAGCGGATTCTTCGTCAACACTTACCTAAATATGAAAAAATCATTGGAAAAGAAAATTTTTGGAGACCATGTTTGAGTAAGATGAAGTGAACTTCACCAAGGTATAATCCTCTTAAAATTACTTAGTAAGTTCAAAACCCATATAGTCTTATACAAGCTACTTTTTATGCAAGTTCTTAGCTCATTTTTCATTCTTAATAACAAAGATAGCGTAAAGAAGGAAAGGCTTTCTCACAGCAATGCATAGATGAAAAAGAGTTAAGAGATAACCATAAAGAAGTTGAATATGAGGATTTACGAGATAGATAAGGACATTGTGGCTATTGATGTTAAGGTTTAACGTTATGATATTCATACCGTACCGGCCAGTATCGGACAAAAAATGGTATGAAACTTAGAGGTTTGGTACCGGTCGGTACTAGGAATTTCACCTAGTACTAATCAGTATTTAAAATACCGGCTAAATACCAGTCGGCATCATAAATTTTAAAAAATTCAATGACTTGTTTGCAAAAAAAAAAAACCACAACACTCCCCTCCCTCCATCGACCTCTTTTTTCTCTCCGTCCCATTTTACTCACTCTCTCTCTCCCCTTCTCTTACCAGGTTGGATGTAGCACCACCTCTTTAAATCTCATCTCTTTAAGGATTTGTCACTTGGGTAGTGGGTGGTGACTCCATCATGATGGAAGCTTCCGTCAAGTCCATCCTTGTGCCAACTGTTGAGGCTGGTGAGGATCTAGAAGACAAAAAGATAGGAAAATATAGCTGCAGTAAGTAGGAGGTAGCAGCAACAAGGGATTGTCTTGGGACAATTTCCTGTGATCATGATCCCACAGTGAATAATTTATGCTATGCCACATCATTATCTCCTAAAAGGGTTTTGAAGCTTAGTTGTCGTTTTGTTTTTTGATGCCCTAAAAAAATTCTAAACCTTCTCTTGTTTTTTCTTGAAAAAATCCCAATAAAAATTTCTTACGTAAGAAAACATGCACAAATGATGCATGACACTTTGATAACCTTTTTTTATTAGTTGAACTCAAAATTTAATATTTAATAAATCAAATTTTATCGAGTAATATTGAATGTTAAACTTGTTAGCCCAAAAGTAAAGAATTATCATAGAACATGTCAATATAAAGATCAAATATGATTGATATTACCAATTAATTAGATTAATAAAGTTTATACACAAAAGTTAAGGCAATTTGTTTTCTTTTCTTCATTTTTTAAATTATATTGACTAAACATATATAAATTAACCAACTTATTTACTCCCGTAATTAAGTCAGAAAATTAAATAATTTGAATAATTAGTGTTATATCTTAAATCCAATTCCACCTATTAAGTATATGGCAAAATTTTATCTAATAATGAAGCTCAAATCGTTAAACTCCAATATCGAGTTATTGTTGATAATATATCTATAAAAAATATTCTTTTTGTTTGATGTTTTGATATTATTATTATTTATTACATGATAAAATTGTAATATTTTAAATACTCTCTATTGTTCCTAATTTTATATTTATATGATGATTAAATGGTCATTTTCATATTAATTTTGGTTATTATTTATACGTGAAATATTTGAAAATTAATGTTAATAAAAATAAATTGTTATTTTAAATTTTTATTATTATAATATTTGGAAACATGATTGACGTAAAATTATAGAGTATATAGTACAATATACTATTGGACTACTTTGTAATTTTTAAAAAATTCAGAGATTATTTTGTAAATTTAAAAAATTGTCCGAAATGACTCTTGTTATTGATCGATACCAGTACAATATCGTACCAGAATCTAATCCGGTACCAAAGCCGATACAATATTCATAACATTGGTAAGGTTAACTTGATATGGCTGCTTATAATTAGAGCAATTACTTCAATAGAAAGGAGTACAAGATTGAAGTGTGTCAAAAATTCCAAAAGAGTAATTATTTCAAAACCTGAAATTATGACAATAAGGACATATCATTTATGAGGCTTTAATAATTTTAAAGAGTTGATAATGATGAAATATCCAAATCTACCATTCGATGACTTAAGTGCTAGTGATCTGCTTACACCAGAATCCATCCTCGAGCCTGAGACTACAAAAGATGACTTTACTGATATCCTGAAGGACCTAAGTAGTCGTTTTAAAGGCGAGGAATCTGAAAGCCAAAGACCCCTATCTTTTGATATTGCTTATTAAAGTGATTTTTTCCTTTTGTAATAGCTTTTTGGACATGTCTACTTTGTAATCCTCCCTTTAGTTATCTAAAGGTACATTTTGTTTTCTTCTTCTAAAAAATGTACCTTTTTGACCATTAGGTCTTAATTAATAAAAAACCTTCTTCTTTGGATAAAACTATTTGTCTTGTACTGAATGATTTTTTAATTGTATGATCAATTTCATTCCCTTTTTTTTAGTAAAATGATAGCAATAGTCTTTAAAAGCATTCCTAAATTTAACAAAACATTATTGTTGCATGATAACCATAAAGGTTAATATGTTTTTTTAGATAATGCATTTTTATCTTTATAAATTATCCTATTATGTGATCTTCATATAGGAAAATCTATATTTTTACTAAATGCTTTTTGCCTTCGCGAAATACTTTATTGTGTGATCATCTTATATACAGATTTGCATCTTTAACAAATCTATTTTGCCTCTACAAAATATGCTATTGTGCAATTAGGATGAAGGCATATTTATGTCTTTAATAAATCATTTTGCCTTTACAATATATATTATTGCACTATTATTGTCTTCTATGATGATTAATTGATATATTCATAAAAAAGATATGAATATCAAGAGAAAATATAATTTATTAATAATTGGAGCATAAATGTTGCCAATTTATGCTTTAGGTATTTTACTTTGGTTTTGGTTATGTTCTCTACTATCCTAAACAAGACTATAGCAAATAGACCTATTGTTTTGTAATAGTATAGTGATAGGTAGAGATCGATCTCCCAAAGATAGTGTAACAACTAAGTCTACTCTCTTATTATTACTAGTCAATAATAATGAGATTGGTTGATTAAAAATAAAACTAAATTAAGCCAAATAGATTGAAACAACAATAGAAACAATAAAAAAGTAATCAAAAAATAGAAATAAGATAATAATAATAATAGCTAGCTTAGTATTCCTTATACTTTTGATTCAATTGTTTAGAAAATTTATTTTAGACAATAAAATTTTCTAGTATAATGAATTGTCTCTTTTTGATGCACATCCACCTATTCTTTGTCTAACTGATATGTTTATTTGATTAACACCTCTAAGAAGGACTAAATTCTTTGAAACATCATAAAAGGTTTTCCTAATACTTGAAAGTTGACATAGGTCTATATCTAGTTCCTTATTCAATTCTTAATATTTGTGCATATTTCAATTTAAAAATAATTTCTTTTGACAATGTCTATATACAAATTGAAATGAGTCAAAAATAAATTAGCCACAAATCATTCTTGAAATAAAAAAATAAAAAAGACTAGAAGAACTAATTGAAATTTTTTTTCCTTATTACGATCTCAATCCTTTGACGTGATTTGCTTCTTTAGAATGATTCTCGATCTTTGTCTTTATTAAAAATAGCTACAATATGTGTATTCTCTCTAATGACTACTAAGCCTAATTACAACTTGAAAAGAAGTAAAACTCATCTATACTTTATATGTTTTCATTAAGGTTTTTGTTGCCTATTTATAAATTGTTCCTCCATAAATATGAGCTAGGACATGGTCTTATCCCAAGATATGTACTTCACCAATTTTTTGTAAATCTTTTTAGAGAAGAGTATGAGCTTTAATGAATATATGTTCTAGGTTGTGTATCATTATTTAGCTTCTCCTTCATTTGACACAATCTCCTATCTGCCTAAGTAACACATTGTGTAGAATCCCGTTTTCCCATGCAAAGGGGTTAGAACCTTAGAATATTGTATATGAGAAATAGCAAAGAGAAATTAGGAAATGCATTTCATGCTCATGCATAATATAGCATACATTCATGGGAATTTGATATTTGCACACTTTACAATGATTGATCATGCACTCAATTGATATTTTTCTGGTATAATTGATTTTTAAATGATTATGATGTGAATTGTGGATTATATGTCTTGAAAAGTGATTTGGTGAGTATAAATATTGATTTAAAATTTTTGGTGAAATTTTGGGTATTTTGGACTAAGAAAAATGCCAAGTGGTAAGACAATTAATAAATGGTAGTAAAAATAAGTGATGAATGACACTAGAAATAATTGGCACATGGCTTTAGGATTTAATGATAAGAGTCATAAAAACTTGGGAGACAATTGGATTAGAAATTAGAGACAAATGGATTAGCTATTTAAAAGGGTTCAAGTGAAGTTATAAGACTAAGACATGTGGCAAGTGACAAGTGTTATGCCACTTGCCACACATCTCACCCACGATTATTTCACTTAATAAAAGAATATCCTAATTTGTCTTTCATCTTCACCTTCTTCATTTTTCTTCATCTACGACACTCTCTTCTCCAAGCATCAACGTTGAATCTTGCTCTCACCCTTCACTTGCTACTTCATTTTTTGTTTTATTCTTCATTTTGTCACTAAACGCCTAACCTAGTCCATCCTCATGATGATGATCATATGATGTTTGGAAGCTAGGGTTAAGTTGTGATTTGAAGAACTTGAAGTTAAACAAGTAAGTGTAAAGCATTATTCTTCATGGTTTGTTCAATAACAACTTTTATGATGATAGTTAGAGGTTGAATGATTATAAAATGGTGAAAAGTATATGTTGAAACGTGAATAAGAAATGGGGATATATTCATGTCTTGTTTTTTTATATATGATGATTAATAATTCATAAGTTGTTGTAGAGATGTTTTGAGATAGAATGATCCCTAAAATGGTGTTGAAAGAATGCAGAAATTTTATAAAGAGATGATATACTCATGTTTTGTTTTTAATGTAGAATCAAGTGAAGTTTTGGTAATTGTTATTAAGGTAAACTAAAATGAGATTAAAGCTAAAGAAAAGGAGTAGCATAGTGTCTTGAAATGAGAAGAAATTAAGGTGATAGTTTAGAAATGAAATGAAGGTGATAATGGAGTTAAATATGTGTTGAAACATTGATGATGAATGTGTATATATGGATGTTCTATTTTTGTGTTTATGATCAACCATAGATTTGTTTAAGAATGATATTAAGCTGAAATGGAGGGAAGAATGTAGAGGAAATAATGAGGAATTAAGCTAGAAATGATAGACTAAGCATAAGATATGTTAGATGTAACTTGTAGGAGTTGAAAAAGTTGGAGAATAGGAAGAAGATTACTGGGATTTTTGGATTTGAACAACCCACGATCGTGGGAACGCATCCATGATCGTGCGAATGCATGAAAGAACTGAAATATTCCGTTAATAAACCCCACGATCATGGGAAGTCATCCATGATCGTGGGAATGGCTTTTACATGAATTGGTTCTCCTTTTATTTGAGGTTTGAAACAATAAATGTTTAAGTACTTTCCTATGATGCATTTAGGCTTGAATTAAGCTTGAAATGAACTTAATTTGATGATGGATTAAGTGATTAAATGTGTCATATGTTTAGGGTGATAATTGAGGTTATAACTTAAGAATGGATTGTTATACATCAAGTATTCAAATATGGGAATTTAGAGATGGTATGGGAATGAAAGTGACCCTATGAAGGCTAATGTGATTCAAAGAAGAAGAATGAAGTGTATTGAGTAAAGATGAATGAGAATTTAGATGTCTTGTGGTCTCTTAATGTTAGAACAACCTTGGGGAATGATTGATTGAGGAAATTTAGAATATTCAAGTATACTTGAGGTATAAACCTTAGAGTAAGCTAGATATATATAATGAAAATGTTTGAATGATAGAGACACATGAGTAAAGTTTTGCATATCTGGGATTATTATGGAGCATGCATTATACATAACACATATAAATATGTGTATAATTGAGTACTAATGTGATTGTGCAAAATAGCAATGTGTAAATGTGTATGTGTTGCATGATATAGAACTACAAATAAAGTGACCACATCCAGACATTGTTGGGACGTCGGGACAATAGCTATCTAGAGCATACTATGAGTAACCTAGATGGTCTCACATTCATTAATTATTTTGTTTAAATTTTCATATTGAATTATTATTGATATGAATGTGTTAATTCTGGATATTGATTGTTCGAGGCATTTGATGCATGAAAATCACATTGGAAGTGCGCATTGTATGTGAATCTGACATAAATAAGTACTCAACTTAATTGTTGAATACCGAACTTAATTCCGATGATATGTAAAAGTGAATGTGCATATTGAAACAAAATAACTGATTGAACATATGTGATGTGGTGCATTCATTACATAATATGCATGAGAAGATAAAGGCAGTTGTGATCGGATTCACCAGCGAAAAAGAGTTTAAAGCTCAGAATGTGGTAAGAACCTCTGGCTAACTATATATAATGAGTCCGCTATCTCTAATGGATACGGGATATTTATTAATAAGCTCGGTATCTACAATGGATACGGGACAACTAAAAAAGCACTCGGTTCAACAACGTAATAATTGAAAGTGAGTCTTATGTGCATTGCATATATATTTGATATGAATGTTTAAATGATCGAAACGAATTGTTTGACTTGTTCTGAACAAAAAATGTGAAATGTGAAATAAGTGAATATAATTGTATTTGATTCAATATGATGATTAGTGAGGTGAAATTCATTATATGGTAGTATGAATTGTTTGTGAATTTGGAATATGAATTGTTGTGTTGTGATATAAGTGAGCATATCAATGATCGCTTGCTCACTAAATTCGCAAAACTCATCAAAATTGCAATATGACTTTTCAAGTACGAGAGAGGAGACTTAGTTGCTAAGACGCTCTAAAAGAAGAATAGTTCTTGTGTTTTTGGATAGAAGAAATGGCTTAAAGGTCGGTTAGCTGAGACTGAAGTGATAGATAGAGTTTTTTTTTGTACAGTTCCTCATTCATGTAGTATATTTTGTAAACAGAGCTATAGAATCAGATAAGTTTTTGGATACTGTATATATATGGATGATGTATATAACGCTACAATGTACATTGTGCTTTATGAAATGAAAATGAGGAATTGAGTGTTAATTATCGAGTATTTATGTTTTAGTTATGATGCCATGATAAGTGATGTGATTGCTCTAACGCACTGTTTCCACTAGGCATGTGCTCAAATGTTTGATAGACGTACATGCACATGTCGGATGTGAGTGGGGTGCTACACATTGCGTCTGTAATACCCAAATTTCTAATAGGAATATGTTTTAGAATACGACTATGTGCTAGTTCATGTTTAGTCTTATCAATAATTATTATTTCATTAAAATACAATTAATTTAATTTC
>JAOQML010000008.1:18161453-18171477 GCA_027568935.1 Erythroxylum urbanii
ACTGGTGGTAGATAAAAGTCAGTGAGATTTTGAGCCTTATTAGACTGACACATCCATATCAGTTTCATTGTCTTTTTCTTATGAGTGACCTTCATGACATGTACATCCTCACTTTTCTTTGAATAGAATATTAGGCATTCTTTGTTTTTCTAGGCTTCATTAACTAATTAGCCTACCCATCGTATGAATTTTCCTTTATTGAGCCCCTTTGAGCTTTATTGGCCTTTTTTTGTGCTATCCACAATACGTGCTTTAAACCTAACTAAATGTCCTACCCAAGCCTTAAATTTGTTGGACCTTTTTTTGATTGTTGATGATTGTGGATGTACAAAATTATAAGTGTGGGGGTGTGCATACGTGTGGGATGATTATAATTGTTAGGATGCTATTTTATGTCTTATTAATGAAATTCCCATGTTAATATAGTTTCTTTTAATTTTTATATGAAAAAAAGAAGAAGAATGAAAAAGAGAAAAGCAAAGAAAAAGAAAAAGAAAAGAAAAAATGTTTAAATGAAAGTATCAGGGAGGAAATGCGAATGTGTTACAAAGTTACTTTTGATTAGTCTTTTCTTCTAAAGTTATATTGAATGGGTTACTTGAGTATGTTGGATATGAGGTGGATATTGCTTTCAATGCTCACTCCCTATATTTGCAAAGTCTTTTTTATGATCAACTTTTGTGAGTGATATATGCTTGATGGTTTGTGGTGAGAGAGCTTGAATTTGAGCTAGGAAACATAGTTTTTACATTCATCATAGTTAATGTACACAATTATGAGTGAATGTTGGTTTTTTTTTCACTTGATGGTATATTCAGTGTTTTTCTTATTTTATTAGCTTTGATGGCTTTTGCACTACACTATCTAAATACATCTCACGTTATCCTTACCCACATTACAACCTTGAAAAGTCCTTTGATTCATGATTATGCACGTGACTCTTAGTGGTGGAGGAATGAAATGATATGCAAAATTATAGAATGTCATTATCATGAATGGTGTTTTAGTGTACCTATGGATTTATCTTGTTTAAACACATTTTGTCCAAGTCTACCTCTAGATTGCTTAGTTTCTAAAGGGTGATGAATATTGATTGATCATGATTAGAAGCATTGAATATTGAGATCTTGCTATGGTTTTGAAAGTTGTTTCTCTTTACTTATGATTATGTATTCTTGGAAAATATGAAAAATGAGTAAATGTTTTGGGTCTGTAACTTTAATTTAGATGCTTTGCCCGAGGATGGTCAAAAGCTAAGTATAGAAGAAATATTATCTTTTTAATATTACATATATGATTTAGATAAGAATTAAAATGATAAAGGAACTTAGTAGTGAGCTCCTTTGAGCCTTATATGAATTTCGATTGTTTTCTTAGGAACCCTTTCCTAAATAAATTTGAGTTTAAAAAGAAAAAATAAGCATTTAGTCCTTAATTCATGATTAGTAAAGCTTTTACTATGTTATGAGGTTTTTAGGAATAAGATGCAAAGAAATAAGTGTGGGAAGGATGATAAAGTGTACAAAAGAGGTAAAGTCAAAAGGGGTTTCTCTTTCCAATTCAAAAGGTTAAAAAATTAAAAAATGAAGAAAATAAAATGTAAAAAATCAATTGTATGGATTACTATACTTGAAAATAGTGACAGAAGAGGAATTGTTGTGAAGATATAAGAAGTTAGAGGAGTAATTTATAGATAGATCTATTGAACTATTTACTCTTGCTATATTAATATTAATTTTTTTTCTCCTATTCCCTTTTCTTTGTTAGCCTACATAAACCTTTGGCTACATTACAACACTATTCAAATTCCTTTTGATTTTTTTATATATCTATTTAAGTAATAGAAGAATAAATGATTTTCAAGCTCATGGTAAGTTCACTATCATAAGAAGATGATGAGAGTACCTCACTAAAAATTTCAAATACTTTTGTGAATCAGTGATATCTTTTGAGGATATGTCAAATCGAAGTGTTTAAGCTTAGTAAAGGTAGAATCGTGTTTACATTATTTATTTGTATAGTGATCCACTTAAAAATATTTTTTAAAATTTTGCAATGTGATTGAGATTTGAATTTGTATATCTTAGGTTATTAAATATAAAGCTATCTAATGAGTTTAATTAAATGTTTGTGGGAATCATTTAAGTAAATCTTCGATAGACTATAACTGCTCCACTAGGGAAACTTAGGAGTTTAAAGTCTTGTGGCATATGCCAAATGTCACTATACACCTAGGAAAGTGGAATTGTTTATTATTTTAGTTAAATATAGGATAGTGGCTAGGGTTTATCTATTAATGATTACTTAAGGACAAACAATGGGTTAAGTGTGTTGGAATTTGATAGGTCTATATTTTACATATAATTTGGCTAATTGGTATTTGAAACTTCTATAATATGTTTAATATGTATTTTATGATATTTTATATACTTAGTTCATTGTCTTATAGGTAATGAGTTTGAGGAGGAAAAATATATTTAAGTATAACTTTCTCCATAATTTTCAAATCAATGAGATATTAGATTAAATTCAAATCTGACTAGAAGGACAATGACTTTATAAAAGACATCAAAAGACATTCAAGCTTAAAGATGTTAAAAAGTAGAGAAGTTGATGGAGAAGATATAACAAGCTACTTAAGGGTCGTATGGATGCTACGAAGAGACAAATGAAGGAGGTAGTGCGACTTCATTATTATTAAACCAAAAAGTTATTAAAGTTCTTTTCAATGTAAGGCATCTATATGTCATCTCCAACTCTGTCACCTTCATAATTGCCTTGACTACTTTTGCTTTTCCTTGTTATTTCTCTTACTTTTTGTTGTTTTATTAATTGTTTGTTTATGTTTTAGCGTGATTTCCACATTGAGGACAATTTATTATTCAAGTGTGGGGAAATATATGCACTTCCATATCATTTGTGTGTGAAATTGCATTTATATTGTGTTATTTTTTATCAGGTTGGCATTGTATAAACATTTTATTAAATGATGTGTGCATTTTGTCAATGCATCAATGGTATAAAATTAAAAGAAATTAGCTTATCTATGAATATAAACATTTAAATTTTGAAGAAACATTAGGTTATGAAGTTTATGGTTTAAGTATTTTTTAGATAAATATGCATGTTGATTAGAATATTATACTTACTATATCAATTTATGAAATTTAAATTGTGAAGAAACATTAGGTTATGAAGTTTATGTTTTAAGTATTTTTTAGATAAGTATGCCTGTTGATCAGAATATTGTACTTATTATATCAATTTATGACACTTGTTTGGATACACTTGTAATTAAATTCATTTAAATTGTAGACATTATTAGTACCTTTTCACGGGGATTATTGATTAGGAATAAGTGATATGGGTAAAATTGAAAATAATGATGATGATGATGACACTTAAAACACCAAATTATGTTGTATAAATGTGTTAAATACATTTCCTATTCCACTGACCCATTTAGAAAAATGGGTTGAGAATAAAACTAGTAGTAAGTTGTGAGTTGTGATATAACTAAGTAATTGGAGGCATTCAATTGTTTGTCTTCACATCAAAAGGATATAATGACACTCAAACTAAGTTTGATAATATGGTGTTGACAATTGAATGAATTAAGTGTGGGGATAATGATATGTGTAAATCTTAGTATGTTTTCTAGAAGTTAGAGTGTATTTTTAATGTTTTCTTATACGATAATCTTGTGTTTATGACTTAGATTTATGTTCTTGTTAGTGGTACTATATCTTGTTGTGCAACAAAACATAATTGAATCAATTTAATCTCTCAATTCAAATTGATTATAAAAAATAAAATATTATAAGCAAATTCATTAAATCGAGAATGGAAGTTCAACAAATAATTCAAAAATAATTCCTAAAAAGGTAAAATGAAAACAAATAAGATAGAAGTAATTCTCAACCTTCATCATTGATAAATAAATTAATTCCCTACTGTCTAGTTTTTTGTTTAAGTTTTTTAGTTTAATTCTTAATTAATCATCTTATTGTTTACCTTAAACAAAGTTTATAATAATTGTTTGGTTACTTTACTATCCTTATGGTAATAATATCTTTTACACTATAAGGTACGATTTATATGCTTGCACTAAATTTTTTTTTCTATTTAAAACTATCAAAAAAATTATTAAGATATTAATATTATTCATATGTTTTGGTGAGGCTAAAAGTAAAGTAATAGCAAAACTCAAGTAATGCAAGGTATGCAAACCTAGGGTAAAAGGTGGCTTAGGTATTTGGCTTATTCGTCTTTATAGTTAAAAGAATATGGAGACTACTCAAAGAGAAAGAAGTTTTATGGGTTAAATGGATTCATATACCGTTCCAGAGATAATGAGAACTTCTAGTGTGTAAAGTCAATTTATAATACTTCTTATACTTTGCTAAATACCTTCAGACTCAAAAGTAAAGCTAGAATCCAGTTCAAATTTATTATTATAAATAAAGAAAGCATAAGCTCCTGATTCGATAATTGGAGTATCATTTCACCTTTATATGACTGCTGTACTCCACTTTTTGGCTCCCTTTTGCAATACTTCTAGTAGAGGGAATACCAATTCATCTATGTTTGAAGGGGCTATACATCTCAAGCTGCTAAAGTTGTTAGGGTCACCTACAACTTTGCTCTATGTTATCTTGTCTGAGCCTTTGGTTCCCATGGGACTTTTGTACATTTAGGGCTTGTCTTAGTAAGGCTTAATACTAGGAAGTTAGGGCGAGGAAGAGATCTCCAAGTGTTGGATATAAATGCTAAGTTGGGAGGCCATGGTGTTTTTCATACTATTAACTATAAAAATGTATTGGAAAAGGAAAGGCAGGAGTTAGAGGTTAGGGATAGGTGACTATTAAAGGAAGGTAAAGTGAAAAGTAGGACTGAGGAAGTTTTAATGAGAAGCAAGTCCATATCTCTCTTCCTTCGTTAGCTTTGATTTTATACTAAAATATTAAAATGATAAAAATTATGTTATCAATGTGTACTTGATATTTAATCAAGAGATTTTAAAATTTAAATTTATCATAACTAATCTAATCTTATAATACTAATTATATCTAATATAATCTAATTATGAAAGATGAAAACATTTTCTGAAAAATTAAATAATTTCATTGCTTGTAGTAATTAAAGTGAATTACAATAGTTGCTATTATAAGATAACTTTTAAAAGGGACTTTATGGTCCTAATAAACTCTCATGGGAAAGAACCAAAGCAATTAATCCATAAATAGGACATAACTTCTTTAGTGGTAACATGACTCACACACTAGATACTTATCCTCCTTATGTCAATGCCTAAAGCAACAACCTGATATAGCTTCTTATCTTCAATTAGGACCATTCGGGGTATTTTGTTCTCTCTCTCTAACTGAACACTTTGCTCACTTAATATACGTACCAATGTACTCATCATATGATTATAGCTCATGGATCATCTTAAGCCAGTTTCCTCTCTTTGGTTGCTAGTTAGCTCATCCATTTCTGTATAGGAAATCCTCCTGTGAGTTATTGCTTACTCTCCATGATTATAGGATACTCTACGACTAGTACTTAATATTCTTTTTTTATAACATTAATTGATTTTCTACTCTTGCATATGCAATTGACATTGTTCACCTCATCAAAAATAGGTATGGGATTTTGCTTATAGTTGATGGCGATCCAATTACACACAATGCCTAAGATCACATCTCTAGTTTCACCTACCTATTAACTAGGTACTCTTGAGTCTATTCTTGAGCTTCTTTAGGACATATGCATATTTGGAATATTCAAACCAATACATTTATGTTGCATATGATTCATATAGTTAGAAGCTACAATAGTTTGATTGTGAACATGGGAACAATTTATTCTAGCCTTCATGTCCTCTTGATGTTCCAACTAAAATTTTTGGAATCCTTATATAAGTTCCCTTATGCTAGGAATAGTTATGATGAGAGAGTAATAGGAGCTCAAGGTTGCTTAAATCTTCTAGCATTATGTTCCTTTCAAATAGAGCATAAATAGTTAACAACTCTAATAAGATAGGTAGTAAGTACATCTTTATAGAGCTTGTTATAATTAGTTTTTAACCACTGTAAGATATCCAAGAAGGAAATCATATTATACTCCCAATTGAGGAGGCTTTTCACATAACTCTAAATTGCCATCGAGTAATTGCATTCAAAGAACAAAAATGGCAAGGTTTCAACTATTTCTTCACACAAAATAGAAGTATCTTAAAGTTGTAAAAAATGTAAAATGTCTAAAGTTTTAAGTCTGTTTAAAGCTGTTAGCCATAAAAGAAATGAATTCCTAGGAAGAATGTTTTTTATTCTAAATGAGTGCATCCTAAAACACCTTTTGTCCTCTAATTCTTATCAATTCCTTATAGCTTCTGTTGGTAAATTTACCCTCTAAGTTATTAATATAAATGTAGCAATCTTGGAGCTTGACATTTTGTAAGTAATTAGGGATCACATATCCCATTTCTGTCAAAAAATTACATCATTAGCTATCTTTAATCTACATATTCACCTTGGTTTAAGGTGATGTTTGAGCTACAAAATGAGTAGCTTATGTTATGTTTTTTATAGGCCTCTTTCATTTCCAATTATTATAAAGTAAGAAAGAAGAGATGCCATCCCCAATTCTACACCCCATATTTAGCTCAATTAAGCTCCTTAGTTTGAGAAGTTAGTTAATGAATCATGAATAAGAATCTTTGCTAACAAGGTACTAAATATTGTGACCTTTCAAATATAGCTATGCATCCATCTCATCTATAAAGATTCCTTATTAACCAAGTCCAAAACCTTTTGAACAATAACTCCTTATTGGTAATGCTAATAGGAGTGATTCCTAATTCTCCTTCATCTATAAGTTTGCACATCTTTGACCACTTGACTTTTGCATTTACCTTGTTTAAATTTATTTTTCCTCACAAGAATTTCCTCTTCAAGCCTTCAATAGTCTAAATAAGTCCTTTTGAAAGGAATATATATACGATGCAATAAATGTGCATAGAATTCAAAATAGATTAGATAAGTTGAAGTTTACCTCTAAAGGATAGCTCCCTAATCTTTTTTGTATTTTTTCATTAAAGGCAACCATTCCTCAAATTTTAATCTCTTTGTCAGCAATGATAAGCCCAAATATAGTAGAGGGGGTTGTTTGATATCAATTCTAGTTAAAGCTTTAATTCTCTTTAAGTTTTGTATTGCATTAGAAGGGACACTAATATGAATTTTGTTATAGTTTATATCAAAGACAAAAATCTTATTGAATCTTCTTAAGGACTTCATCAATATTTGAATGAAATTTACATTAGCCCTAGAGAAGATAAGCAAATTATTTTCCAAACATAAAATATTTAGTTTAATCCTCTTACATTTGCTAAGGTACTTAAAGATGCCACTTCTCCTAATATTGTAGTTTAAGAGTGATGTTAAAGCTTCCATAGCAAGTATAAATAGATAAGGAGAAAGGGGGTATCCTTGTCTAATACCGTTGACACCATCAAAGATATTTATAGGCTCCCTATTCATCAATAAACTATAAGTAGTAAAGGAGATACTGCAAATATCCATTTCCTGAAAATAGAAGGGAAGCCAAACATATCAACTAAGTTGAGGATGAATTCCCAACTAATACTATCAAAAGCTTTGTTAAAAGCTAAATGATGGAATAATTTCAGGATGAATTCTTTCTAGAATATCCTTTTAAAAGCTCTTGAGCAATAAGGATGTTGTTACCAATTTGCCTACCTTTAAGGAAAACACCCTGATTTTCACTACTGATCGATGAAAATGCTCCTCTCAATATATTTGTTAAGATCTTTGCTATAAATTTTATATTGGAAATTGCTGCAAAAAATAGGCAAATCACCAAAAGAAAAAGGATTAGAAATCTTAGGAGCAAGGCATATGAAGGTCTTATTGATCTCTTTTAAGAGGCTGCCACTAATGAAGAACTCCTTTACTTCTTGTATTACTAAAGACCTAACCTGTTGCCAAGCCTTGTGGAAGAAGAATCCATTTAGTCCATCTCGACCAAGGGCCTTTTTCCCATTCATTTGAAATACCACTTATTCAATTTCTTTATAATCAACTTGCTTAATAAGAAAATTTCTATCCTCCTGGCCAATTCTAGCATCAATGAAATCCCTTAAAAGTTCAACCAAATAGGAATAAAAAGAGCTAGAACTAATAGAGATTTCAAAGAATATTACTTCATCTATAAGATCAATTTGGTTAGAGATTAGAGCACCATTATGAGAGACATAGAGCCAAATATGTTAATATCCTTCCTTTCTATGACTAAATTAAAGAAAAATTTACCTCATTTGTCACTTTCCTTTAACCATAAAATCCTGGATGTTTCCTTGAAGAGGGAAGCATGTTCCTCAACCTTAGTTATATAGTCTCTCAGGGTAGTCTTCTCTTCCTTTAGTAACTCGTCACTTCCTAGGTTATTCAATAGTCTTTGTTGAGTCCTTGATAGCCTTCCTTTAGCTTCATTTATAGCAACCATATAATTAGGACCTCTTTTTTCATTTAAAGACTTAAGATCTTTCTTCATAGCCTTAAGCTTTTGAACATATATGAATTTCTTAGAGCCATGAACATCAATTGCCAACCTTCTGTCAACTATCTATTTAAATCCATCATCAAAAACAAGGTAATTATTAAATAAAAAAGGATACCTCTTATAAACCTTTTGGAATAGATTCCCAATCCAAATAGGGAAGTGATATGAGAAGAGTGGATCCATGAATTTTTCTTTGCTTTCCTGAAAGTTAGAGAGCCATGCATGATTCACTAATGATTTATCCAATTTTTTCTAAGCATATATCTTCTTTTCTATTTATTGCTCTAAGGGAAAGTGTGTCCCTGATATCTTAAATCAGCAAGACCCAAGTCTTCAACACACTCCATAAAATCAAAAGTATAATTCCTTTAGAGAGTTATGTTAAAATCACCACAAACAAGCCATAGGAAGCTATCAACTTGATTCTGTGTTAAACCCTCCTAAAAGTTAATTCTTCGAAATTTAAAGTTAGAACCATACACAATAGAGACATAGCATTTACTTGGCTCATTCATAAATTTTATTAATACATGCATAATTTGGTCAAAAGAATATAATCCCTCCACCTAAATACAATTAGAGTTATAGGCTTTCATTATAGTAACGTTGATGATTGAGATTACGTTCTAATTAACACCTAACATTTTTAATGTATTCCAGTTTTTGGACCTAATCTTTGTCTCTAATAGACCTAAAAGCCATAGATGTTCCAAAGTGACAAAATCCCTTAAACCTTGAAGCTTTTTAGGGCAATTTAAACTATAAACATTCCATATTACAAAATTCATATAAGAATGGCTCTACCTTTAGAGCTCTTCCTCTTATTTCTTCTCCCTAACTTTCTATTCAAAAAGTTTTGAAATTCATCTCCTTTATCATCCATAGGATGATTCTCCTTTGAATCTATTGTTGCTGTATTCACCATATCAAATAATTGCTTGTCATGCAGGAGATTAACCTATTTCTCTAATTGTTCATCAAATTTGTACCCATTTTCTTTTCTTACAATTCCAAGATCTTCTCCTTTTTTATTTTTCTCCTCTGGATTATTTATAAGGTCACTCACATCTTTATTAATAAGAGAGTTCAAAGCCTCATCACAAGCCAGATTTACAACATTTTTATTCACAATTTCCATTAATTATGAATAAGATCCATTGTCAATGTGCTGAAGGTTTTGCATGACATTGATTATCTTCTAATTCTTCACTTGATCCTTTTCCTCCCTACATTCCTTAATCCCCATTAGCTCAAGTAATCTACCTTCTTAAAGGTTTTTCCTACAAGTTTCCACTTTTTCCTTTACATTTAAGAGAGAGCTTCCAACTATATATGATGGAAATAAAATCCTTACAGAGAAAGTCATTTTATCCTAACCTTATTATGGAAATAGATTATGGTAATTCCTTTCTAAATCTCACTTCAATGTACACCCTAA
>JAOQML010000008.1:18186782-18198555 GCA_027568935.1 Erythroxylum urbanii
AAAGCAGCTCAGGACAGAATGAAGAGCTATGCAGATGCACATAGAAAAGAGATGGAATTTGAAGTTGGAGACAAAGTATTTCTTAGAGCTTCTCCATGGAAAGGGGTCTTGAGATTTGGTAATAAGGGCAAGCTTAGTCCGAAAAACATAGGCCCTTATGAGATCATTGAGAGGATTGGACCCTTAGCTTATAAATTAGCTTTGCCATCGGAATTGTCTAGGATTCACAATACTTCCATGTATCAATGTTGAGAAGGTATCGATCCGACCCTTCACACATAGTTTAACCTTCAGAGATTCAATTGAGGGAAGATTTGACCTATGAGGAGCAACCAGTGGAGATCTTAGATTCGAAGGAAAAAGTTTTGAGAAACAAGGTGGTGAAGTTGGTCAAAGTTGTGTGGAGGAACCATTCGATGGAGGAGGCAACATGGGAGCCTTTGGAAGCAATGAAGGAGAAGTATCCACACCTATTCAATGACTCAGGTAATAATTTTGAGGACGAAATTCTTTTAAAAGGGGGAGAAATGTTGGCCTCCGACATATTTTTGTCGAGTTAAGCATGATAGTTATGGAATAAGCATGAAATTTGAAATTTTGCCTTAGCATGAATTATAAGGTCATAATATAAATATAATTGGAGTTAATTATTATGTCAAGTTTAGGAGGATTAATTCATGAATTGATGGAATTAAAGTGTTGAGGTTGTATGGTGCATAAGGGTAATTTTGGCATGCCACTTAAGGTTAAAAGACAAGAAGCATTAAAGGAAGGGTAGGAATGACTTTTAACACTCATTAAGGGCATAATGGGTAAAGGAAAATGTTGTCTTGCTTTAAGAAGAAACAAAAACGAAAATTTAGGAAAGGAAGGAGTGAGAAACGTGAAAGAAGAGAAAAAAAGGAGAAAGAGTCGTGAGAGAAACTAGGAAAGGAGGAAAAATTGTGAGAAATTTGGAAGGAAGAAGAAAAGAGGTGGAAATCAACTTGTTAAAGGTAAGTTTTCATCTTACTTCTTGTTTGTTTAACAAAGGAAGTAGATAAAATGGGTTGTTGTGTTGGGAATGAATGTGGAAGAAGATGGTTTAAGGGGAACCCATTTGATCTTAGTATTTCCAAGTTAGGTTTTGAGTTTTCTAACCTAGATGGACTATGGGTAGGTTAGGTTTAAATTAATTTAGCATTTCATTGATTCTTGAAGTTTTATAAACTTTGATTTGAATATGAATTAAATAGAAATTGGTTTAATTGAAGGGAATCAATAAAACTTTACTCAAGAGCAAGAGGAAAGGCAATTTTAAGCTTGGATTTTCAGCAAGATTAGGTGGGTAATGTATTTATAGTTATTGTGTGATTGGGCAAATTCTTGCCTATATGTGTGTGCATGTACAAATTATTTGTTAGTAAATTTTGTGATTATTGAAAATGCATGTGATGTATGAATTTTGATCAAGTTATGCCATTGAAATAAGTCATGGCATTTTGTTTGAATGAAAAGATTAACAAGCATAAAAGTTTGAGCATATGATTAAATGAATATGTGCTTTTGTTTGAGTGAGAGTGGAACCATTCTGTTTGTCACGTGCATGTTAACAAGAGCCTTCTCTCGGCTGCCCACTTGTGGCATATAAGCTCCGAAAAAGGACCCATTCTGTTTCCATAGAACCTTCGAGCCATTTGTTTGTGCATTGCATCTTTGAATTGTCAAGCATAATGCATTTGGATGTTATATGTTCTGCATTAATCGGCTTAATTGAGGATACTTGAATTGCTAAGTACCTATATATATATATATGCTTGAATTTGTGCTAATTACTGATGGCTATAAATATATTAGCCACTGGGCTGTGTAGCTCAACCCATTATCTTCCCTCCTCAGGTGCGGAACAAGACCACAGTTGATCCTTGCAAGGCATTAAAAACTCCGAGATAGCTAAAAGTCTTTTGTACTAAGTTAGTGAACAATTTTGGATAGCTTTAGAGGCATGTCAAGCATGAGCATCTTTTGTATTTTTTTTTAAGTTTCGATGCGTATGTTGACATGTAACAAACTCTGACTGTGTTTAAAAATGAGAAAGTGAGATTGAATTCCTTTTCATGTCTGATTTTGTTATATTTGAAGATTTGGATAATGAAACGTACATGTGCATGTTCTTCTCTGTTGAAATTGCCAAGGTGGGTTGTACTAAAATAGCATGTTAGAATTGGAGATATTGTGTTCTGAACCCAAAGGAAAAATATAGAGGAAGAGTATCGTCTGTGATGACGTCATACACAGACGCAGGGGAAAAACACAGACGAAAGGAATTGTCTGTGCTGACGTCACACACAGACGCAAATGAAAGACAGGCCCAAATGAGAGGTAGACGCAATGAAGGGCAGATGCAAATGAGAGGCAGACGCAAATTAGAGGCAGACTCAATGAAGGGCAGACACAAATGAGAGGCAGACACAAATGAGAGGCAAACGCAATGAAGAGCAGACGCAAATGAAAGGCAGATGCAAATGAGAGGCAGACGATAAAACACAGACGATAGGAGGTCAAACCTAGATGATAAAAAGTTAAAGTCAGACGATAAAACACAGACGATAGGAGGTCAAACCCAGATGATAAAAAGTCAAAGTCAGACGATAAAACACAGACGATAAGCCCAACATAGAAGAAGAAGTTTAGAAGTTATGCTAATTGACCCGAAGCATGTTCATGTGCAAACTGGGGACTCACCAATGTTATCCTTCGATATATTTGGGCTGGAATGGAGATGAGCCAAAAAGGAGTTAGTTTGAATGCAAGTGGGCACGTAAAAATATTAGTATTCGAATGTGATAGTCGGACTCCGAAAACGGGGTCCGATAATATATCGGCCGGTATCAAAAATTTTAAAAATTTCAGGGGCATTTTTGTAAAAAAAATTCCTTAAAACCCCTTCTTCTTCTCACCCCCTATATTTTTTCAATTAAGTTTCAAATTCTTTAATAGGTAAGGGCAATCTCTTTAAATCATATTTCAAATTTTTTAATTTTATTCAATCCTTAGCCTTTTTATGACGGTCTAATACTAATCAAAACTTTTAAAATGTAAATCTCTTGTCTTATCGATTCAAATTCTGATCTATTTTTAAAACATTGGCTAAATACGGGTAAAATTTTGAATTCATATTAAAATTTTGGAAAATAAAGAGACCAGCCTAAACATAAAATAAAACTTTATTCTCCTCTGACTGAGTTTCAATGTTTTACTCAAAATCATGAACCCAAACCTAATTACTTGCTATAGCTATTGTCTCTCTTATCACTATGGTTACGAAAATCGTACCATACCGGCTGAAAAATGGCACAGAAATTGATGCTTTGGTACTAGGTTCATGTACTGGCCTGTTTTAGTTGGTACTGACTGGTACCGCCAGTATCTAGAATACTGAACATATACTGGCCGGTACCGAAAGTTTTAAAATTTTCAAGAGTATTTCTACAAAAAAATTTTCCTTAAAACCCATTCTTCTTCTCACCCCCTCGCCCCCGGACGCTACCTGCTGCTACTCTTCTTCTTTCTCTCTTCATTTTATGTCTCACAAACTCACATGCTCACTCTCTCTTTTATACAAAAAATCAAATTAATTTTAAACCCCCTCCCTCCCACACCCACCCACTCAATGCTGCTCTTCTTTTTCTTCCTTTCATTATTTTCTCTCTCACACTCTCACTCTCTCTCTTCTTCACTGTTGCCACCACTCCCTCTTCGGTCATCCAGTGACCACCACCACACCCCCAACAACCGCCCTACACCACCAACTCACCATCGCACCAATCACAGTCACAATCACGAAGTCTCCCTAGAATTGCCAGATCCAAACCTGATCGGTCCCGACATTGAATTGGTTTTTGATTTTTTAGTGTGCTTTTTACTCTTAAATTTGAAAAACAAATTCATTGTATTTGGTTGTTTATGTATGTTTTGTGATGGAAACTATTGGTATGTTTTTTGATGAAAATTGTTGGAAATTATTGGAACAAAATTTGTTGGAAATTATTGGAAATGAAAATTATTTATGTTTGTTTTTGTAATTGTTGAATTGAAATTGTTGGAAATGAATTTGTGATGGTTGAAATTGTTGGCTGTTAGAAATGAAATTGTTAGTTGTTGGAAAAGAAATTGTTGGAAATTTGGAAATAGAAATTGTTTATATATGTTTTATGATATTTGAAACTTTGAATTGAAATTGTTCAAAATTGTTGGAAATGGAATTGTTAAAAATTACTAGGAATGGAAAATGTTGGAAATGTAAATTGTTTATATATGTTTTGTAATAGTTGAATTGAAATTGTTGGAAAATGTTAGAAATAAAACTGTTGGAAATTGTTAAAATTAAGAAAGGAAAATTGTTAGAAATTGTTGAAAATGTAATTTGTTTATGTATATTTCATTATTTTGTGAATTGTGACTTTGTGATTGTTGAAATTGTTGGTTGTTAGAAATGAAATTGTTGGAAATTTTGAAATGAAAATTGTTTATGTATGTTTTGTAATATTTGAAACTTTGAATTTAAATTGTTCAAAATTGTTGGAAATATAATTGTTGAAAATTATTGGGAATGGAAAATGTTAGAAATGGAAATTGATTATGTATGTTTTGTAATGGTTCAATTGAAATTGTTGGAAAATGTTAGAAATGAAATTGTTGGAAATTGTTGAAATTAAGAAATGAAAATTGTTAAAAATTTGTTGAAAATAAAAATTGTTTATGTAAATTTCATTATTTTGTGAATTGTGAATTTGTGATGGTTGAAATTGTTGATTGTTGGAAATGAAATTGTTGGAAATTTGGAAATGAAAATTGTTTATGTATGTTTTGTGATGATAGAAACTTTGAATTGAAATTGTTCAAAATTGTTGGAAATAGAATTGTTGAAAATTATTGGGAATAGAATATATTGGAAATTGTTTATGTATGTTTTATAATAGTTGAATTGAAATTGTTGGAAAATGTTACAAATAAAATTGTTGGAATTTGTTGAAATTAAGAAATGAAAATTGTTAGAAATTGTTGAAAATGCAAATTGTTTATGTATATTTCATTATTTTGTGAATTGTGAATTTGTAATGGTTGAAATTGTTGGTTGTTGGAAATGAAGTTGTTAGTTGTTGGAAAGGAAATTGTTGGAAAGTTGGAAATGGAAATTGTTTATATGTATTTTGTGATGTTTGAAACGTTGACTTGAAATTGTTCAAAATTGTTGGAAATAAAATTATTAAAAATTATTGGGAATGCAAAATGTTAGAAATGAAAATTATTTATGTTTGTTTTTTAATGACTGAATTGAAATTTTTGGAAAATGTTATAAATGAAATTGTTGAAATTAAGAAATGAAAACTGTTAGAAATTGTTGAAAATGCAAGTTGTTTATGTATATTTCATTATTTTGTGAATTGTGAATTTGTGATGGTTGAAATTGTTGATTGTTAGAAATGAAATTATTTATGTGTGTTTTGTGATTATGTAAATCATACCCCTCAACTTGATCTTCATCTTTGAAACTTTGAATTGAAATTGTTCAAAATTGTTGGAAATGGAATTGTGAGAAATGGAAATTGATTATGTATGATTTGTGATTGTTGGAAATGGAAATTGTTTATGTATGTTTTATGTAATTATGTTTGTTAAATAATTGAATTGTTAGTTTTTGACCTATTATGAATTGTTTCGATGAAATTGAATTGTGTATGATGTATCAGTTATATTATATAAAATGGAAATGCGTATTGTGTAATGAAATTATGTGTTCTTTATTTTGATATATGCACTAATTTATTTTTGCAGATAAATGGAAGGAAGTTCAATTACTCCTGATTAAACCACTTCAGGAAGATACAATGATCCAGCTTAGGCTCATGCCGTATTAGTTCCCGGTATAAGGAATCATACTATTTGCTTGTTTTGTACAAGCATTTGAAAGATGGAGGAATAACCCGATTAAAGAAGCATTTAGCTAGGGTTAAAGGAAATACGGAATCCTATTAAAAAATAAGTCATTATGTGAAGTTGCAGATGAAAACTTTGTTTAAAGAATATCAGCATGAGAAAGATAAAGGAGAAAGGTTGAATTTTGAAATGGTAGTGGATCTTCATTTGCTGGTTTTCGTGATAATTGTGGAAATGTTAAAGGTGGTAGTAGTAGTACTAGTTCTAGTGTTCCATCCTAGACCCAACAAGAAGATAATGTTACACTTGCACCAGATGCTAGGAAAAAAAGAAGGTAGGTGACTAGATTTTTTGCATCGCAAACAATTCCTAGAGCCCAACCTCGTAATGCAATGCAATCAAGAGATGCGGCTTATAATGTTGATATGGCAGTAGTTAGATGGTGATATGATACAGATCCATCATTTAATGCTTCCCAGTCTTCCAATTATTAACCTATGGTAGATGCAATAGCCTCTTATGGTCCAGGATACAAAGCTCATTTGATTGACGACTTAAGAGGTAAAATTTTGAGTTGCTCAGTTTCTGAAATAAAAAGTTATTTGGTTGAAAGAAGAGCGAATTGGGTTATGTTTGGGTGTTCAATCATATGTGATGGTTGGATAAATAGGAGACAAGATCCTATTATTAATTTTTTGGTTTATTCTATAAACGACTCATTTTTTTTAAGTCTATTGATGCATCTGGCCTTATTAGAAATATTGATACTTCATTTAAGATATTTGATGAAGTTGTGAATGAATTGGGGTCAGAAAATATTGTTCAGTTCATTACTGACAATGATTCTACTTATAAAGCGGCAGGAAGAAGGTTACAAAATAGGTATAATTCTTATTTTTGGACTCCTTGTGTTACACATTATATTGATCTAACGCTGAAGAATATAGTGGATCCTAGGTATTTTCCTATTATTGATGAGACTATGAAAAAAGCTAAAAAGATGACCAAGTTCATCTATAATCGTGCATGAGTTTTGAATTTAATGAGAAAGGAACTTACCAATGGTAAGAATTTGTGTCGTTATGGTGTGAGAAGATCTGCAACAAATTTCTTATCACTTCAGTCTTTTGTTTTGATGAAGAAAAAGTTAAGACAAATGTTTATAAGTGATAAGTGGGTCATATCTCAGAATGCTAGGTCTAATACTGGATTGGAGGTTTCCAGCATTATACTGGAAGATAGAGAATTTTGATCTCAATGTTAATTTGTTATCTGAGTTTATGAGCCATTAGCAAGATTGCATTTGATGAACTAAAGGGACGATTCACTTATAACTCCAATAATTTAGCTACCGAAGTGGGACATTCCCTTCGAACTAATGTGCGATGTCTCGAATTATGCAGTTGGAGTAGTTTTAAGTCAAAAAGTGTAGAAAGTACCTTATGTCATTTACTATGCCTACATAACGCTTAACGATGCTTAGAAGAATTATTTCACGATGGAGAAAGAATTTTTGGCCGTAGTTTTTGAGTTGGGAAAATTTCGGTCTATGGGGTACACAAGTGATCATTTATTCTGACCATGCAACTTTGAAATATTTGGTGACTAAGAAAGAAGCAAAACTAAGGTTGATTCGGTGGATCTTACTCCTATAAGAAATTGAGTTGGAAATGTGCAACAAGAAGGGAGTTAAAACTTTGGTGGCCGATCATCTCAGCCTGATCACTGCAACCAATACATCTGATGTTTTCCAATATGAATTTCTAGATGGAAGTCTCTTTGCAATCCAATAGGTAATTCCATAGTATGCTGACATAATAAATTTCTTGGTTTTTAAGTCCTTATCTAGTGATCTATTTAGAGCTGAAAAGAAGAAAATTAGACGAGAGGCTAAATATTACATATGGGATGAACCTCATCTTTGGAAATTTTATGCTAATCAAATTATTAGAAAGTGTGTTACATATGATGAAATTCCTTCCATATTAAATTTTTTCCATTCATCTGTGTGTGAGAGACACTTTGGCCCCAAAAGACCAGCTCGTTAAATTCTTGAATGTGGCTTATTTTGGCCCAAATTACTTTATGATACTTACATATTTTGTAAGTCTTGTGATCATTGCCAAAGAATAGGTACTCTAGGACGAAGAGATCAAATGCCACTTACAAATATCCTGGTATGTGAAATTTTTGATATATGGGAATTTGATTTTATGGGTCATTTTCCTTCATCTTTTGGTAAGATTTATATCATTCTAACTCTGGATTATGTGTCAAAGTGGATAGAAGCGAAAGCTACTCATACAGATGATGCTAAGGTTGTAGTCAATTTTGTCAAATCTAACATTTTTGTCAGGTATGGAACACCTCAAGCTATGATTAGTGACAGGGGAACTCATTTCTTCAATAAAATTGTTGGAACATTAATGAAGAAACACGATGTTTCACATCGTATTTCGACTGTATATCACCGCAGATGAGTAGGCAAGCTGAATTCTCCAATCGGGAAATTAAATCAATTTTAGAAAAAGTGGTGAATATGAACAAAAAAGATTGGAGCTTACATTTGAATGATGCTTTGTGGGCGTATCAGACTACTTATAAAACTCCAATAAGTATATCGCTGTACAGGTTAGTTTTCAGTAAACCTTGTCATTTGCCTGTGGAAATATAACATAGAGCCTACTGGGCTATGAAGCAGTCAAACATGGATTGGTAGAAGCCGGTAACAATAGGAAGTTACAATTGCAAGAGTTAGAAGAGATCCGTAATGAAGCTTATGAAAATGCGAAAATTTATAAGGAAAAAACTAAAGCTTTTCATAATAAAATGATTAAGGAAGCAATTTTCAGTAGGACAAAAGTTCTTATTTATCATTCAAAGCTTATGCTATTTCCAAGAAAATTACGATCTCACTGGCTCGGACCATTTATTGTTACTAATGTATTTTCTTATGGTGCAATAGAAATTCAAAGTTTGGACATTTCCAAGGTGTTTAAGGTTAATCGACACCGCCTAAAACCATACTATGAGAATTCTCCAGTTGAGAATGTGGAAGAGATAGACCTAGTAGCTCTAATATATCTCTGATCAGGTAAGTTGGTGACACGTCTAGCTAACGACTTAAAAGAAGTGCATTTGGGGGTAACCCAAAAATTTCATGTTCAATTTTATTTCTATTTTTCAATATTTCTCATTTTTAAGTTGTTTAATTTGTTTTGTTTTTAGCTATCAATTTTATCCCATTCCTTTAGTATTTTCACATGTTAATATTTTCAACTATATTTTAATTATTAAAAAATTCCTTTCCCGCCCACCCACTACATTTTCAACCTTACACTTTCATTCATCCTTCCAATTGCCTTTACCCACTCCAATTTCGTTCACCCACCCACTGCAAATTTATCCCACAACTATACTGTCATGACCCGAAACCACATCGGGCACATGACAATGGCCACATACCCAGGCTAAGGATACTCATAGTACCCTTAACCCGATTATGCAAGGCTAACTGAATATCAATCTCAACGACAATACAAAATGTTCATACATAAAGTCTATCACGACTCGGTACCACATCGGGCCCATAACAACCACCGCATACTCGGGCTAAGGATACTCACGATACCCTTAACCTGACTATGCAAGGCTAACTAAATATCAATCTCAACGACAATACAAAATGTTCATACATAAAGTTATTTACAAACCACAAGACAAACAAGAGTTAATTTACAAAATTATAAAGCATATCGACATAATCATGAGTCACTATATAACAAAGTACAAAATAGGGATTACCCAGTGCGGTAATATCCCGAAAATGTCAAAAGACCACATGATCCACTCCGAACTTCAAACTCACCAAATTAACCTGCATGGTTGAGAAGCGGAGGGTGGGTGAGTACATTATGTACTTAGTGAGCAGGAAAAACATATGTCACGAATAGAACTCGATACACACCAAGACGTTATAAATAACCCATAAGGTGAACATACAACACATAGAAACACATAGGCCTAGTCTATGACTCAACGTATATTGGTTAGGAACCATATCAGCCTAGCCTATTAATTCACTCATCCGGTGAACATATGTTCCAGGTCTAATACACAAAAGCATAAAAACTTCACATGTATAAATCAAATCTCGTCAGAAAAATAAATATCAGGGTAAGCCAAAACAATCATGTGTGACACTACTAGTCGGCCAAACTAGCGCGCACACTCACCCGATCCTCGATGTTGGCTTAACTTCATCTATGGTGAGTCCAGACTACAATCGACAAGAGCGTCATGACCTTAGGTGATGACCTCGTCAGTGTCCAGACCCTAGGTGTGGAATCACCTGCAAGTCCCATAGAAAGATGTCGATACGGGGACTTGACTTTTATGTACCAGCGTCAAAGGCACGGGGGTCGCTAAATCAGTTGCGCCCAGCACACGATTGGCTAATCGTTTCCTCACCAATTATCAAAAAATCATATACAAACATTGAATACTTAAATCAAGTGAGGCACCATGCCTTTATTTATCGGTCCAACCGATAAAATGGAACCGTGCCAAGGTTCTAAGCCAAAAGAGAATACATGCATGTAGTATACATGACTCAGTTAAGCATATGTAAGTTTCAAAACATTTTTCATGCATTGAAAGTTATCTTTTGCACTCTAGTGAAAAGTTATTCAAAACTGTAGTAAGAAAATCAAACATTGTCCTTTACCCTTCAATTGTTGAAAATAATATCATTTCTCAAAATATGAAATAAAAACATCGGTTTCACTCCAAGTGCAAAGAGTTATTCAAAACAAGGTCATTTATTAAATACATAAGTATACTAGCATTTATTTGAAAATCAATTCTACTATGCATTACCTAGGTTCAAAATCCACATACAAGTCGTCATGCATGTCTTGGGATGTCCTAATCCTATTTGAGAGATATGTTTTCCCAACTCACCTTAAAAGAAGATGTGCACTACCTTTCCTTCAAAAATTCTCAGTACGAGCTCCTTGATTCCTAGCTCCCAAGCCTTTATACATAAAAAAACATACAATGAAATTACTACTTAAATATAAATTTTTTTATATAATTATACACCATCATATAAGTGTGTAAAACACAATATCATTCCCTTTAAGCTATAGGATTCGATCATTAAGCTTCTCACATGGTTACTTCCTTACCATTCATATTAGCTTCTCCTTTGCATTTTCTAAGGCATTTAATGCCTTTAACCCAATACTTGCTCATTTCGAAACATACTTAAGCACATCTTTATCCATGCACATTAGGCCATTACACATCAATCTAAGCAACAATTCAAGTTTACTCTAGGTAAACATGAAAGCCTCTTTTTAATACACACCATCAAAATCTTTAAACCTAAGTCAAGTTCACTTAGGCATTTTATCAAACACCTAATGTGCATAACTTTTAAGTCACATTTTCAAGACTTTATCATAATAATTCTTGCTCCTATCACGTCATATAATAACACTTCCACTCAATAACACTTTCCACCACTCCATTCAAACCAACTCCCTTCATTTAGGCCACATTTATCAATTACACAACTCATTACATTAATCCACTTCTTCATTATCATTTTGGCCCAACCTTAACCAACATACATCTTCTTCATTCTTCATCATCAATTCACATTATACATGCACAATTAACACCATAGAATTCATTTAAATCATCGATTTCAAAAGGTATCCAAAAATTTACAACTTTCACCAAAAGGGGGCATTTTCAGTTTTGACTTAAAAAACCCTCTCTATGACACATTTCATTCACCTAAACCATGATTCATGCATATTCAAGCATGGAGAACAACATATCTTAA
>JAOQML010000008.1:18198655-18213053 GCA_027568935.1 Erythroxylum urbanii
AATTAAGATATTTTAACTTTTAATCATCAATAAAATTTTCTATTTATGCAAATTAAATGTATACTATAAATTTATAACTGTTAAAATTATGCATTAACCATAATTTAAATATACTAACGGTATATATTATGCGTTTAAAAAATATTGCTGTTAATTTACCGACGGAATTATCTACGTTATCGACAGACACTCAATTCGCAAATCCGTCAGTAATCACATACGAAATAAGTGATTCTGTCTCAATTTTTGCCGTCTGAATAACATATCCGTCGGTAACCTTCTACCAAATTTACCGACAGTAAATTTCTTACCGTTGGTATATCTACCAACAGAATATAACCTACCGTCGCTAAAGTTTATCGACGGTAGGTGACGGAATAAACTGTTGATATATTTATCGACGGTAATAACTATACCGTCTGTAAAGTTATTACCGTTGATAAATATTAGCTACGGCTATTTCTACGACGCCTTTGTCCGTCGGCAAAGTCCGTTGATAATATGTCTTACAGACGGAATATTTATGTTTTCCGTCGGTAATTTTTGTCGCAAAATCGCATTTTTTTTGTAATGAGTTGTTTTAGTAAGAAGCAATTTTGATGAAAAAATTTAAGAGATGATTGATTATGAACAATGAAGTTTGAAAGATGATGATGTGTGGATGAAGAGGTAGGTGGAGTCATGTCTTATTTTTGTGTTGTAAGGAATGATAAATTATGAATTTTGAGTTAAGAAAAAGGGTGTATTTTGGTGTTTTGAATTGAGATAAGTTAAAGTGATAGTTAGGGTTAAAAAAAATGTAAATGAAGTAGAAAAATATCTAGAAAATTTATGATGGAAGAGTATATGAATATGTTCTGTTTTGGTGTTGTGATCAATCATGGGTTTGAATTGTGTATAGATGATATTGAATTGAAATTTAGGTATAAATGAAGAGGTTATCAACTTGAAATGATGGAATTTTGACAATGAATTGTTTGATACTATGTATGTGATATTATGGAAAAAGGATAGGAATGCATGAATGATAATATGTAGTTGAAGATGCTAAATCAAATGATTAGAGGTTTGAGAAATTAATGCAATCAAATTGGTAGTTGAATTAGTATGGAATGATGATGTGTTGGAAGTAATGGATTCTGGAAATTTGGTGTGAAATTGGTGTTAAAATGTGTGTTAAATTCGAATGAATGGGGAGGAAAATTACAGGGCACAATCGTGCCCCCACGATCATGGCGTGACAGAAAATGGTTCTATCACGATCGTGGCCCTTCTCCACGATCGTGGCCTGGACAGAAAAAGTTTTTGTCACGATCGTGGCAGGAGCACCACAATTGTGGCCAGCTCCAAAAGTTTCTGTCACAATTGTGGCAGGGATACCACGATCGTGGCCAGATCTATAAAGAAAGAGAGTTGTCTTTTGATTAATTTATGAACCAACTAATGCTTGGGAGTTTCCATATGAGGTATTTAGGCTTAAATAAGATCTTGAAGGGACCTAGTTGATGTTGAATGAGGTGATTAAAGTGGACAAAGTGAATTAGGTATTGGAAGATGTTGTTAATTAATTCTAAGATGTGTATTAAGGAAATATACCCAGGTCATTGAACATGCATTATACATGACATATATATATGTGCTTTTGATTGAGTATATATGTAAATGTGCAAATTAGTAATTTATGAATGTGTGTGATTGCATAATATAGAAGAGCACATTGAGCGACTGCTTCCAGACATTGACAGAATTTCAAGGCAATAAGCTAACTGGAGCAAACTGTGAGTAACCTAAGATGGTCTCACCTTGATTGTGTGTTTATTAAACTATGTATTGACTATTATGTGATGTGTATGTACTAATTTCCAGACATTGAGTGTTCGAGGCGTTTGATGCATGAATAATATATTGGAAGTGGTCATTGAATGTGAATTTGATTGACTAAATGTTCTTGACATATAAATGTTGAATAACGGACCAAGGTCAGATGACAAATGTGAATGAGAAAGAGAATGTGAATGTGATTGATTGGACATAATGATTGAGTACGTGTAATGCATTTCATTACATGAATGCATGAAACATAATGGTAATTGTGACCGTAGTCACCAGTGAAAGAAGAGCTTAAAGATCAGAATGTGGTAAGAGCTTTTGGCTCGCTATATAAAATGAACCCTTTATTCCAACAGATAAGGGATAGTAATAATGAGCCCGGTCTCATGAACATTGCATGTACGCATGAATTGTATGATTTGAACGATTGCAATGTAAATTTGAATTGAGTTGAATGAAAAATTTGAAAACTTATGTACAAAGTGATTTATGATGATATATGAAAAATGAAATGATATGAATTATGTGTTTGTATGTGATGATGTGCTATGTGATATCGGTGAACTATCGAGGATGGTTAACTCACGGAGTTCGTAAAACTCACCCAAAATTGCAACGTTGATATTTCAGGTTCGAGAGAGACGATATAGCTTCTAAGTCAATTTAGAAGAGAACTAGTACTACTTTCGGATTGAAGACATGGATCAAAGGTCGGTCAACTAGAATAAAGGATCTAGACTAGATTTTTGTTAAATCCTCATGTATGTAACATGTTTTGTAGACAGAGCAGTGGACTCTGATAGGTTATTGATATTGTACCTATATGGATGATGTTGTAAAGCTACAATGTATAGTCATAGTGATTCTTATGTTTTAAATTATGATGCCATGAGATAATTGATAGTGATATAGTTAGCGTGTCAATCCGTTGAACATGTGCACGAACGTCTGACGGGTGTACGGGCACATGTGGAAGGGAGTAGGGTGCTACAAAGACTTTGATGATTTTATCAATATCGTCGATGACCCTCTTTGGCAATAAAAAGTGTGTAGTCCAACGCACATGCAAGCTCTTGAGGACTAAATTGATTAGAGTAAGCCTAGCTGCAAAGGATAAAGACATGTTTAGCCATGCATTAATTATGGATTTGTATGCTTCAATGAGAAGAATGCAATCATAAAATTTTGGTTTAGTAGAAGTAATAGGGATGCCAAGGTTTTTAAAAGGAGGACTATGAATTCCAAATCCTGAGGTTATACTTAAAACAACTTAGTTGCTTACCTAAGAAGAGATAAACATTTTATTCTTATTAGCATTAACTTTCAAACCTGACCAATCTGCAATAAATTCAAAATGTTCATGAAGATTTTGTTGAATTGAATGTCAGCCCCACTCAATAGCTTAAAGTCATCAGCAAACATCAAGTGAGTGATCTTGAGCTCCTTGCATTTACGGTGAAATTGGAATCTACCATTGCATGCAATAAGCTTGCCAAGCATTCTGGAAAGCCCTTCCATCACTAGGGTAAATAGGTAAAGGGATAGGGGATCCCCTTTCCTATTTTCCCTAGTATTCCTGAAGGATTAGGTAGGAGCTCCATTAACAAGGATGCTGAAGGAAGAAGTTATGATGCATATTATAATTTACTTAACAAACTCATATGGAAAACCAATAGCAACAAGGCAGGATTGAATGAAGCTCCATCTAAGTCAGAATCTTTGTAGAAATTGAATTTGGTCAGGAGCATCTTATTCATTATTTAGATATAATGAGATCCCGGCCTCCCTTCACTTTTGACATACACAATTTTTTCTAGTTAATCTTGGCTTTAATAGAGTCCATTCTGTAACCTATCCATAAGAAGTTTTCAAGAGCTCTTTCAATTTCCTTAACTATTTTTATTGGAAAAAGGATTTCTATTATTCCAGTTATCTTTCTGCATAAGATTGAAAAGTGGTAGGTAGTCATCATAGCAAGTCTAGTTGTTGTAATACAGAACCTAAAATATTAAAGAGACAGCAAATCTAAATTGAATCCAATATAATGAGGGTGTTAATTGTTTCAATGTTACCTGCAAAAACAAACTCTCAACTCTTACTAGGATTAATCTTGAGTGGTGACAAATTTTTGAATTGTTGTGAAGAATATAAAAGCTTTTAATTGAAAAGATGTTTGTTTTGCAGAATAGAAGCAAATTATTTACGAATAAAAGGTTAAACAGTTTCAAGTTATGAAAGAAAATATCTTAAAAAATGGTTAAGAGAGAGAGAGCCACTTCTCTTCGCCTTTAAAGACATCCAAGTTTTTCATTGATGAAAATGTTGGAGAAAGTGGTGGTGATACATTAAGCCTACCAATTAAGAAAGAGAAGAGGAAGCCTGAAGGACATCAAGGTATTAATTATAACATTCTGGTTCACTGAGTCAAATGATTTTTGGAAGTAAAATATTTAGAAAACTATAGATGTTGGGCAACCTTAAGGTAGTTTTTTAAGGGTTTGCTGCGTCTATGGATGAAGGTTCCTTGAGAAGAACATCTTCAGCACCTCTTTTAAGTCTGTCTACATACAACTTAAAAATTATTATATTGCAACAAGAGATTCGTCTTAACATAAAAGAAGTAAATCAGATTAGGAACTTTTAAGAGACGAAGGCAACGGACATCTTATTAAATTTCTTGAGAAGTTTGCCTTCCTACCAGGTTGAAACTAACTTTAAGAAATTCATGAAATTATAATAGGCGTTTGATCAAAGTAGAGAAATGTTAATTACAAGCTCAAAACAGTTTAAAAGCATCTTGTTACCAAATATGGCAGAGTGGCCTTGTGGCAAAAATTGGCTTTCATAGCTTCAATGCGTCACATTCGATCAGCAACGTACTTGGCCAGCAAGTTAGCCGGTTTAACAGGGTCAAAATTTTCCATTCCGCTGCACTTAATCTTGATTCGAGCAAGGTAATCAGCAGCTATCCAGGCAAAACTTAACATCGCAACACTGTTAGCGCCATCTGAATCTTGTAGCTCGAGTGACTTCCTCACCCACTGGGGATGGTAGGTTACCTGGTACCATGCTGATGCTTTCTGCTCATAAAGAAAGTTCTTCTCATCATCACTTATGTTCTCTAAATCAATGTCCAATTTCTCAAATACTTGCCTAAATTCTTTCTTCAGTGCAGTATATGAATGTTTGATCTTCTCCTTAAGTTCTCCTTGCTTCCTGCTGTTATATTTTGGCATAGACCAAATGTGTCCTGTTACAATCTCCTCTTCCCTCTTTACTTTATACTGTCCTAGAAGACCATTCAACTGTCCATCATAAGAGCACTTCTTATCCCATGCATCGATAATAAAATCAGCAGATCCCGGAAGTTCAAGATTTTTGTCATAAGGAATATCACCAGGAACAAAATTAAGCTCCGAAGAAGTAGCCACATCTTCATCATAAGCATCTTTAATCTGGCGATATAGTCTTCCCAAAATTTTAGTTGACTTGTAGGACTGATTTTCATCTTTCCCCATGAAATCTGGATATAATTTTGGTTTCAACTCTGAAGGCATTTTAACTAGCTTCCCAGTCTTGGGAAAATCAACAGCTGTGGCTGCTAACTCTGCTAGGGTCAGACATTTCTCGTCCAAAGCCCCATAATCACTAGAGTCAGCATGAACCACATGTGCATTGCATATTGCCCCCAAGTGCTCATTCGCCATGTTTTTGGCAAAGAAATCTATGATGTCCTGTGCATGAAACAAATGCAAAAGTGAGAAATTTAAAACTTGCAATTCTAAAGGCTGTCCCCAACTAGATAAATCATCACTGAACTAGGACCTGAATCCTCAGCAGAACATTTCAAACCAAAGTCGCTACTGATAGGCTATTCCACAATCCAAATCATAAGACACGACTAATAATCTTAATCCTTTTTGACGCCACATCACATTAGCTCTACTCTTAAGACTTCTGCTCATTTCAGTTTATCGAATACTTTGAAGGAAATATAATAAACGAAAATGGGAAAAATAAATCCTTAATGTATATACCTATGAACAATTAACATTCTCAAAAGTTCAACCCAGCCCTAATCAATAATCAATTAAACAATTTAACTCTTATTTGAGTAGACTGTGAGCTTCTCTGCACCCAAAAAGAAAAAAAGTACATCAAACCACTGAGGATTGACTTCAAGCAACTTAAAGATCTGCTCAAAAGTTCACTCCAATATATTGATCAAGATAACTTCTAGGACTAATTAAACCATGGAATAAATCCAATTGCAAACCTAAAGAAATTAAATTGTTCATAGTTAACTTTCAGATAGAATAAAAGGAAATCAGATAACTACCTTTTGATTAACTGGGCGGGGGAGCTTCCTAGCTTCTGCAGCATCATATTGCATGGGAATCCAGCTCCTTTTACTTGGAGGAATAAGGTTTCCATCCCAAGTAACGAAGTATAAATCCCCATCAAGGTCACTTCCTGAAGCTTCATTGGTATGTGGCCTGTCACCCTTTTGAGGGAAAACAAGACAATCATACAAATGGTGTAGTTCAGGAAAATCAACTGCTTCCAGAATCCTTATGTCCCCTGGGTGAAGGCAAGGATTCTTGGCAATCACCACAGTGCCCTTAATTACTTCCATATTTTTCTTTATCTCACTGAACCTTGATCCATGCTTGTAGAAACAGTTCTCTAAAGATGGGTTGGATACTTGGATAAAGCATTGCCCATGTTCAAGCACCCCCAACTCATCCAAGCAGCCCATCAACCATCTCCCTGATGAAACAAAGATCCTAGCTTTTTCTCTCAGGCCCCAAAGCTGAGCAGCTCTAATGCAAGTAAGCATGCCTCGTAAATGAGGCTCCATTTGAGGCTTGAAACCTGCACTCAACATGATTGCAGCAGTATTGCCTTGCTCAGCGCAAGATGCAGTCAGGACATCAAAGGCCATGTCTGTATCAAGCAGCATTTGATTTAGTTTGGAAACCATTGAATCCTGCATCTTCCAGAATATTTCGTCAGGAACTTTCAAGGTTGAAAGCAATGTTATAATCTGCCTATTTAAGAAACCAGGCTGAAATCTAGTCCATGAGCAGATTTCTAAGGTGGTATGCTTGGATTGGAACTTATCCATGCTATGCCTTAGAGATAAGCGGATCCCATCACCTTTGGAAGGCCAACATGCAACAACCCCTTTGTAACCAGCATATCTGATCTGGTAAGCACTAGGTAGATTTATCTCTAATTTCAGTTTCTCAGCAACATCCATGCAAAGATCTGGGGTAATCATACCAATCCCATCAGAGAAAACATACCCATTTCTCTTAATATCAGGCAGATTAGGATTCACCTCATCTATGGGAACCTCTACAGTTGCATAAGTAGATGAGAAGCATTGGCCCATCCTGGCAGCACATTTGGCAACATTCTTGTTGTCAAATTTCCCCATCCAATTTTTTATATCGAGGACACTAATCTTCTTATCTTCAGCAAAAAACCATGCAGAACGATCCCTTAATTGGTTGGACGAGAAGGCCAGAAACGAGAACCTCCGACCGCATAAATAAAATCCTTCATTTAAAATACTTGTCACTCTTTTGAAGATTCTTGTTTTTTGAGGGTAGGAGTTAGAGGTTATATCTCGCACAATTGGCGCTACATAATAAGTAAGAGCATTTGAATTGATAGTCTGCAAGCCCTCATCCATGAATGTAACTCTTAAAAAACGATCAGAAACATCTCTATATTTTCTCAGCACTCTATTGGACAGTTCAACTTCAGGTGGGAGGCAATAGGCTTTAGTTGGAGTAATGACCAACCTTCTGATCTCTAGAATATCATCCGACATTTTGCATCTCTTCACAAGCCCAGGGTTCTTAAGTATCCATTCCTGAACAAGTTTCAATCTCTTGCAAGCATCAAAAACTGGGTGCCTATAAGAACAGATGTGCTTGAGTGCAGTCACATTGACTTCGGTAGACTGTTCCCTCAATAAATCAAAGAAATTACCTGAGAGTTGATATTGATTGAATATTCCCTTATGCATGACAGCATTCACCAGGAAAATTACCTCAAAAGCTATCCTTTCTTTGTAATGAATACAAAAGAATGGATCTGTCATGGGCATCCCAAAGTCAGGTTCATCCTTGACCGTTAGTGGTTGTTTTAGAATCTCCTCCCGCACCCTTCGCTGTCTAAGATAATCCAAAGCTTTTTTTAACTTTGCACCATGGCGAGGTGGGATTGAAACTCTATAAGAATTACACCGATCAATGGCCCCACTAGGGGTGAAATCTGTTGTTCGGATCCAAGGATCATCATCATCCAACAAGTCAAATGGAACCGATATTTCTATATCATCATCAGCAGTCCTATATGACACCCAGGGGGCTGATGCAAGCTGTAAAAGAACAACTAGACAAGACAATTCTCTATATTGCTTGATCTCCATGATCTCTCTCACCAAGAACTCCACTTTGAAATCGCATTTTACCACTGCATTTGCCTTTTGGTTTTTCAAGGAAAAGGCTGTATCCCTCGTGAAGCAAAACTTGCATGTCCCATCAAAAGGATCTATGAGAAAATCGACCCCAGAAGGAGGTCCTCTCCAACCAACCAAAAACTCATCACGACTGATCAATGTTCCAATTTCCAGACATACATTAGACAGCTTGAAGGGAATAGTTTTCCTCCTCCTCTGATTCAACGTAAATGGATTTTCAGGCCCAAGACTAACCTTTAATGGCTTGCCATCAAAGAAAAGTTTACAGCGGCCTGCAGCATCCTTAGCCCAAGCTGCTGATTGAGGCGAGGCAAAATGAACAAATGCATGAGGCTCAACCCTCTTGTAGTCATCAGTCCTTAGAATATCTGTCATGCTAATGATCTCAAAATTTGGGTAGGACTCAGGCGGGGTCCAGGAAGTCTTCAATCTACACCGCCATACAAGTCCAACCTCCGTCTCTAAGTATTCCATTAGTTCTTTTGCACTAACTTGAGAATCAAATCCACCAAAACTAACTTGAGTCACAACAATGTCCTTGACATTATCTTCTGCCTCCATTCTCTTCATGTGAATCTGAATTCCAGTAGCAAAGGTTATAGATAAGCAAATGCATAAAAAAAACTCTTTTGTAACAACAATTGAGCATAGAACCTAAATAATGGTTGACATACATTATGTGAAGTCTAGTAACCCCTTACGTGGACTCCAACTTGTTTCTTGTAAAAAGGATGCACAAAAGAAAACTCAGAGCAAGCAAGACTGAAAAGAAAAGAAAACAGAATGGTATTGTATGGTTCTATTATCATTCAAAAACTGGAAGAATATCATAAAACATCAAATTTGTATGACATCATAAAATATATTTGTCGTTTCCTTAATTTTCATAAAGCATTTAGCACTGCTTTAAACGGCAGTACTAATTACAAGAAAAATTAGTTTGTTTTCAAGAAAAGAGAATATCAAAACAGACAAAAACGTGACTACACTAAGACTGACCACAAAATGTAGAAATCAACTTCACTTCTTTCATCCTATACTTAGATGTTGATTATACCCAAAAAAGGGACCGCAAAAACAAGAGATTATACGATTTCACATGCACCATAAAGTAAAACCAAGCACTGCAAACTGAATGTTAAACTTTTATTTTCTAGAAACTACAATAATTACATAACATCCTATTATCTTTACTTTGTCAAACTTTGTCACCAAACGGTTGACGTAACAGCAAGAAATCAGTAGCAAAAACTTTTAAGCTCAATCATATGAGAATCTAGGAAAAGAAAAAAAAAAGAAGAAGAATAACTAGAATGTCACGGTAAGGACTAAGTTTCAAGAAACTATCATTTAAGTTTATCAAAGAAAGATGTATTACCAAAAAAGGAAGAAGCTAAGACTAACAAATACGTAACCTTCGGTACACATGAAACAAAATTTCACATACTTTGATTCCCCAGACAAAGCTGGATCCGATATCGACTTTCATAATTGTGAAGAAAACATAGGGGTAGACATGCAATTCCAAAAGATTCAAGAACTCACCAAAGAAAAACAACTCATCAAAAGAATCGAATTTTAACACAGACCTCATTGATCAAGAATAGAAGACAAAAACCCAAGTTTGCGTTATCCCTTTACGTTCTTAGTAACCAGATATTATATCCGTTACAACCCAATAAAACCCCATTTCTAAGACGCACTCCCGGAATGGGGAAAATTCAATCATTAAAAGAAAAGCCAAATGAATGAACAATGCAATTGAACTTATCATAATAGTTTCAGATACATGAATCCAGAATCAGAACTAACCTGCTAATGAACAAACTAGAACAGGAACAGTTTTCAAGAATTCCCAGTGAAAGTCAGATGAAAAAAGGAAGAGCAGGTTGTGAGACACAGTTGTTAGGCCCGCACAGATTCATATATAGTTTCTTTAGTAACTTCTGGGATAAGTTGACAGGATGGCTTTGCCTTCTCAAGGAAGTTGTTATGTGTGTGGGAGAGTGTGTCGCGAGTATTACTTTTTCCTTCGCGAGTGTGGTTTTCATAACTTTTCTTCAATGTACAAATAAACTCTGTGACTAACATATGGAGGAATATAAATATGTCCAGTTTGCATTTGATCCAAAAACAGTGTTTGTATTATATAATTTATTTCAAAATTACTATCAAATAAATATAACTCCTCATGTAGAATTTAATTGGAATACTTCATAACTCCATTTTAAATATAAATGGAATTAAATAAATATATGTAAATATATAATATTATTCTAATAATGTTTAGCATCAGTTGGTTTTTTGAAATCCACTAAATGAACTTTTTTAACTAAATTGTCATATTTTAATTAAATTATTTTTAAATTAAATTAAATAAAGATCTTTATACCTTTTACTTTTATAAAATCAAGTTAAATACATATAATTTTCTCATTTTAATAGTACACTAGTATAACAATTTTTAAAAAATAAATTGATAAATGACTCAAAGGGGAGAACAAAAGACTAAAGCTAAGTACAAAAATATCGTTAAACCCTTTTAAAGCTTTTGCGTAATTATTTAGTGTGAATAAATATTTCTACTTCTTTCAAAAAAGAAAATATTTCTACTTCTTTCTTCTCTAACTAGATCCTTAGCCCGTCACACCTATTCTTGACTTCTTTTGACAAAGTCCCTTCAAGCTACTTTATTTACAAATTATAGTAATTAGTTAAAGAAAAGAAACTGGATCAAACTTCTTCGACCTAGCTTTTATTCTTCTGCCTCTTATATATGGCAACAACTCCTTGTTGCTCAATTATTAATAGTTCCTTTCCCACTCTTTCTAATGATACTAACCCCTCACCATTTTCGTTTGTCAAGTCCTTCCAACAATGCCCAAATCCAAGTCCAAGACCATAATTATTGCTTAAAAAGCTTTGTGACTTAACAAGCTCAACTCCCTAATAACTAACATATCTAAAAGCCTAAAGGCTTCACCAAAAGAAGAACTTGGTCTTAGATTGTAGAAGACTCAGTCCTGCATGCAAATTTAACTTATTTTCCCTAACAAGAAGAAGGAAAGCTAAAAAAATTTTCAAGTTGAAGCAATAAGATGGACCACTTTGCTTGTTGGATACTTCTTGAATAAAAGAACACCTTATCTTCTTATGAAGAGGTTGGCATAAGAAAAATGAAGCAAAAATGATCTAGAGAAAGTCCTCGACGATAAATAGGACTTCTACTGCCTCAGATTCTCAAATAAGGCTCTTAGCATGTTGGTAGGAACCACAAAGAGTCTCTAGGTAATAAAAATAAAGAGCACAGTTTACCAGATGGATATAAGCAAGAATCTTAAACATATACCAATCTAATAACCCAAAGGAGAATCTCCAATCATAAAATAGAATAAATGACCGTCCTACATGTACCGATTTAAACACTAATTAAATAGAAATGGAATAACAAATTCCTAAAACTAAGACATGTCTTACGACAAATGTTTCCTACAAATACTGACACGTAAAGCATTAACTACCCCTGAACTATAGCTCTTAACCCACGTTCTCCTGGTAATTGTATAACAGCTATATAATGGAAAGTTGGTATGAGCCCAAGTCACGCTTCTTCCTTCTAGTGTATGTTTTGATGGGCTGGGTCATATCATTGCTCCCCCTCTGGAAAAACGCTTTGTCCTCAAGGCAAAATTCTAGAAATTGCTGAGTCAGCAAGTCATACTCCTCCCAACTAGCTTCCTCCAATAGTCGTCCCTGCCACAGTATTAAGAGCTCCAACATTGGTTTGCGTGAAATTGATTTCCAACGATGTTGTAGGACTTGTGCTGGCTGTAATTAAAGTTCCCACGTGGCTGTGAGTGGCAGATCAATTGGTGGTACAGTGGGGGAATGACCAAAAGTTGGTCGAAGTAGAGAGACATAAAAAACAAAATGTATTTTGGCAGAAGGAGGAAGTTAAGCTCATAAGCTACAGAGCCTATGTGGTTTAGCATCTTGTAGGGGCCAAAAAATTTGGGAAAGAGTTTTACATATTTCCTTTTTTCTAAGGGCTACTGGCGGTAAGGCTGAATCCGAAGAAAAACTGCATCCCCAGGTGAAAATGATAGTTCTCCTCTTTTAGAATCTACTTGTGCTTTCATGCGGGCCTGAGCTTTGGTCAAATTATCTCTCAAGAGTTTAAGCATATCATCTCATTGCTGTAGTTGTTCCTCTAGATCAGCATTGTTTGTTTCTCCCCTAACAAAAGGATAAAGAGTTGGGGGATCTCTCCCATACACCAATTTAAAGGGAGTGGTCTTGGTAGAAGTGTGAAAACCTATATTAAAAGAATATTCAGCCCAACTTAAATATTTGCTCCAGGTATGAGGTTGCTCATGCGCAAAGCATCTCAAATAGGCCTTCAAGCATCTATTGACCACTTCTGTTTGGCCATCCGATTGCAGATGGTAAGCAGAGCTCATATGCAATTTGGTTTGACTTAGTCTAAATAGTTCCTGCCAAAAAGTGCTAAAGAAGATAGTGTCTCGGTCAGATACAATGGAGCGAGGTACTCCATGTAAGCGAACAATTTCCTTACAAAACACAACAGCCACAGACTTGGCAGTATATGGGTGAGACAGTGCCATAAAGTGGCTATATTTGCTGAAACGATTAGCAACCACAAGTATGGTATCGAAACCTCTAGATTTGGGGAGATGTGTGATAAAATTAAGAGAAATGTCCTCCCAAATGCGATGAGGTACGGGCAAAGGTTGTAAAAGTCCTCCTAGTGCAAGTGTTTGATATTTATTTTGCTGACAGACTAAACACTGCTGCACAAAAAGTTTAACATCATTTTTCATTCGCAGCCAATGAAAGTTGGAGCTTAACTTATGCGATGTTTTTAAATACCCTCCATGACTACCAGTGAGGGATTCGTGGGCTTCTTCCAATAGCTTTTGTCGTAGGAGAGGTTGGTGTGGTATCATCAAATGCCCTTTATAAAAGAGCTTGTTATCAGCCAGGGAAAAATCTGGTGATGATGAGGAGTTTTGTTGTAGTGTCTATATGATAGTCTGCGTATGAGGATCCTGGCATAATGCATCAGAAAGATCTGAAAAGTCTTGCCAAATTGGCATAGTTAGAGCAAACAGGTCAGTATGTTGTGGTTTTCGAGAAAAAGCATCCGCAACCTGATTGTCTTTTCCTACTTTATAATTAATTGTGAAGTCAAAAGGCAGCAACTTCATGATGAGGTGTTGCTGTTCGTGGGTGGTGAAATGTTACTGTAGGAGGTGCTTGAGACTGTGATGATCAGTTCTAACAAAGAAAGAATGCCCAAGTAAATAATGTTTCCATTGTTGAAGTGCTAAAACTAGCGCCAAGAGCTCCCGATCATAGGCTGACTTGAAGCGATTAGAAAAAGATAGACCCTTATTAAAGTATGTAACCGGATGATCGTCTTGTAGCAATATTGCCCCAACTCCTTTTGTTGATGAATCACATTCTACAGTGAAGGGTTTGTCAAAATTTGGCAATTGTAACACAGGGACAGAAGTGAGGGCTCCTTTGAGATGCTCAAATGTCGCAGTTACTGAAGGTGACTAGCAGAATCCATTTTTCTTAGTGAGTTCAGTTAAGGGCTTGGCAATCATTCCATAATTCTTTATAAAGCGACGGTAATTACTCGTAAGTCCTAGGAAGCCATGAAGTTCCTTGACATTATTAGGTAGAGGCCAATTGAGCACTGCTTGAATTTTTTCAGGGTCCACCCCGACTCCTGCCTTGGAAATCACATGACCTAGGAAGTGTACCTGTGACTAGCCAAACACACACTTCTTAACATTATCATGATAAGAGTTAAGTTGGAGAGTGTGTAGAGTAATTGCTAAGTGCTTTAAGTGTTCCTGCAAAGAGGGACTGAAAATTAGTATATCATTAAAGAACATCATAATGAATTTTCTGAGATAGGGACGAAAGAGGTCATTCATGGCCGCTTGAAAGGTTGATGGTGCATTTGTTGGATCGCATATGGCCCAAGTATTCACAATACGCTGCGGAAAAGACCATAACACAACACAATGTATAACCGAA
>JAOQML010000008.1:18222400-18236141 GCA_027568935.1 Erythroxylum urbanii
TATTCTCAATTGTAAACTTATAATACAATATAATTTTAACTTAAATATGATCAAAATAAGATATGAACTGACCATCAATAGATGTTCTTAATTCATTCGTCGTGACAAATGCATTTTTCTTTATAAATTTTCTTTTCAAGTTCATTATAATCAAGATCAAGCGATGGTTCTTCTTCTTCGATCCAAAAATCAGTATGTTCAATAAAATCAATATCAACTGGATCATATGTTCTCTTCTTACTAATACTCTGAACACATAATAGAGAAATTATAAAGTCAATAATAAAAATAAAATTATTTAAATAAAAACAAAACTATAAAATACCTATTCTTCATTCTCAGATTATAAGTAATGTAAACAAGGTCATTAAGTCTTTGATGTTCCAAACGAATTCGTTTCTTTGCATGAATACATTCAAAAACACTCCAATTACATTCACAACCTGATGTAGAAGTTGTTTGACTGAGTAACCTAATAGTGAGTTTTCTCAATGTTGGAACACTGTCACCGAATAATCTCCACAACTCATCTGTATCTTAAATTAATATTTATGATAAAATATATATTATTAATAAGTAAATAATGAATTAAAAGTATAAAACTTACCTGGCTGCATTTTTTTCATCATAAGTTCTTTCTTTGTTGATGATCTAGCAAAACTCTCTAAACTTTCACGATACAATTTAATTTCATTTATCGCTTGTGATTGCTCTTCAATATAGAAAATACCTTTGCATTCAATCACATCAAACAAACCGCCCATAATATTAATTGTATGTGCTTCTCCACTATATAAGCAATAAGGACTGAGAAAATAAGTTACTAAGTGGATCCTTTGAGTAAGATGCTTATCTCATTGTCGATCAATAATATCTATATAAGGCTTGTACAATTTCTCCTTCCCTTTAAAAAGATTTATAATTGTTTTGTGAGCTCTGTACATACCATCATATATATACCCCAAAGATGGCTTCTTATCTGAATCAACAATCCTCAACAATCTTATAAGCTGAGCGACAATCTTCACAATGATCAAGCAAGCATCCCACAATTTATTATCTAGAATAATAGCAAAAATTTCTTTTCCTTTTTCACTCTTTGATAATTTATGACTTGAAACGTGTTTACTTGTCACCAAATTTTGAAGTAGTTGCTTATGTTCATAAACACTTTTCAAAGTAATAAATGTAGTTGCAAACCTGGTAGCAGCAGGATGCACGATCTCAACCTAATCTTCTTGCTTTCTTAACCAAGACAAAAATATGACATGATTAACATAAAAATCGTGATCTTAGATGCGCGTGAAGCAAAACTAGAAATATGATCCATACCACCAATATCTTATAAAATAAGATTTATACAATGAGCAGCGCATGGAGACCAATAAATATGCCCATACTTTGATTGTAATAAGTTCCCAGCTGATACATAATTAGCTACATTATCTATAACAAAATGCACAACATTCTTTGGTCCAACCCACTCAACAATTTCAGAGAATAATTCAGATAAAGCATTAACACTTTTTACTATGTTAGAAGCATCAACAGACTTGATAAAAGTTGTTCCAATATTACAATAAACCAAGAAATTAATCAAGGTTCTTTGTCTTTACCATAATAGTGCATCCTATTAATTCCCAACTAGATTTATATGTATCCACAATTAACTAACATTCTTTTTTAAAATTTTGAAGCAAAGGCACATGTAACTCATAATAGGATGGTACCTTAAATCCTGGACCTATTGCTGTTGTAGTATCAATTGCTTCTTGAAAATATGGTGAGTTTAAAGCATTTAAAGGAATACACGAATGATAGAACTATCTAGCTCATGCTTTTTTACATCGCAAAATATCATTCTTATTAACCATCAAACTTTTTAAACTAGGTTGAGAACTAAAAGTAGTTCTTGGAGAAAAATAAGAATCTATTTCAATAGCAGCTTTTCTTTTTCTTTTATCTAATACTTGTGGTGTTTCATCATCTCCAAAAGATATATCATGAGACTCTTTATTTTTCTTTTTTTTATTTGTTGCTACAAATATTTTCCAATCATATCACGCACATCAAGTGATACGTTTTTACAAGAAGCAATATTACCCTTAACACCAGCAAGATGTTCTTTCATTCTAAAAATTTCTCCCCCTTTAAATATTCTGCCGCAAAATATATAGTTATATTGGACATTCCTATCAGATGCTTGAGAAGAACAAAAATAATTCCATGCTGGATCGGACTTACCACGAGTAGAAGATGATTCCATATGTTCCATTATGATTTAACCTAAAAAGTATAAAAAAATAATCGGCTATACTATTGTCAGGGCAAAAGTATACAACTTAAATAATTATGATTTATCAATTGTAATAAAGAAGACCAACAGTAAGAAGAGTGCCTTTGTCCTTTGAGGGTTTTGTAATGAGCTAAGGTTTTAGGGGATTTTGCTGCCCACTTAACCTCAGAATTCAAACAAGGATTCCACTCCAAAAAGAAACAAGGAGATATAACTGTATTTGTAACCAAATTAAGTACTAAGGATTAGACAACCAAATTAAGTGGAAACAGAGGATCCCCACTCACTTTAACAAAGCCTAGAAGATGTTTCCTATCACACAAACTCGTAATCTTTGCCTCTTCAAGAATGAAACTTTCCCAATTCCCACTTGGATTTTCTAAGGATAGTGACAAGTTCACTAATGAATATGTAAAGTTCACAGGTTCAGTTGAACCTTTAGATGTGGAATCATTAAGGAATATGATTATTAAATATATCAAGTTGATATGGGAAGCTACTATCGTCCAAAGCTAATTCTCAAACACTAGAAAAGGAAGGAATAGGAGAGGAAAATGCAAACACAGTAGAATGGAATATACATATATAGTTATACAAAGAAGACCAACAGTAGTAGAATGGATACACAGATGACAGAACAATGTTACTCACTTATTAAAAACTTTGCTCCAACAATTGCTCCACTTCAAAGTTCAAATAGTCTCACCGAAATATTGCTAATAGATCAACAAATTGAATACTTGAAAGAGTACATATAACCTAGCTATCAAAATCAGAGATTGATATGAAATGGAGGTCTAACTATTACAAAAAAACTAATTAATCAATGCTAATAGGTCCTTATCTATTAACATATTGAAACAATAACACACAACAAATTGAAGTTCAAAAAGTATATATAATAATTGTTAAGAGAGTATATAATACAGTTCTATTCTAACTATTGCAAAAAACACAATAACAATGAAACTTCAATAAAACATAATATTGAAACTATCACTGCCTTATCCTTATCTCTTAACAAAAAGTTGAATAAAACGGTACAAATTGGAGCTCTATATGATATGTTCTTACGTCCTCCTCTCCAGTAAGAAAAGCGCAGCAGCATCAAATAAAAGAACAGTGCCCATTCGAAATAAAAAAATTAAAGCCCAAATTTAAGAGAAAATACAATAATAATGACAAATCCCAAATAGAAAAAACATGAACATTTCATGGCCGAGTAAACCAAAACCTGAGCGTGAGGAACATGGGATGGATGTAGACACAATTCCTTCTATCACAGTACTTAGTCGCTAAGGAAGGAGTTCGAAGTTGCTTCAACAAGCTCTTTATCTCAAATCAGCTACGAGAGATATGAGAATAGAAGATTAACTTCACAGTAGCCGCCCAAGGAGATAACGAATAAAAATCGATTCCTGCATCTATGGTTTCCCCCAAGTATCATATTTACCTACATGCATAGAGGCGGAGAGAGATGGTAAGAGAAGATAGAGAAGAGGCGAGAGAGTTTGAATGAAATATGAAAGTTTAATAGCATTGGGTATCTGAATGGTGAGTATTTAACAAAACCGGTTGGACCGGTTGCTGAAAAACTGACCGATTCTCCCATAAATTGGTCAATTTTTACACTCAGAGGTTATTATATAGAACCAAAGTGAACAACTGACCGGTTCAAACTTTTATGGTCAGACCGGCCGGTTCGGTCCGGTTTTTAAAACTTATTTTTTATTTTAATGTTTCTAAATCCTGACCAAAATATTTTTCGAAAAGCATACCACTTTCTCTCGCTAATTACACTAACGAAACGAGTGAAAGCAATCGGAGGCACAAAAGAGAGAATGAAGTTCTCAAAGAGCCTCAACGGATTGGTGGAGGCGACGTTGCCCGAGTGGAGAGACAAGTTCTTGTCCTACAAGGATTTGAAGAAACAACTGAAATTAATTTGCCATAAGGAAGGTGCTAAACGTCCCAGATTGGACGGCCGTGATTATCCACAGGTGGTGATTGATTTTGTTAGGCTTTTGGAAAACGAATTGGACAAATTCAATTCTTTTATCATTGATAAAGAAGAAGACTCTGTTATTAAATGGAAGGTAATCTTCTTTCTCTTCTTCTTTCCTTTCTTGTCTATGATAGTTTGATGATATATTTAATTGATGAGAGGTTGAGGGGTGGTGTCCAAAAGGAGAGAATTGCGTGTAATTGCTTGCTCTTTTTATTTACTGATAGGGGAATTGTATATGTTGAATTTGGAGGAGGAACGGTAATTGTAGTTTTCACATGTTAATTAGTGTCACCTTAGTTCTAGTATGTCGTTGTTTGCAGTGAACAAATAAGGGATCCTTTTCGTATGTCTTCACTAGTGTATTTTGTATTCCATGATGTATGTTTGGTAGCAATTTTTTTCCCCAGAAGTGCTGTAAATTTGTTATTGTTGGTTGTACCACTAATTACAACAGGGGCTTAGTGTCACGCCTGCACGTTGTTTCACTTGTATTTGACTGCAGGAATTGCAAGATAGGGTAGCAAATGCCAAGGATTCAGATGAACTGATGACAGTAGGTAGGGAGATTGTGGACTTCCATGGAGAGATGGTCTTGTTAGAAAATTACAGCGCCTTTAACTACACAGGTAGTTGTCTCTTCCTTGCAATTGGGTCAGATCCAATGTTATTTATGGATCAAACAAACATTAATGCAGGGTGGAATTGGTTTGATAGTTTATGTGTAACTAAATGTTTTCATTTTTCCCAGTCCTTTCAAAGTCACCTGGTTTCCATCATTATTTTAGAATAAGTGGCCTATACGCAACAAGATGGAAACTAAAATAAATAAAAAGTCCAACTGGTGTTTGGGTTGTGTTGGAATTGTACGCTTTACTCCCATATGTGCTTTGTGAAAGCTTATAATAGTTGTGAGTTGTTATGGCATGTGGTTGGCTTGATATAATTAGAGTGTGCCCTGGAAGGTATTTCATCGCACAAGCTTGAACGTGACTCTCTGTCATGATGTTACTTATCTAAGATGATAATATCAAATAGGCAAATGATAAGAAGCTTGTCACTGGATGAATGCTTTGTCTTGAATGTATGGTTTTCACTTAATGAGATGTTCTTCAGAAAGTTCTGACAATTTCTCACGAACTTTTGTATTCCTTTACAGGGCTGGTGAAGATACTGAAGAAATATGACAAGCGAAGCGGCGATTTAGTTCGCTTGCCTTTCATCCAAAAGATTATGCAGCAGCCATTCTTCTCTACTCATGTGCTTAACAAGCTTGTAAAGGAGTGTGAATCCACACTTGAGAGACTTTTCTCAAGTAACGAACCATCAGCTTTGCCAGAAGGAACTGACGCTACAGCGGGCTGTGACCCTGAAGTTTCTATGGATGGTACAGGGAGCATTCTCAAAGTTCCTGAAGAACTCATAGAGATTGAGAATATGGAGAGCGTTTACATGAAGCAAACTTTATCAGCATTACGTGTCCTAAAGGAGGTTCGAAGTGGAAGCTCAACTGTGAACATGTTTTCTTTGCCCCCTTTGCAAACTAATGCCTTAGAGGAGAACTGGAAGAAAGCACCGGTGTAGAGCAAGTCGCGAATAGTAATTTTTTTCTTGACTGCTGTTTTCTGATAGAATAAACTGATATAGTCCAACTTTCTTTTGTTAGTTTTCGTGGAGATACTTAGATATGTAATTGAAGTCCTTTTATTATGCTGTTGCTCGACATTTTCAATTTGGCAAGAAATTGAAGATGCTGAAATTATTGCAAGTATAAGTTAGCTAAAAAATTTCATGACGTGATGTAGCTTTCAGTTTCAGTAGTACGCCAGGATTTTGTTTTGGATGTATGTCGGGTGACAAGTAATATAGAACATATATGTATATGGTTTTGCAGAATCCACGCCTCGATCGGATTTGCTAAACATGTGAAAAATGCTACTTAGTCCATCACCAGACCAGGTGTAATGATTGATCAGACAAACGGATAGGCATCTCGAATACACAAATTCTATTAAGTTAATGTGACTTTCGTTTGAAGACTACCTTGAGAACCAGTTATCGGTAAGTTCTTGGAGCTCGGGTCAAGATCTCATGCTTTTATAGTGTTGGTAGGGGAAATAATCAGTTATACAATTTATATACTTCTTTGACTCCAAATGTGATAAAGTGGCAACTGTACGGTAGAGAACTGCTTTTTCTGATAATACAGAGCTCTAACAGCATTTACTACGCAGTGTTATACCCACATTCATCCCACAAGGCGGTACTACTCGTCAAATGTGCTCATAAAACCACCAATAAAGCCTGCTCCGTTGCAGTTCCCGCACAACATATCCTTTTTGCCTCTGCAAGATATTCCCTAGTTATTAATTTATATGATATAAACTAAGGTAGGAGGAAAACAAAAAGTCAGTTTGGGAGTTTTGTGTAATAAATTAAGAAATTTAATTATGAGGCTATCATGTGGTTACCCGCAAAGCCAACAGGAATCACCAGCTTTGAATTGACCATTGAAGAGATCAACAGAATTCAGTCCACTACCTTTGCATTGTGAGCACAAAACTGCACCTGCAAAAACGAAGTTTAATAAACTTTATTCTCGCACATCAAAGTACGCGGAATAGTAAGGAAAAGAACCAAGTTATAGAGTTGCATAAATTTTTCCTTAAAGGCTGTGGATGACCCGAACCTTATCCTTTCACTAAAGCATCCAGAAAGGGGTAGTAATTTATCACAAGGTTTGCTTCGTTCCAGTCATAGCAGAAAAAGTTATTATATTATGCCATACTGCTAGTGGAAATTGATGATAAGAGAGAAAATTTGAGCACTTGAACTATATATGATTAGGATCCTAAATCTACAACGTAAGACGAAAATGGGAAAAGGGCTTTGGTTCACAGGCATGCAAAGTTAGTTGGCTTACCGTTACCATCACAATCTGCACATATCACACTCTTCCGTTTCGGGTTAGAATCACTTGGTGCAGCTGCAGCCTATCATCAGAAACTCAAAACATTCAACTAAACTTAAGCAAGGATTCAGAAATGGTGCAGAGTCAAAAATTTCACCTTAGTTTTCACAAGATAACGTTGTGTAACTGTGACAGATGATTTGTGAAACCCAAGAATCTCCAACCGCTCTCCATTAGTCCCTGTACAGCAATTTCCACGACAAGTGAAACTTTGATTCGAATTGGCTGTAGGTTGGCGCATGGCTTGCAGTGGAAGAACAAATGTGAAGGCGGTAGCAAAGGCCATTCAGGGAAGGTTTTGTTCTTCTGGGACAGAGACTATTATTGTTCACACCCTCAACCACAAACATCTAATAGAATAGTCTACGGCCGTGTGAACTTTTTCGTTTAATACATATTTCTTCTTCCTTTTTATTTCTTTCAGTAACTCATTTGATTACAAAAAGATAATTGTAGTTGTAAGCTTATCAATAAACAAAGAGCATACTTATCACTTCCACCACGGGCCACTCTGACTCAAGAGTCACTAGTTCCAGATAAACCAAATATTGACCAAAAAAGAAGGGCATTTAGGTCAAACGTCTCTCTTGTAATATATAAACCCTAGCACGCTCTCTTGCTGGATCTTTGTCTATCGTTCTGTTCTGTGGTCTCGGGTGTCTCAGATCTTTTTCCTCAACTCTCTTTTTAAGGTATCTAACCCTTTCCCTTTGCAGCCTCTTTAAACCCAAACCCCAACCCTAACACTCTTTTCCATCTTCCCACTGTCTCAGGTATCTTCTTCTCTTCCAATTTCGCTCTTTTTCGTCATTAGCTTCTGCTTGATTGCTCTTGGATATGTGTTTTAAACCCTAATCTTTAGTTTTTCTAAACTCTAATTCGGATCAAAATTTATGTAGAATTATTTACTGTTTCTGCCGATTATTGCCTTCTTTTATTTGGCAAAATCTAAAGTCAGATCTGTGGGATTAGGTAATACAACATGGGAGAGACAAGAGACAACGATGCGTACGAGGAGGAGCTTCTCGACTACGAGGAAGAAGAAGAAAAAGCCCCCGATTCTGTTGCTGCTAAAGTCAATGGCGAAGCCGCCAAGAAGTTAGTTGTCTGCACCTATTTAACTTTTTTTTTTTGTATTTAACACTTTGCTTGATCTGGTAGGTGTATCTAACCAATGTATTGAACTTTGAAAATTTGCTTGTACACTTAAGCTAAATTAAGAACGTGAACTAGTTTATCTGCGTCCTTGTAGGTTTGTGCCTGCTACTGCAAAGGAGATCACTAAGATTTAGTCTTATTTTGTATCTGAATTATTTGGACTCTGATAAAGCTGGAAAATTTCTGTTGTGGTGCTAGTTGATTGATATTTTGGGTTTTGGTTTGGCTTGCCTACATTGTTTGCTTTGGCATTTTACTTTACGACTACTTTAAGGAACATGTTTTACTTAACTTCAGCTTTAACTCAAGGTTATTCATGTGAAAGTCTGTACTTTGGTATGCAGGGGCTATGTTGGTATTCACAGTTCCGGATTCAGAGACTTCTTGCTGAAGCCAGAGCTTCTTCGTGCTATCGTGGACTCTGGGTTTGAGCATCCTTCTGAAGGCAAGCACCTGGTCTTGTCTTTTGATAATATGTGTTTCTTCGTTTGTTGATTAATATATGTGTTTCTCTTTTGAGAAAACTTTGGAATTAGCTTGGGCACTGTGTTTTAAGTGTGTTTTGTTTTCTTGTTATTTGATAACACGTATTTCGTAGTTTGTTGATTAACATATGTGTTTCCGTTTTGAGGAACTTTGGGATTAGCTTGGGCACTGTTTTAAGTGTGTTTTTCTGGACCTCCATCTTGAGATTGGATGTTTGTGTATGTTTTATTGATGAACTTTGTTTCACACTTCTGCAAAACTGGGTTGAGAAGAACATGTTTATTGGCTCTACTATATTGGTGTCATGTTTTATTTTTTCATGCATGACAACAAATTTGATTGATTCAGACTCTTCATGTTTAATGAGTTGAACCAAAAGATAGAATTTCAGTTATGTCTCCAGCATGTATTTCTATTGTGTTTTGCCATTTTGCGTTGTTAGTAATTTTTGCATGGTTTTATTTCCTGGATACTTGAAAATCTCCTTCTTTTCTCTTCTAGGTAACATATTCAACTCTTCATTTTGGAGCAGTATTATCGTTTGGTAAACATTTCCATTAAAGGATCAGGGGGTTATGTTTTACTTACCAAGGGTTCCTTCGGTACAATTTTGTTTGGTTCTTCGTCAGTTCAACATGAATGCATCCCTCAAGCTATCTTGGGCATGGATGTGATCTGCCAAGCTAAATCTGGTATGGGGAAGACTGCAGTTTTTGTTCTATCAAGTCTTCAACAAATTGAGCCGACTTCTGGCCAAGTTATTGCCCTTGTCCTATGCCATACAAGGGAGTTGGCATACCAGGTAGCTGCAACTTCTACTAATATTTGCATTTTCTATGGAGATTGGTGGAAATAATTTATACATCTTTCCTTATTTATTATTATTTTTTATTGTAGATATGTCATGAGTTCGAGAGGTTTAGTACTTATTTGCCAGATATCAAGGTTGCTGTCTTCTATGGTGGTGTCAACATCAAAATTCACAAGGATTTACTAAAAAATGAATGCCCACATATTGTTGTTGGGACACCTGGAAGAATACTTGCATTGGCAAGAGATAAGGACCTGTCTTTGAAAAATGTGAGACATTTTATCCTTGATGAATGTGATAAGATGCTTGAATCACTTGGTAAGTGGTGAAATACGTTATGTTCTGAATGGATAATTGTGCTTCCCAACGTCTTAGGTCATTTGGTTCTTAAAACAATTCCTATCTGTTTTGCAGATATGAGGAGAGATGTGCAGGAGATTTTCAAAATGACTCCTCATGATAAGCAAGTCATGATGTTTTCTGCTACCCTCAGCAAAGAAATTCGCCCAGTTTGCAAGAAATTTATGCAAGATGTAATGTCCCATGGCCAGATCTACTTGAATTTAGAAGTCTATCTTTTTATTAATGCCAGTTTCTGAGAGTCCCGTAGATAGTTATAATCAAATTTCCGTCAGAAGTGGCTTTATCCAGTCAATTAAGGGAAGGATTGCTTGATCGGGGAGGGCGAAGGAAGCTGAGTACATAATATATGGAGGGCTTCAGGGTGAAGTTTATTTTTTATTTTGTTGTCTTACTTTTACTTTTACCTCTGGGGTCTTTCCTTTTATGTACTTTGTAGACCTGTAGTTGGCTATTTAGATGATTGAAAGGTGTAGATGGGGAGAAACTGTGGGATAAAAGAGGAGGGAAGGGAGGGCTCCATTCCATTTAATGCAATCTCAGTTGCAGTGATAAACCTGTTGAGCAATAGCAGCAATTGCATGCTGTGACTAAAATTTGCATCTGCAAGGAGACACTTCAGATGGACCAGAATCTGATCCAAGAGATGTGAATCAATCATTGATTTCCTTGTGGATTGCATTAGCTTGAGGAAGGCTCCTAATATGATTTACTATGACATTTGTTCATTTCAGCCTATGGAAATTTATGTCGACGATGAGGCAAAGTTGACTCTTCATGGCCTCGTGCAGGTATATTTCTCATTGTTGAATGCCATTTTACCATATATCATTAGTGTTTCCTATCTCAGCTTAAGCATTGAAAATTGCAGCACTACATCAAATTGACTGAGCTGGAGAAAAACCGGAAGTTGAATGATCTCCTTGATGCGCTGGACTTCAATCAAGTTGTTATATTTGTCAAAAGTGTGAGCAGGGCAGCGGAACTGAACAAGTTGCTTGTGGAGTGCAATTTCCCCTCAATATGCATTCATTCTGGCATGTCCCAGGAAGAAAGGTTTGTATATCATTTCTGTTGGTCTAGTTCATATTTCATGGTTTAAATTAATTGCTTCTTTTTCTTTATTATTTTATTATTTGTTCCTTGTTTTGTTAATACATCTGAGAGTGAAACTGTCTGCCGAAATAATTGTTTTCATGTTGATTATACTTGGATTTTTAAATTATGAAGTAAAGACCAGTTGTTTGCTTGTTTGCAATTTTGGGGGGTTTGAACTCATTATGTGGTGAATGGGATATTGTCCCACTTAAAGTTATACGGAGTTGTTAGTGATATTAGTTTTACTAGTTGCAAAGATCCACTTAAAATTGCTGGTGTAGTTGCTTATTTGCACACTAATAGAAAGAGCTTTGGCAGTGCTTATTTCCAACTGCTAGTCAATGATATGTTCCTGACCATAAACATGTAGCCATTTCTTCCTGGGCCTGGAAAATAGTCATTTGTAATGATCAACTTATTTTTCATTTATCTTGTCCATTTCCCTACCTTTTTTTTTCCCTGTAATCCTGTATGGTAGCTTTATGTGGATATGATTGGCCCCACTCTATGCAATTTCTATATAAGGCATTGGTACTTTATCAGGAAGGCGATTGCTTGTTAACTAGTTTGTCTAGATGTTGTAAGCATCTATTTGGACTGGGGACTGAGGGGTCTCTGTATGTTTTTTGGTATTTGGGATCTTTTTTGAGCTCTAATGATATCTGGTGCACTGTATCAAATCGTTTCATATGTACTTTACGATTCACTCTCCTTTTCAACCCATCAAGTGAAATTGTTGTGAAATAAATTTATCTTGTGTGCAGGTTGATGCGCTACAAGGGTTTCAAGGAGGGGCACAAAAGGATTCTTGTGGCAACAGACTTGGTTGGCAGGGGAATTGATATTGAACGGGTCAACATTGTTATCAACTATGATATGCCAGACTCTGCTGACACTTATCTTCACAGGGTGGGTTGTATGTACATTGTTTAGTCTTATTAATTCCTGTCATGGTAATTTTGTTTGACTGGAGTTACTTCTTGTGTCATGAACAGGTTGGCAGAGCTGGTAGGTTTGGCACAAAAGGACTTGCAATCACATTTGTTTCATCTGCTTCGGATTCTGATGTTCTTAATCAGGTAAGGCTTTTTGTTTTCTTTGGTGGTGGACTACCTCGTCTCTTATATTTTGGCAGTTTCAGAAAAGGTTGATGGTCTGCAGGTTCAGGAGAGGTTCGAGGTGGATATTAAAGAACTACCGGAGCAGATTGACACATCTACATACAGTAAGTGTCCAGTGCACATGTTTGTCTTTTGAAGTGTTTAGTGTTATGTGTCTACATTAGTACCCGCTCACTTTCTCCACAGCCACGTGTCTTTCATCCTTTTTCGTTTTCTTGTTCCATTGGGTCCGAATAGGATCTCTTGTACTGATTTTTTCCTAATGTTTGGATGTAGTGCCAGCATAAAAGGAAGCTGTTTGGCAGCTCTTTGGGGGCGAAAGAGTACTCATTGATGCCGGTCGCCCTGTTTATGTATTTCTTTAAGACTCTTATGTAATGGATATTGGTGGCTTTGACCTTTGAGAGGCAAATGCCCTACCCTGTGGGTACACACAACTTCATGGGTTATGTTGTAGGCTTGTAGCCTATGAGATTTTAGGGGGGCCTGTGCATGTGGACTTGGGTTGGGTTGCCTTTTAGAGAGGTCCCTGTGATAATTATCAATTTTCGAGATTAACGTATTTAGTTCTGCAGAGATGGCCGTAGCATCTTATAACTAAGGTTGTATCAATTGTCTGAGATTTTAAAATTTCGGGGCACTAAGTCTAGTTTTATTTAATGGCTGTTAAGGCCAGGTTACTTGTGCATGGTTGCTTAGTAACTGGGTATTCCTGCCTTTGGGTGTTTTATTTGGTTGTGAGTTGTGACGGGTATAGCCTTTGACATGCCAATTTTAGGTTTTGACGATTAGAAAGTACTAATGAAAAAAGGAAGAGAGGGAGAGAATGAAAGAAATGAAATATTAGTTAAATGTAAGATTCTAAATTTGACTCAAAAGTCTAGCAAGATTGGATTAGCGATTCGAGTCTGTGGCTTGGCAATCAACCTGAAAAAATGGATGCTTGGCAATCTTTGAAATAATTTGAACGTGGGGCAGTAAACAGCCCTTACCCAATCATGGTGCAATTGTGCATTATTGTTTTCCCACAATTATTTGTAGGAACATTATATTCCATTTTGTCTACCATTAGAACACTAGAAGACAAGCGGAAGGATATGACATTGTTATGAATACCGGTACGTTCCGGTCGGTACCGGCCGGAACGTACCGTATTGGATCAAAATTGATACTGAAATTTAAATTATGGTATCGGATGTAAATACCGGTCGGTACCGGCCAATACCGGCCGGTATCGGCGGCATTCAAAACATCAGTCAAATACCGGTCGGTATCGGAAATTTTAAAAAATTGGGGGGCTTTTTTGCAAAATTTTCAAAAATTTTTAAAATCTCTCTCCCTCCCTCCTACCTCTCTTTCTCCCTTTTTCTCAAAGTTTTTTTATTAGTTATTTTATTTATTTCAACTTTTATAATTATTATGAATTTTTAATTTT
>JAOQML010000008.1:18242252-18262958 GCA_027568935.1 Erythroxylum urbanii
TGTGATGTGTTCTGCTTTCAGTTTAAATAAATAAAGTGTTTCAAAAAGTGGGCACACATAAGTGATAAGTGTAAAGTAGTTTTAAAAAAAATGTGTACCGAGTTTTGTCAAGTGATGTGACACGCCACCCTCACGGGGCACGGATTCGGGTATCACAGTTGATATCGGGTTCGGATCCGACGGGAGTGGGGTGTTACAGTAAGAGGTGAAACAATTTAAAGAAATAAGGATTATGAAAAATAATGTAATCGTATTGCTTACTATTCTCATTAACTATCTCTTGTTTTTATATACAATATACAATTGATCATAACTATAGATCTGTAACAAATCGTAATAATATCTAGCCTGTACAAAACAAAATACAGCTGTGAATTTCTTCTAGAATGAGTTGGGGATTCTCTTATGTATGCAGCTTCATGATTGTTCAGTGGTCTTTGAGTAATGGGTCCTTGGTCTATTATAGGCCCAATGTGAGTAATGTTGTAATTGGGACAAGGAAGCTTGGAGATATTTGAAAGTTGTCTGACACCCCCCACATAAACTAAACCTAGGATTTGGGATTAGGTTTAGTTTGGAAATAAGGTACTGGAATCTCGGTGTTGGTAAGGACTTGGTAAGTAAATTAACCACTTGGTCTATAGAACACACATATCTGATTTCTAGTAACCCTTCTTCAACCTTATACCTCTCAAAATGTATATCGATTTCGATATGCTTAGTTGGAGAGTGAAACACAGGATTTTGTACGAGAGACTTGGCACCGTTGTTGTCACACCATAGAATAGGTCTTGAGGAAGAGAGAAGCCTATTTCAGTGAGTAAAGAGGTGGTCTAAAGAAGTTCAGTTGATACCTATGCGAGCGCCCTATACTCAGCTTCTGTACTTGAACGGGCCACAACCAATTGTTTCTTGGAGCTCCAGAAGATAAGATTTCCCCCCAGGAAGACACAACCACTGCTTGTAGACTTCTTATCGTCAGGTGAACTGGCCCAATCAGAGTCATTGAATGCTTGCAGAAGAAGTGGAGTATGTGAAGGCAGAAACAATAACCCTAAATCAGAGGAACCTTTCAGGTAACGCAACACTCTCTTTAGTGCAATCCAATGTGTAATGAGGAGATTTGCTAAGAATTGACTCAAACAGTTGACAATGAAACTAATATCTGGTCTAATGTTACATAGGTACTGAAGTGCATCAACTAGACTTTTGTAGAGTGAAGGATGTTCAAATGGGTCACCCCCATGTTTGGAAGGCTTGAGACCGTTGGAGGCAGGAGTGGAGCAGGGCTTGCATGAAGACATATGGGCTTTGCTGAGTAAGTCTCGAATATTCCCTCTTTGTGATAAATAAAGACCTGAAATGTTTCTGTAGACTTCAAACCCCAAAAAATAATTTATACTTCCCAATGTTTTCAATGCAAATTGCGAGTGCAATTGATTGATGAGTGATTGAATTGCTGTTTGGTCATTACCAGTAATTAGTATATCGTCCACATATACTAATAGGAGAGTAACTGTAAAGCCTGAGTTGAGATAAAAGAGAGATGTGTCTGATTTTGAGTTTTCGTAGCCCATTGTAGAAGAGTTGATTTTAATTTGTGGTATTAGGCCTTAGGAGCTTGTTTAAGGCCATAGAGTGCTTTTGCTAGTTTACAAACACGTGTAGGATGAGAGGGACTTTCAAAGCCTTGGGGTTGGCTGATATACACAATTTCCTGTAGGTCACCATTAAGAAAGGCGTTGTTTATATCAACTTGCTGGATATCCCAGTGTTGGGAAACAGCAAAAGATAGAACAATCTTAATAGTAGAGGCCTTTACTACTGGGTTGAAGGTCTCAATGAAATCGACTCCAAGGGTTTGACTAAACCCTTTTGCTACAAGACGGGCTTTATGCTTATCCACTGTCCCATCAGGATTGTATTTGGTCCGGAAGACCCACTTTGTGCCTAATATGTGCATATTTGGTTCAAAAGGAACAAGTGTCTAGGTCTAGTTTTTGTTTAATGCATTCACCTCATCACACATAGCTCTAAACCAAATAGGGTTAGTAAGGGCCTGAGATACATTTTCAGGGTCTGATGTAGGAGTGGGAGTCAAAGTGGTTGAATAGATCTTAGGTTTGTGTATACCACTCTTGGCTCGTGTCTGCATAGGGTGTGTGTTTAAGACTATGTTAGGGTTGGAAGGTAATATGGGAGGTGCAGGTTGATGTGTAGAAGCATAAAAATTGTGTATATTGGGATATGCAACAAGACCAGGAGATAAAGTAGGGGATGAAAAAGGAGTAGAACATACCTTATTAGAATGTTGAGAAAGGACTAAGATGACAGTGACCAAACAGCTGCAACAGGAAAAGTGGTGTGAGATACCTTGGAAGCCTTAACTGTAGGAGCTAAAACGGAGAGGGGTAGAGAGGGTCTGTTAGTGTTTAGAGAGGATTTAGATGTAGGAAAAAAGGTCTGGTAAGGAAAATCAAGTTCACTGAATTCAACATGTCGAGAGATATACACTCTACCTTTTTCATTTAAGCACTTATAACCCCTGTTAGTAGTATTATATCCTAGAAACACGCATTTAGCAGTGTGGAAGTTTAGTTTATACTAGGAAGTAAATATGGAAAACAAGCACAGTCGAAAGTTTTTAGATAATGGTAATTTGGCTTTTTGTTGTAAAGTTTTTCAAAAGGGGAAATGTGATTGAGTTTAGGTGTTGAAAGGTTATTGATTAAAAAGGTAGCTGTTGAAAAAGTTTGAAGCCAAAAGGTTAGAGGTATATGAGCATGAGCAAGGAGGGTAAGTCTAGTTTTTGTAATGTGATGATGTTTCCTTTCGAAAATACCGTTCTGTTGGTGAGTGTGAGGACAACTGTATCGTGTTTGGATGCCATTTTGGTTAAGGTATGATTGAAAGGCTTTGTATTCCCCACCCATATCTGTGTGTATTGCTTGTATTCCCCACTCATATCTATGTGTAGTGCTTGTATTCCCCACCCATATCTGTGTGTAGTGCTTTTATTTTTCTATCTAATTGCAACTCAATATGTGTTTGAATGAAATAAATGTAGTAAGGACTTCTGATTTGAGTTTAAGGGGGAAAACCATGTATGGCATGTGTATACATCAACGAATATAATGTAGTAGTGATAACCCTCAGTGGAGAGGTAAGGAGAGGGTCCCCAAATGTCAGAATAAACAATTTCTAAAGGGTATTTGGCTGTAATGTCATGGGTTGGAAAAGGTAATTGATGGAGTTTCCCTTACTTGCATGAATCACAAAAGGAAATTTCATTCAAATTAATTTGGATGTTCATAGAATCTGCAACTTGTTTAAGTACATTATAGGAAGGATGTCCTAGCTTCGCATGCTATACATTTGCAGTTTTGTGAGCTATATGGGCCTCATATTTGTGAGATAAAGGAATAGACATTTTGGCATTATGACAGAAACTGGAAATTGGAGGGCTAGAATTAGATGAGAGCTTCTGATGTGAAACTGAAACAGATGATTTAGGAGAAGCATTAAGGCTGTAAAGGCCATCCCGCAAAACTCCCCTGAACAGTATTCCCCCTATATTCTTGTCCTTAAACACACATTGTTCATCAGAAAATTCTACAATTATTTGGTTGTCTTTAGTGAGTTAAGAAATACTAAGTAAATTCTTAGTGAAGTGTGGAACGTGTAGAATTTGATGAAGAGATAAAGGAGTGTGTGCTTTGTTTTCAAAATGAAGAGAAGTAGAACCAATATGTTTAATAGGCAGGGAAGTACCATTACCAATGGTGAGTTGACTGTTGCCATTGTATTCGAACCCTATAGACAGGTTTAAGAGATCAGATGTGACGTGGTTTGTCGCTCCCGAGTCAACAAACCAGGTGGTGTCAGTAGGAGACTCTGAAGTAACATAGTGTGGTTGATTGTGAGCTAGGAATGTCTAGGCAAGTGGTAGATTCTAATTAGTAGTCTGAAAGGTCCCAGAAATTGACTGTCTCCATTGTTAATTACTATTCCAGTGCTGATTTCCTTGCAGATTACCCATCTAGGTTTGATCAAACCTTTTAAAACATTTAAGGGCATCATGCTCTGGCTTCTGGCAAAGTTGACAGAAGATGCAAGTGTTACTCTATCGACCTCCTCGACCATGACCCCCTTTGCCTTTAGAGCCATTATGACCCCCTTGATTGGTTTAGTATTGGGACTGATCTTTGGTAGAAGAGTCAAAATTAGCTGAGGGCTGTGGGATGACATTTACTTATGAAGCAGTATTAAGTTGTTCAAGACGAGTCTCGTGCATCATCAAGGCGTACTAGACTTCTTGTAAAGTGGATTGTTTCATTGTGTGGGTAAGAAACACTACAATTGGGTCGTAGTCATGGCTTAGACCATTGAGAGCACTCAAAATGAGTTCATAATCTGGTATTGTGCGTCCTTCTACAAGGAGAGAATCTCCAATTGTTTTGATCTTTTGCATATATTCTGATATGGTGAGTGAACCTTTTTTTATTGTTGATAATTTTTGTTTCAACTGCAGGACGCGGACCATAAAGGTTTGAATATACAAATTCTCCAGGATAGTTCATGCCTCAAGGGAGGTCTTGGACTGATTGACTTGGCCAGCAACTTCTTCTCCAATGGTGTCCATGCCTCAAGGGAGGTCTTAGACTGATTGACTTGGCCAACAACTTCTTCTCCAATGGTGGAGAGCAACCAACATAAGAGGAGTTGGTCAGAACGTCTCCAGGTTCTGTAATTTGGATTCTGGATTAACAAAGGTCTGAGCTAGATATGGAGGCAGGTTGGGTGATAACTTGGGGTGTTGGTGAATAATCTGATGAGATAAAGTCCTCAAGCTCAAGAGCGCGTATTGCAGCGAGAACTTGAGCACGCCAATTGATGAAGATGACTCGGTTTGGCTTTATGGGAAGATTGAAATTCAACATTTTGGCAAGCATTGGAAAATCAAGGGAAGGAGAAGTGGTTGATGATGGTTGTTTGGAGGTTTCCTCCTAACAGGAAAATGATTGTGATTCTGTAGCCATTGACGTTTGTTATGCATTGCTCTGATACCATGAAACAATTTAAAGAAATAAGGATGATGAAAAATGATGTAATCGTATTGCTTACCGTTCTCATTAACTATCTCTTGTTTTTATAGACAATATACAATTGATCATAACCATTGATCTGTAACAAATTGTAATAATATCTAGCCTGTACAAAATAGAATACTGCTATGAATTTTTTCTAGAATGAGTTGGAGATTCTCTTGTCTATGCAGCTTCATGATTGTTCAGTGGTCTTTGAGTAATTGGCCCTTTGTCTATTATAGGCCCAATGTGAGTAATGTTGTAACTGGGACAAGGAAGCTTCGGGACATTTGAATGTTGTCTAACAAGAGGTATACGTCCATAGTTGCATCATCAATGGAACAATAAATGGAGCGAGAATCAAAACATGGTAGGTAAGTAAACTTGACGAACTTGATAATTCTGACTGCTCAGTCCTCACTCAGATTCTTCTTCCTTTTCTAATATATCTAGTCTTTTGTTTTAGAAAATCACTAGGGCAAATCTGGATATTCAAGAAAGATTTTCCTCGAGGATATCACACTTATGGGTCCAAAATCCCATTATTGTTGACCAGTACTATTAGGTTGCCAAGATTCGGTAAACTACAAAAGTCAACCAACAAACTCTATCTTTATATGTACATATATAAATATATACATCAGAGCATCAGGTACGTCATCTGGAGTTCATCCATATAATTCATAAGATGATTAAAACGTGCTTTTCCTTCAGTATTGTTGTGATGGTTTACACTACTCGAGATTGAATTGCAATATACACTCATGAATATGCTCTCCTGTAATAAAACCTAAGGTAGGATACTGATAGTTTATACCCTGTAACTAATTAGTAAGTTGTAGTTTAGTAACATAATTATTTAATAATATTTTTATTTTATATATATTCGAAATGTATATGATAAAGTCCATGAGATAAGTATATACTTTAAATGAAATTATAATGAGATTATAATTACGAGATTAATATTGCATTTATGTATTATTCTTAAATTGTTCATAGTCTTTATTCTATTAAGATAAACCGTTAGTACAACATAACAATACTAGCATATATTATGCTTATTTTTTATAAAAGAAGTAGTTGATCTTATAGACTAAAGTATTAAGATATTTAAATAAATTTATTGGTGCTTTTTAGAGAATAAGTTTAATAAAATGATCCCATATAAAAAATTCATTTAGAACATTACTTATATGTCTATAGAAATCCTCATGGTGATGATTGTATAAGTGATCATTTAACATGATATCTCCAAAGTTATCTCATATAGAGATTGTTAGATTTTAATACTTCTGAATTGTTAGATTTTAATACTTCTTATGATCTATTCTAATCAAGGGTAGCTCAGTTGATAGTTACTAGACATAACATGAACTATATAGACATAGTTGAGTGATCAATATATGATTTATTAGCCTAAAGTGATTAAGGAGAATGTTCTAATATTTTCAATTAGTATTGATTCAAGAAATCCTTAGCTCAGTTGGTATTACAATTAGAGGATAGTTTGTAAATATCATTAGTTGAATCAATTACTAACGGTGGAGAACTAATATGACTGGACTTAAATAGAATAACATTAATTTCATACTTTATATATAATCGAAATATTGTATGATGAAATGATTTAATTTTATGAAAAAATCATGCATGAAAGATTATTTAAAATCACTTTGACATTCCTAAATATTTGGGTGGGCATGATGTGTTGCTAGACACTAATCTTAATTAGTGGATATAATTTTTTTAATTAGATAATTAAAGATAAATTGAAGGAGTTTAATTTATCTAATCCCAAATATGATTTAGGGTTATAATTTATATCTATTGTCAACATATTTAGAAACCTAATGAGTGTTACACAAATAAAGGGTTAAAGAGAGAAAAGATCTTTTAATCAAGTTGGACTTGATTATAAAGTTTGAACAACTTTATGATTAAATATAAGATATTTAATAAATAAGGATAAATGTGAGATATTAGATCTTATTTGGACATAATTAGTATTTATTTATAATTAATTGTTATTTTAATTAAAATTAGAATTTAATTTTAATTAAATTACAAAAATGTCTAAAACTTATTACAAATTGGTTTAATCTGTAAGGGAGCTAGCATACCTTGCTTAAGTCTCTCTGTAATAGTTGTAGAGTTCTCTTAATACGTTTTGTGGATATCGTTAAAGAATCAAACACTTGTGTGACTATAGTGGTTAATATGAGACAATTTTAGAAATAATTTGAGGGAAATAGTAAGAAAAAGGTCAACATTTAAAATAAGGTACGAATTTTGCTTCATGTTTCATTATAATTTATACGTTAATCATTTTATAGAATTTATGTGATCTTAACTTTTTAAAATTCAAATAAAAAAGGTTTTGTATTTGTTTCGTTACTTGCAGGATCAAATTTTGACTCGATTTCCCATAAAAATATATTAGTTTCTTAAATTTGAAATTAATTGGAAGTTTAGATATCCATTTGATGCTTGGATTATATTTAGAGATTACAACTTTCAAAGATGAGATCCAATTACGTATGTGTAGCTATGTTTTAGGCAACAAGTTTATTGGATTTGATTTGGCAGAGCTTGAGACAATTTATATTCACTAGATTGTTGGAGTGTATTTAGGTGTACTTTTTCTTATCTTAGTTTTAATTTTTAAACTATATTTATTTGTCCTTTTCTAGTTTAGTTTTAACATTTTTTTCTTATTGTATTTAGAGGATACATTGTTTTAGTGAATTGTAATATTCTCAATGTATAGTTAATTAATTCTTATAAATTATAAATTTTATTTATTTATTTAACAATGTATTAAACTTTGAGAATTTTAGTATATTATTGTTGTTTGTACTACTATTTATGATAGATACTATTCTAATGTAGAGTCTTGCAATAATAGGCCAAAAGAGCAATGTAGTCCCCAACGTTTACACTACAATCTGAGTTGGACCTTAACATTTTAGTGGATTCAAAATGAGTTCTAACATTTAAAAAATGTTCAAAGTAAACCATAACATTTGGAATATGTTCAAAACAGCTCCTGACTGGATGGAATTATTCACAGAGTTAGGCTTCAATATGGCAAATTTTTTGTGAATTTTTTAATGTTAATAAAAGTGGGACGCACATAAAGTTAAATGGAAGTGTTACCATAAATGACGTCTCTGAACCTGTATACAAAGCTGCTAGAAGAACCCAATTTTGAGTAACTATGGTGGAGTTCTTTGAAGGGTCATATATGTTCAACCCTTCGATCTGCTTGTAGGTATTCAAGTTCTTGATTTGGTCCCATGAAGATGGTTGCCTTTGCTTTTCCTCGTGAATTTGTTTGGGTTTTCATTTGGGCAGTTGCTTCTTCTTCTTCTTAGACTCTGAGTGTTCTATAAGAACTTGAGGATAGTCATTAAAACTAAGAAAGGTGCAAGAGAAGATAAAGAAGAAGTAATAGCAGTAGTTTATAAACATTATTCCAAGAAGACATAAGAAGTAATCTGCTTGAAGGTTTAAGTTCTTGATTTGGTCGGTCTATGCCGTTAGTTTATAAATATTATTCCATTATATTATGTTACTCTAATCTTATATTAACTAATAGTGTGTTTCTTTTATAAGCAAAGACCACTTTCAGAGATTTAGACAAGTAAACTAATCTTCAGTTCAGATTGAAGATTGACAGGCTCTGGCTGTGTATGTCAAACGAATGGCGACGTTCATTCAGTTGGTAAAGGACTCTTCTTTGTAACGCACTATTAGTGCAAGATGGTGGTGGTAAGGGATAAGGTCTCTCATATCAGAACATGTTATGTGTTTATCGGGTTTAGACTTCCTTGTTATCGTTACATGCAAAAGATTTTGATTTCTTTATGGTAAATTATTAACCTTCCCTTTTACATAAGTAGACATTATGTGTAATTTGTAATTTGCAGATTATTACCAGTCTATTTCGATGCAATGATGGAGGTTACCCGTTTAAAAAGAACCTTTAGATTATATATAAGAATGGAAAATTAATCTTAGTTTGATATTATTTGAAATTCATGATTCAACTAGTTGGTAGAGTTTCTCAGGTTCGCAAGTATCAACAAGTTGGAGGTCCTTCACTTTCAGTGGTGGGAATTCCACCATTAACTCTTCCAACTTCGACTCTGTAAAATTAACAGATCTAGCTTAACAAGGAATATGGAAATAAAAAATGAAAGATCAAGGGTCAGAAAATATAAAGAGACAGAGAAGTGAACGAATACAAGCCAGCTGCAGTTTTAGACCAAATGTGTTAGAAGATGGCATGGATCAAATCTTGTGAACAAGAATTTAATTCTCATAGTTCAATGAAAAGGAATTAAGTGAAAACCCCAAAGAAAAACAGGAAAAGAAAAGTAGAGAGACCTAATTATGTGAGAATTTCATCAAATTAGGGACTGTTTTGAATATTTTTTAAACATTATAGTTCATTTTGAATGTTTTGCAAATGCTAAGGTTCATTTTAAACATACCGAAACGTTAAGGTTCATTTTAAACGTACTGAAACGTTAGGGTCTAACTCAAATTTTAGTGTAAACGATGAGGGTTAAATTGCTCCATTGGCTTGCAATAATATTATTGACACCTTTCTTTCTTTCCACTCTTTCATTTTATTTTGTTTCATTTTAAATTTTTTATGCAAACTTATATCTTTTTAAATATTTTTGTTTTACAAATTTGTATAATGATATCGTTGGCTCAAAAATAAACTTCACTTGAAAAAATAAAAGACCTCGAATGTGTTTTTATGGAACTCTTATGACTAAAGTTTCACCTTTTAGATGTATTATCATTTTTAGGTTTCATGACTGATGTTGAAATCTTTGGAGGATTATATTTTTAACATTAAATTTTTAGGAGGATTGCATTTTTGGCACTGATTAGGTATCAGTTTGTCATAGTATTATTTATTGAATTTTATTTTTATAGTAATTTATTATTATTTTTCGCGAGAGAGTTCTACATGACATTGGTCGGACATCAATATATTGAGAAACTTTAAATTTAATGTTGATCCAATAGTTATGCTATTAGTTTGTTAACATATTGAGAAAAAAAATCTTTTTTATGCTAATTAGATGTCATAGCCTAAATATAATGACGTACGTTTAGTTTGAACATTGAAATAATTAAATCATATGATTTGATAAATAAAAATATAATTTTATCTCTAAAACAAAAACTCATAAATAAAAATATTTATGCAATTAATTATAATTCTATCTTTAAATCAAATTATAATCTTATACATATAATGATACAAATCTCATTTAGGATTAAAGCAATCGTGTCATATATAAAGCTTTACTAGATAAGAATGTTAATAGAGTACTAAATGATGTCCTTAATTTTTAATTAGGGTATCATTGTCAACATTGCTTATGGACAAGGGTTGAAAACAATTATAAATAATTGAAAAATAAACGAAGCATTTGATGAATATCAATATTGGATTATGAGGATGTTTATGATGATAGGTGATGAAGTGTTTAAGATTTTTATTATGTTTGATGGATTGTTCTTAGACATGGGTTTGAAATTACATATTTGAATGAACATTTAAAACTAAAATGATACGTGATATTTCAATAATGGAACAATTAAATAATTTTTTTGGTGCTTTAACCATAATTTTTTTTCTATAATATTGGACTAAGGTGAATAAAGCAATAACATAAATATAAAAGAAAAGATTACAAGTAAATTAGAAGACGATAAGTATAACTTAACTTTTGTAGTCAGCTGAAAAAAGGGAAGGGATTAGTTAGATCAATAGTTAACTTCTTAAGAAACAAATGAGGTTAACTTAAGTAATTTTCTTATGATTTCTTTTTTACTATATGTCTTACCAAGAAATGTCAAAGCACTAATAATATTGATAAAAATGAATGTACAACAAAGATTGACTCATCATACTTTCATGTGAAATAATTTGTATTAGTGTATTGACAAGCTCATTGTTCTCTATTTGGCTTAATTCTCGTATATTACTTCAAGTGTATGCTATATATCATTTGGTTATTCAATGAGCTTATCATACTATTATTAGCTTCTCATTTACTCTTTTCTTTAAGCACCTTAATTTTCACTCTTTATAATTATCAATGAAACAAAAATATTATTCTTAACTCTATTTCAAAGGTTTACGCCCTCATTCATAAGGAAGAAATTCGTCATAGTATTTTAATATAAGTAGCCATTCTCATTAAAGAATGAAGATCTAATTATAGACCTCATAGATAGATGATGATGTAATTAATAGATATCATAATTTTTTTCAAATATCCTTATATTTCTATATGAAATGAATGAAACCTTATGATCTAATATCATTTATTAAAGTGTATTTGAAATGATTATGTAGCCTACGCTCAAGATGCTGAATTTTATAAAATTCAATCATATATGCTATAATAATAGAATAATATGCAATTGTATACGGTATTAATTTAAATAACGCAAGGTAAGCAATGCAAATAAACTATAATTTAATATTTTCTTGACCTATGTATACTCCCCAAACTTTTCTTAGGAATTCAAATTGATTATAAGCTTACTTCAAAATGGGTGAAGAGTGTCCCTTAAAAGCTTATAAAACAACACCAAATGTTTACATTCTTTTGGAAAATACGTAAAACAAAAGAAAAAAGCAATTAAAACTTGGTTGTTAATAACAATAATTAATTACAACTCACAATTTCACTTGTTTCTAAAAAAATTACACTGTGGTTCAATTCTATACAAGAGTCACTTAGTGCTTAAGAAACAACGATAGCTCATAAATAAACTCAATAATCATTAAGTTATTAAAAAACTAATCATATGATTTTTCATATCCAATTCCTTCATTCCCTACTGTTAAGAGAAAAGACATTGCGCATTAAATTTAAAACTACCTGTTAGAATTGTCAAAGATTGGTACTTAGTCACCCTATAGCCAACCACAAAATAATTGAGTGGCAACTGATACAAGATCCCAAAACTTGGCAAGCTTTTAAGAAACTTCCCTTTTCAAAACCTAATACTTTAACTTAACTTACCCAATCATTAGGTAGACCTATTTTTTTAAATTAGCAAATTTTTAAACTAATTAACATTAAGTTCATCGTATTCCTTTTTACCATTAAAATATCACATTTACTCGATGTTAGGCCGAGTTATACCTACAGTATATTGACCTAACATCTTACACGTAGGAAATTCCAAGCATTTCAAGTTTTCTTTTAAGATAACTAACTCAAACCTTGACTTTTTAAAAATCTTATAAAATTATTTTATGCCATAATTTTGAAAATTTTAAGTTTAAGACGATTTCCTTTAAAATTCAATCAAATCTCCTTTTAAAATTTAAAAAATATGATGAACTAAAGACTAATTAAATGAAGTCAAATTTGATCCCTTAAATGATTGAAAATAGAAAAATGAAAACTATGTAATCAATTTATGGATTTTTACGATGAATACATAGGTAATTAATGTATGTTCTACTTGTAATATGTTATTTAGAAGGCCTTGGATACAAAAGGAATGAGCTGCATTTTTCATCATTATAGTAGAAAGTGAAGCATATGAATGAAGATTAATCAAAGTTAATATGAATATTTTATTATAGTGAGTTAGGGTATATTTGAGAGTGTATTTGAGCCTTGCATATAGATAGAGTCAAGAATAAAAGAAAGCTTATATAAGACCTTAGAATTAGTGAATTCCATTTATATAGCCAAATGGAGTCTATTAAGGGTTTTTTTTTGGAAGTTAAGAAAGAAAGATTTTGCATACTTAAAGAGCCAAAACTATACAAACTGCAACTACATCTCATAAGGTACAACTGGAATTATATAACAGGGATATGAAACACCATGTTTGCCATGATATTCTCCTCCACGATTAATCCTGACTGTCTTAATGAATTTTTCCAATTGGTTCTCAACCTTCGATCTTTAAGTAAGAACACATAACTGTAATGGGAATAATCATCAACAAATGTCATAAAATATTTAGAATTCCACAATGCAACTGTATAAGGTCTACTGGTATTTGTATGTATCAGACTCAACAAGTCAGAAGCATAAGTTGACCCTTATTCCTTATTAGTCAACTTACCCCTGCAACAATCAGTACATGTTTCCAGATCATTATATCTAGAACTGAGAGAATGCTTTCCTTGATCAATCTCTCAACCCTAGCTCTAAAAATATGGCTTAAACTTTTATGTCACACCATGTATGACTTCTCATTCATCAGGGTTTTTCTTTTCATAATTTGTTCAACAAGATAAAAAGAAGCATATATCTAATTCGAGGTAAGACACATTCTATACAAACCATATGACAAGAAAGTTATACCATTATGTTTTGCATTAAACAACAACTGTAAAATAAAAGCATTGAATACAAAACGTTAACCTTCTTTCTCTAAAATTAATACAAAGATCACATAAAAAATGTGTCATGTAAAAACCAAAATGAACCTTGCAACAAGGTTCAGTACATACATCTCTTATAGATATTACTTCTACTTCTTCATTGCTGTGAACCATCAATTTCTTCCTTTCTTTTTTTTTAGCTTTATCCTAGATATGAACCTTGCATCGTGAGAGCATGTTGATAAGATGCTCCACTATATAGCCACTAAGGACTTAATGCGACTATAGCAAATTAGATTCATAAATTGATAAGCCAAAGAGCTACCTAATGGTCATAGTCCTTCCTTCTAGGCCTCATATGCTGGCTTCTTTATGTCCCTAAGACCTTTACCAACACTGGATTGACCAGCATCAGCATGTGGAGAAGATTTTAACTTTCTACCTTTGATCTTAGCGAGTTTCATCTTTGCCTTCCCTTTATTTCTTTAAGGATTATAGGAGTAGCAAGCTTGAGTTTCTCCTCCTTAGCAACGCAATGGGTAATCAAATCATTGAAGTCCCATTCCTTATGCAGCGAATAATATGTTATCACCAAATTACTAAACTCTAGAGGGAGTGTATTTAGAGTCTAGTGAACTATGAAGACATTAGGAAGAGGAATATTTAGCACCTTCAGTCTATTATGAAGATGGATCATTCTTGATATGTAATCCATCACTCCCCCTTCTCCCATATACCTCATGGAGAATAATTCTTTCATCAAGGCACTTATCTCAACATTAGGTGAGACCGTGAACCTCTAAGAGACATTACCAAGAAATTCTTTCGCTATGTCTGTGTTCAGAAGTCCACCAAATAGATGGTCATGTATGGATCTCTTAATGATCATAAGACATAATTTGTTAAACCGATCTTAGGCTTCATAGGTTGCTTTATGAGCTCTCGAGCTCATGGAAGTAGGTGGGGATGACCTATCCATCCGTATGGCGATATCAGCCTTAGTTATCTCCACAGCATTCAACACATCCTCTGTCCATTGCTTTTTATTGAAACTGGTCAGGGTTTTAATAGTGACAATAATATTCTTGACCGAAAAGGTGACTACAAAATGATGATGTTTAGATCAACAAAAATGTAGGATAACAGCGATACTCAAAGCCTTTAAAATAGTATTTTTTTCGAAAATCCGATCACACATATTATAAAACACTTTTGGACTGAATGCATAATATATACAATTAGACATACACATAAAAGTGATCATAGTACAAACTATCAACTCTCATGACACTACCACCTTTGGATGAATAGATCACTTGATCAACAACTTTTTTTCATCTTATGCCTTTATGCACATCTTAAAATGCTATGTAAGGCCAACACCTTTGGGCAGAATAACCAAACATAAAACTAGAGACATCCCCTAACATGCAAGCAGAACAATTCAAAATACTGATTTGAAAGGCCACTTTAGTAACTACATCCTCATCAACACTCAAACAGTTCACAAACAAAAGGGATACATCTTTATTTCATCCTCACATTCTTTATGGTCATATGGTATGTGATAATGTAACATCAATAAATGCAAAAAACCAAATGCATAGTCTCATCGTCATACACTTGTGTTAAAGACATTCTCTGAAAACTTCATTTGAGAGTTTCGTAAAGGAAAAATCTCATTAGCAAGTTTGTGTATCTCCCTTATAGCAAGTTTGTTGCACAAAAATCACTCAAAATTGGCTTCAGAATGTCTTAAAACCTTTTCTGAGTAATTATCATGCAATCTCGAATATTGAACATGAGACTCGAGACACAAAAACTTGAAGTATCTCCCTCATGTGATGTTCGAAGCATGAAAATTCACTCGAAATCGGCTTCAGAATGCCTTAATTCCTTTTCTGGAGTTAAAATTTAATTTATTACTGATGTAATAAATCCAGAAAAATAAAAATTCACTTTATAAATTTTCCATACTCGAAAACGGACCCAAAATACCCCGAGACACCCTTACGAAAAATCTGAAATTTTTGTATGTTTTTACAAATTTACTGTAGCAATTATGTAAGGCTGACGTGTCAACTGCGCGTCCGCGCGAGAGGGGCGTGTCAAACATACGCCAGCGCGGATGCACTAGAGACACATCTTGCATGTGTCACACAAGCGCGACAACCCGCAAATGCGCCCACCGAAGCTGACGCATGTTGGGTCGTTATTTCTCCACGTGTCTCACACATGACGCATCGTCCCGCCCGCACTACTACTCACCAGTATCACACACACTCGATGGTAAGGCACATCCTCACCGAAAAATAGTGATTTTCAGCAAGTTTCGAGTACAATTTACACGTTCTCAAGCTCGTTTTCAACTCGTTTCTCAAAGCTAAACACATTTATACTAGTTTTATACAATAAAAAGTAAGAAAAAACTGAGAAACATGAGTTAACTTTCCAAAAACCTTATAGAGAAAAACCAAAAAATTTTCATTTTTAACCACCCGATTACGTCACCACTCTGGTACCACGTATAACACGTAACGATACCTTAGTTATGTATCCCGATCAAACGTGAAAGGGCAATAAATGAAGAAATGTGAAAAATACTTGATTTTGATTCCATAATTTCAAACGAACTTTTCGAAGTTGAAACGAGCGCGAACCTATCGTCGCCTTCACAGAAACTGCTCATCGGAACTCGGTCAACGTCTTTCTACAGTTTTCTCAAAACATAAGCTCTCTTAACTTTTATATATAATATTCAGATCGAGCTTCCCTATCATAGGCTCGATATGGGTCCAGTCTACATTGATCGGGATCCATTTTCTACTCGAACTTTGACCCATTAATTTAGATCATTTATTGGGTTACTTTATTATGTTTATCCGGATCAAATTACGTAACTTATTTGATAAGTAATTTAAAAATCAAAAAATGTAATTAAATGTGATCTAACTTTATGAAAAAAGTAAAAAATATCCGACCTACTTTTAATTTCTTCGCCAAACTGCTACAAAGGCGTTAAGATGCAAAGACTAGAAGTGTGTCTTGTTTCGAGTCACACAATTAATGACTACTTCCTTCTCTATATATTTCCATTTGTTAAAGCTTAACGCTTCCTTTCTTCATTAATGACTGTATGGTTTATGTGCTTGTACTGATGCTAAAAAGTACAAGATTTGTGCTTTTATTTACATTTATGTAGAGGGTTGACTTTATATCAAAGAGCAACAAAAAATTTCTTTTCCTATGTTTCAGTGAGTTATTTATTAAATGTCGTGTAAATGTTTTTGAACATTTATTCAAAGTTGAAGTTAACACATATATATCGTTTAATGTTACATTCTTTTAACGCAAATTACATATTATATATAGATTTGTTCAACTTAGAGATTAATTTAGCGTGCTCTTCAAATTGATGATACAAGTTCCAATTCTTTGTATTGGCTATGTTGGACGACTTTAGGCAAATTACTGAAGAGAGACTTAACTGCAGTGGATAACGCAACAAAAAGGTTATATAACCTTAAAAATATAAACCATGGAAAATTAAGTAAACTAAAATATGAATTATACCAAAAAATATGCATTTTAAATTGTCTTGACGTGAGTATAGAATTTTTAGTCAATTTTAAAATAGCTTCAGAAATTGAATATTAAACAATCAAACAATAGAAAAGTTCAAAATATCGAGAACAATTGGGTCTAGGTCAAAGAGAATGAACCTCATCTGTTTTTTTGGCTTAAAATTAATACTAGCATTTCTCATTTACTACTAACACTTGAATTCTCAACCCTTAGAACTTCCAAGTCTTATCAATTCGCTATACATATTAGAGATCCGAAATTTGGTCTAAAGATACTTATAGGCATAATACAAAAAAGGAATGTCAATTCGATGGATTATTTTATTAATAAAAATTTTAAATTAATTTAAGTGTATATGATAGATTTTATATATCTTGATGCATAAAATTACAACAACAATAGTGTCCAGTAAAATCTCGGTAAAATGTCAAGTTTGGAAAGGATTAATAATTCGCAATTTTATCCTTAATTAGTAGATAAGTTGTTTGATTCCTTAAACTAAAAACTTTATGGTTTTTATGTAAATAATAATAATAAAGAGAATTGAAAAGTGAATAATAAGAAACAGATATGAAAGACTATGATTTTTTTTTTTAAAGAAAACACTTCAAAGTGATTAAATAGTTATGTTCTGCAATTCATGGATGCATAATATAGGCCAGAACAATATTGTAAGAGAAGGTTTAAAGGTCATTAATTAATCTTTTTAAGACCTGGGGGTGAAATAAATTTGGCTTTGAATGATAATTGTCATCATTTAGAGGACTCATAATGATAGGAGAAACAGATAAGGTAAGTACAGTAGTGCCAACCAATCGTATCACATTTTTACTTTATTCTTCCGTAGACATGTCAAAGTCACTCAAGAGTGAGAACCCACGTCACTCTATCAAGCATATATGGTAAATGAAACGAAAAAAATTACACCAACATCCTCAACCTACAACGGTTTTTGTGCCCCAACTTATTTCTAATCCAAAAAGTGGAAACTCTACAACTATTTAAAGCAGTCTCGTATGGAGAGGCTGGCGGCCACACACAACACGGTCGTCTTCAAGCTGCAGTATCAATCTTCTGCACCTACCAGTGCCACTAATAGCTCCCTCTCACGCACACACTTCTTACACTCTCTACCATGGCCGTCGTGAGTCTGGAGGAGCTACATTTGTTTCACGACACAGATAGGGAGGTTTTTTCCAAGTTGGTAATAACTTTGATGCGAGACCCCGCTGAGTCTCTCCTAGTGGTAGCCACATGGTTGTGGTTAGAAGATGTTGGCTATCCCAATATCATAGTAAAAATGGCTGACCTATTGGACTCTGTGGTGAATGCTTTAGCTGATGAGGCTGTTTTAGCCCTAAAATGCTTAGAATCCAACACTTTTCCGAGGTTAGCTAGGGGTGGCCTGTCTCTTACTTCAAGACTAATGGATAAAAACATTAGTTTGGCCATGTTTGTCCAGAATAAGTTTACTGCAATTAGCGGAATAAAAAACTTCCTCAACACTGTTTGTTCTCGTATTTTCACAGATATTCTTCAACATGTTATAGCAGGCACGTCTCCTGTAATGTCGATTGGTCAGCCTCTGTTGGTTCCGGGTTTTCCGCATCCGGTGTTTGGTAACGTTATAATACTACCAAGGGCTGTGGACAATGAATTTCCAACAGGAGGCTTATGGGGTTGGGAAGCTAACAACAACATTACAGAAGATGAAAGGACAATGTTTCTAACTTTCTCAAGGGGCTTTCCGGTGACAAAAGAAGAAGTCACAGACCTTTTCACAGAGAATTTTGGTGATATTGTTGTTAGTGTCCAAATGCAGGATAATGTGTCTTCTGACGAGCAACCCTTGTTTGCGAAGATGGTTCTGCGCAATATAAAAGCTGTCGATAGAGTCCTGAATGGCCAACGAATAGCAAAATTTCGAGTCAATGGAAAACATATCTGGGCTCGAAAATATGAGCGTAGAGATTAAGTTGTTTGACTAGCTACGTCATTGTTTCTTATGCAAAGTTTATCTCCCTCTTTCGTACTTCTAGTGGTTGAAAGAGATTACAAATATTTTGTACTTCTACTTGTAGCCGAGCTCTTTTTTACCTTTCAAAAACAATATCATGTTTAATGCGGTTTTCTCCTTCTGATGTAAATTTTTAGTTCTTGTTTTCTGTTTTCTATCTAGAAAGATAAGATCGCAGATAAGAGCTAAAAAAGCCAATTGAATCTATTACGGTCAGACATAGTAATTATTATATATCTTAAGTGGTTGGGGGGGTTAGTTTTACATGTTTAAAAGGACATTTTCCATCTAACAAGAAGTCTTTTGCTCATTAATCCACCTTAATTTTCCCTGTAGGCTTCCAACATCAAGTTCCTTTTTTTCTACTTCTAGTTAAGCACTATTTAAGACAAAAGAAGATAGAACTCTTAAGATTCTTTTCTTTTTAGACAAACAGACATGTCATAATTTTGGAGACAGAAGATAAATGTAGAGAAGCAGTGTCTTCGCATGAAAAAAATAAGTGAACACCGAATGCACAATTAGAAATCTATGTAAGGACTGATAGTCATAGTGATGAACAAATTGTTAATTTCCCTTTTTTAAAAGGATGGATTATCCTACGCTTTATTCAATAATATCAAATTTGATATATATATGTATATGTACGATATGCAATTGATTGCTCTCAGATGTTCCAATTTGTCAACTGTTTTCAGCGCATGCTTATATTAGTCCAGGACAGCTTTTGTATTTTTCTTTTTCATCTTAAACACCTATATATAGTTAAGTATCCAGCATTTTCAATTCCCAGTCCTCTAAACTGCAAGTATTTACTTTATAATGGAAATATAATTGTTAAATTTAAAATTTGATAAGCTGTATGAAATGTAAAATTTAGGATAACTGCTCGTAATACATTAATAATGTATTTCTTATGAAATTATGTCTATGTTCAAAAAAATACCATATAATTATCATTCCTTTATAATGTACAATAAACAATACAAAAATATTAATCTATGAGGATTTTTTGATTTAAAATGAAATTTGTACTTAATGAAAGAATTTATTGTATAACAGTATTTAAAATTTTCAATTTTTTGAAATTGACTGTAATCTTAGTTTCTAATTTAATTATATAAAATTATAATTTTCTCTCTTTGTTATGATATTTAATTTAACTGACAAAGGACAATATGTAATGCTTCAAAAGTTTTAAATGGTAAAATTTTGGTTGAACGTATATAAAGCAACCTAATACTCTATAAACATAATTCGAAACAATAAAATCTTTAATTTTTGGATAACTCCCTCCCCCCAAAATCAGATAACTATTGAATTGTATTTCTTTGGGGAATCAGTTTGACAACTCCTTTTTTTAATGTCATTTTTAGATTATGTGTCTTCCCCTAATCATTACATCACATGGGGTTACCTTAAAGGTAGGAATTATTAATCAATGCTGATTTTTTTTATGATTCAATTTAAGAACATAGTTACAAGATTAAAAAGTTATAGTTTTTGATGAAAAAATGGCAAAAAGTTTCCCAATGAGTATTTCAAAGGTTAAAAGGTTTTCTATGAAATGAAAACCTTAATTCCTTTTAACAAAATAAAAAGATTTATCCATTAAGTTCAAAACA
>JAOQML010000008.1:18273550-18291010 GCA_027568935.1 Erythroxylum urbanii
AATCGATCCGCAATGGGAAAACCAACTTTTCCTAATCTTATTGGGTACCGGCAGCACACATCCATTTAATGTCTCTATCTTTCTAATTTAATTTGTAATTAATTAATTATATATTTTTCTATTGATTCACAAGTTCAATTCATTGTCCATATAAGGCGCACTAACGTCATTTATATATACTATATACAACTTTGCTTGGCCTTAAGATCATTGGAATAATGAACCAAGTATCACCACCCAATACCCACTACCCAGTATCCTCTTTAAGTTAATTCTATTATAGCAATCAACAATTACACGGAGAAGATTAAACATGTGGAACAGCTACCCAGATTGAGACATAAACTTTAGTTAATAAATATACAACCAACTACATCGTATTGTTTCATCAGATAAAGGATTTAGTGTAGTACGGCAGCATGAAGTGGCATGTCAAAAGGGAAACAATCTGCAGTTTAAATATCGTATAATCAATTATAGCTTGTTCAAACTTCAAAGATGGGTTTTCAGAATAAGACGCTTTGGTATCACGTATACACTAGCATTTGCGTGTTTCCATTCTAAAGTTGCCACGATCATTTGTTGATTGTCCTACTTTGCATTTATTTTGCAGTTAAAAATAATTTTAAAAAGTCTCATCAGAGCAAATTTTATTAATAAATATACTAAATTTCAAAGTAAATAAACATTTCGATGTGGGATCATTTCAAACTTAAAAGATAGATAAGAAAGGAGATGTAGTGTCCTTCCTAATGAAAGTTCGAAAGATGATTTACAATCTTTATTTCTCATTTTGTAACAATGTTATGAATATCATATTCGTCTCACTATCGAAATTAGTTTTAGTATGATAAGCATCAGTATCGATCAATAAAAAGTACATTTTTTAGTAACTTTTTAAAAATTTATAAAATAGCTCCTAAATTTATTTTAAAATTACAAAATAATATCTTAATATATTATGCTTTATAATTATGACTTTATATCAACCACGTCTCTAGAAGTCATAATGATAGAAAATTGAAACAACACCTATCTGTTTATTTCTATTAATATTACTTTTCACATATTTTATATATAAACAATAATTACAATTAATATAAAAAAAATCATTTAATCATCATACTAAGTATAATTCAAAGCACGTAAAATATCATATTTTTATTATATAATAAAGAATAATTATATCAAGACATCAAATAAAAATAATAATAAAGTTACATGAATACATGAGTATTACAACAAGATTTCATACCGGAAAACACAATCAAATAGAAGTGAAACATGAAACAAAAATATTTACCATTAATTTTTTTATTTATATTACATATATAGAATTTAGCATAGGCATCAAATACAACTGAAATTAAAAGAAGAGAAAAATTGAAAAGCATGGAACTTCTTTCAATTGAATATTTGATGAAATTACATTGATTTTAATTATATTTTGATACAAAATCATCATTATTGAGAGAAGTCTCATAATTTCCATCATTTAAATTGATTACACTAAATGACATGTGAATATCTTTAGTCTTATCATCTTCTAGTTTACTCTTATCTATCAAACTCAGTTCCTTATAAACTTAATCTGCTAAAAGATTGAAATGTTTAAGGCAAATTGAATATACAAAACTACTTGTTTCATTAAAAATCACAATAAATAAATAAAATAAAATAATTAAGAAATTATATTCAACTTAATAATGATAATAACGTAGCTTTCTTAAAGCTTAAATTATATCGGATAAATGTGAAGTCGTTCAATATTTTGCGTTCCAGTTTATTCATTTTTTTGTAATGGATAAATTGAAATATGCTCCAATTCCTTTCACATCCTGTTATACTCACATATTGACTTAGAAATCAAAATGCAAAGCTTTACAAATTTGGAACACCACTTCTGAATTGGTCTCATCAAGCAATTGTGAGACTACAAAAGTAATATTATAAACAAAATAAAGTAATGATTAATTTTCAATAAGTAACAAAAGTGAAAAAAAAGTTATAATTGTATCATGCTTGTCTCTTTGATGAATAGCAATGGGCATCCCAAAATCACCAGAAGAATAGTTATAAGTCTCTATTTGTAAGCTTAAGAGATCTTAAATTAACTTATAGATAACAATTATTGTAATAATTAATAGCATTCTTCCAATTAACTTTAATTTTCTTTGTAAAACTTGGTATAACGTATACACTAGAATTAAAAAATGCCTTAGTTTTAAACAACAGAGAGTAAAGCTGTCTTTCTCATCTTTCATTGATGATTGTAAGATAAGGTATATACAAAGAAGAACTATGTTTCATATTAGCTTTAATTGCTTTCTTCACCTCTCCTTGACATCATGAAAAAACCTATTATTGCCAATAAAAAGAATTATACTTGCTTTGTAATCTTTTCATAGTTGCTTTGTAAGGAAAATCATTGCCAATAATGAACTAAATAATATTTTCTAGTCGAACTGAATTTACAACATAAAATATCTGAAACGGAGTATCAATATTTCTAATAAGGTTAGATGCATCAATATACTTCAAATCAATTGTGCGTTTAGTAAAATAAACTAAAAAATTGATAATAGGTTCTTGTCTTTTGTTTGTCTAACCATCACAGATGATTGGACACTCATGAGTTGCCCAAGTCATTCTTCTTTCTTCCAAATAACTATTTATTTTATAAATAGAGTATCTCAAAAGTTTACCTCTATAGTCATTAATTGAAGGAGCTTTATATCCTGGATCGTAAGAATCAATAGCATCCACCATAAGCTGGTAATAATAAAATTGGGCAGTATTGAATGATATACCTTAATTATAACACTATCTAGCTATTATCATATCCATATTATGAGTTGCTTCTTTAGATTTTAAAGCACCACAAATTGAAGGATGAGCTCCAAAATTTGTTCACGGTGCAAAAAAGCTAAACACATATCTTCTTCTTTTTTCACATATCAAGTGCAACATTCCTTTCTTATTGGGTACGAGTACCACTTTTAACATCCCACTATCATCCTGATCACTAAAAAAAACTTCCACTACCAATTTTGTTATTCAATCTTTGTCTTCTACCTTTCTTTGATAAGCAAAGTCTTTATTTTCCATTTCATGTCATAGTTGACTTTCTTACTGGCGTTACATCACCTTTGATCTTAGCTAAATGCTTCTTTAATCTAGTGATTCCATAACTTTTAAATGCTTGTTACAATACAAACACAAGTATGACTCTTCATTCCAGGAATCAATCTAGTATGAGCCCAAGCGAAATAATCGAATCTTCCTGAAGCGACTAAATTATCAAAAGTATTTTAACTTCCCTACATTTATCTATAAAATAAATGAAGACATGTCAAAATTAAACTAATAATTTTGTATTAAAAATAAAGCTTTTTTATATAACATTTATAAAAATTCAATAGTTAATTATGAACATGTCTAGATAAACTCTATCTTATATATTTCTTTATGATAACGCACATTACAAAAATAATTTTATTATACTCAAGACAACTTCTCATGGTTTTTTAACCAAATTCCTAAACTGAGAGAGAAAGTTTAGCACCAGATCACTTGCAGGATAGGGGCAGGGGATCGAATTTCATTATGTTATGACAATTGGACATGTCAAGGAGCACTAATTCACCATCCGATAGCTAGGGATACTCTAGATAGATTTTTAAAAAAAGCTAAAATTCAAGAATTAATTGCAAATGGCAACTGAGATCTTTCTCAAGAGGAGATCAGATCTCTTTTGATACCATAGTATAGACACAATGAAGGAGAGTCTAACTTTATTGGACATAACAAATAGGCAAGAAAAACAACTACAGTATGGGACAAACCCAAGAATTGGATGGTGTAAGTTGATTTGGAGTAACACTCTCAAACCAAATGCTAGCTTCTTGAGCTGCTTAGCCATGAATGACAGACTAAGCACTATGACAAGATTAAAATTCCTCTCCTCCTTTAAAAGATGTATCCTTTGCAACCTAGACGAAGAGGACAGGGACCATCTATTTTTCATATGAGATTTTTCTAATAGAGTATGGTGGCAAATTTCCTCTCTATGCACACTTATTTACTATCAAAGCAATCTGAATGGCATTATGCAAGTGATACTACTAAACCATACATCCAAACATGATAAAGATGTTTACATGGTTGCCATTACAACATGTATTCAGGAGATCTGGAAGGAGAGAAATAACAAAAGATTTGCAAGAAGGGAAAGAGGCATACTTTCTCTCACAAAAATCATTTCTAATAGTATCAAAGAATAACTGTTCATAAAACAGATGGAGAAGAAATGCAGTAAAGGACTGGTAATTTCTTAGAGACTCTAACGAGACACCAAGAATTCCCAGTACATCTTTGAACATTACATCTGTATGACCTACACTAGCAAGGAACCACACACATACCATTTGTGTAGGAATCTAAACTTAGAGCTCTTACCTTATAAGGTCACTCCTTTATGAGGTCTTAACGCTTGATCATCTACATCCATCACTGGTACTAAAGACAAGTAGTCACGCGATGGGAGATATTAACCAGATCTCAAATAGAGAGAAAGACTCATCAAGTATCCCTAATCAGAGAAGTTATGGTGAAGACGAATGCGAAGATGAAGAAACTAAGCTTAAATCAGAAATCCCTTACATCCATAATTGTCTGGAGAAAGAGTTGAAGGAAACTTTCGTGCCCTAATTCGGAAACTTCTGGAGATTCTTTAGTTGAGGGAATTTGATAACACATTTTAAGAAGCTCCGAGGTGTTTTACATGAGGTTGTATATTACACGTGGTCGTTCTATGCCTTATAGCTCATGATGTTGTTTGGTCGTTGTTTTTGTTTTCCTTTTAGTAGGATAAGAGTTGTACTGAACTCTTTCTCTTTTATTAATTCAATTTAATTTTTTTTAAAAATTATTTAAACATTTATAATTTCACATTATGTTGAGTAATGAGTATACACTCATAAATCAAGGCATATCTTAAAAGTCATTTTAAAAGCATTCGAAATAAGAAAAATTCACATCAAATATTTTCTACTATGTATTTAACTACCCGTAAAGTAGAATAATGAATACATATTTGTAAGTTTGTTATCATGTTAGAAATATTCTTTTCCAAAATATATATTTTTATTTTTAATATTATTTTCTAATGACAATAATAAACAATATAAAAATGCAAACATTTTATTTTCTTAGCTTAGTTGCATATATTAAACGATTCAATTACATATTAAATCTTATATTTAAATGACCAATCATTTATTAAATAGTTTTCATATAAAAAATAATCACTAATTTGCATGTTTCACATAAATTAATTAACAAGTAGCAATTTAATGAATTAATTTTGATCTAATTTTTTGATTATTAAAATAACAAATAATCTAAAAAATCAAATAAATAAAACTTCATTTCTTCATGAATTCACAATGTCTAATTATTTATAGACATACATAAACTCAAAAATACAATCTATATTTTTATAATTTTCATATAATTTTAGCTTCATTTTCTATAAATTTATTTAATTTTCCCTTTCAAAACAAGAAATTTCTAATAAATAAAATTCCTGAAAATTTTATCCAACAATAATATAGTTTAATATATCCAATTCCAAATTTCTAAGCCTACCATTTGCAATACACACAACTGCAATACACACAACCAAAACTGATATGCAATTGAAGAATGAAATTAGTTAGACTTTTCTTAGTTCTGATGAGGATTGTGTAATATGGGAAAACAATGCTGATGGAAGATTCACCAACTTATCTTGTAGAAAGGTCATTATCGATGGTTTAGGTTTGATCATCATCAACCTCGGGCTTCTACAACCGTGTGGGTGGCTATGTTGACTAAGCTACCAACTCTTGATAGAATTGCAAAATTCACACAAATTGTCAATTGGTGCATTCTTTGTAAGAGTGACGAAGAAAAGTCTGATAATTTATTTTTTGAGTGCAGCTATGTGTCCAATACTTGGAAAGCTTTGTTGTGTAGATGTTTAGTCTCTGAAACACCACAAAATCTAAGCCAACTCAAGGAGGTGTAGAGTGATATGAGATAACAGAACAAAACTGCTAGATGTTGTTTTTACATTTCCTTATCAATTTTTGTGACAGCTGCATGGGATGAAAGAAATGCTCGAATTTTTTGTGATACAAGCATTCCTAATTGGTAGTTTGGTACCCTTCAAATGCAAAGGATATGAACGCATATTGGCTTACATATATATAAGGGACTAGACCTTCGCTTTCTTAAATCACATTGGGGTGTATAAATTTAAGTTCAATTCGTGTTTTTTAAGTTTGTAGCATGTGGTTAGTTATTTTCCTTGTAATTTACTATTTGTCATGTACTATATTCTCATTTTGAGTGTCTTTTATGGCTTAATTTAATTATTCATACCTTTCTAAATAAATAGATAAATAGTAACAAAGTTATTAGGATTTGTTAGTGTCAAGTTGTGGGTTTGTCCGTGTTTTGTCATAGGTCGTAGGTCGGGACTAAGGAGAGGAGGTTCTTTAGTGGATCTAGCAGGTTGTAGCCCTGTAGGGAGACTAGAGGAAAAGCCTTGTCAAGGAGGAGCTAATAGGTGACATCGAGGTGCAGCTAGTGACTGATGACATCATGGTGGAGTTGTAAGGTGTCGAGGCCGAAATTATTAGCGTTGAGTGCGAGCCTGAGGAGGTGGAGAGCAACTGATGAAGGAGAGATTAAGTGAAGAGCCTTTTTGCCAACAGTGGCAGCTAGATGAACGATGAAGGAGAGACCAAGGAGAGAGTGAGGGCGACTTGCTTGGTGAAGAAAATGAGATATACTAGAAGGATGAAAAAAACTAAGGTTAGTAGTTAGGTTTGATTTTTTTTAATTTAGTCCACAAGTTTATAAATTTTAAGATTTGCTTAAGATAAATACTAGTATTTTGGGTATAAGCTGGTACCACTCAATACCGATGGTATCTTGGGCCGATATGGTATCAATAGTTTGAGTACCATTTTTTGGCCGATGTAAAATGGTGCCCATACCATTATTGTTTAGTCTTTTTAGTTTTTTTCAATTTTCTGTTGTAATTGAAAAAAATAAAACCAATCTCTAAAAGATGTTTGGTTTTAATTAGTTACTATCTTTGGATTTTAAAAATTAAGAAATGCAATAAACTTTTAGTTATTTTAAACTATATTAATGTTTTTCCTACTCTCAACTCTATCTTAGGTCATTAAGTAACAAGTAGTCAATTCCTTTAAAAGCCAGTTGATAAATAAACAAAACTAACATAAAAAACAAAGAAATTAGACATCTTTCTTCCCCACCTTTTAGTGAAGTTCCACTTAGATAATTAAGGGGATCCAAAGCTAGTTTCAATTACATTTTACATATAGACATTTAAGGAAGTACCTAAGTAGGATAGATTACCTCTTTTTTTAGTAGCAATGCTAAAAAAGGAGCATGTTCGCTTTGCAAAATTCAATTAGAAATTAAGATGTTCATACTACAACAACCCTTTCCTATCGCAATTGGGACAGTTTTTTATAGGACATCTAATACCCAACCTTAACATCCATTAGGCAAGTCCTTCATAAATCATAATTCTGATTATGCTATTGCTTCTGTCAAAGTTGTTTAAGCTTTTATACACTCTTGACATGCATTGCTTGTTTCAAATATTTAACAAAAGACATGTATGCAGAGTGTTGGCTCTAAGAGGCCATATGGTTAGTGGGATCCATCTAGTCAAATTGTTAGGGGAAGTCTAGATAAGCTATATTTGGGCTAACTTTTGATCTATGTTCCAAGAAAATCTATGTTATGCCTATGCATACCCCATAGGCCTTTAAAAAAGTGAATTCCACATTTAGATAAAGAATAAGAAAAGAAGTAGATTCAAGAAAACAAAATTTGTGTATTTTGTTTCAGCAATTAGTTCCTAAAATATCATAAAAACTCTTCTTCTTTAAATTCTTACTTTCACCTTTCTTTTTTCTCTTATCTAGTTTTCCATTATCTTCTCTCAAATTTTTATTTATTTTTTTAACTCCTTTGTTTGGTCGCTTTCAAAATTTATGATAATCAAAGAAGGAGAAGAAAGTATGGTTCTCTATAATCTCCTTCTTGTTCAACTCCTACTACCACATCTCGACTTCTAGTAAGATCCATCTATATCTCATATCGCGTCATTATTTAAACCCGTAATTCCTCCAATATTTCCTCATCTCCTTTCCTTCCAATACCAATAAGAATTAAAGAAATCCAATGAATAATAAATTTAAAAATAAAACTTTTGTTGGTTCTTCATAAAATTCAGAGGTTTTAGAAAGAAGTTAGTACAAGTTTAGATCTTGTCTTATTATTTTCCGTATGTTAGAGGAGGAATTACAATATGTTGTCACTAAAGGCACTTAGTGATAAATTTTCTGATTTTACCGTTGCTCTAATGAATTTCAAGTCACCTAAACATGATTTTCTCTCATAACCTCTTTTCTTCTATCCTTTTGCTACTAGTAGTCATTCTTATTGATACCTATTTGTGATAGCATATGCCATTTTGGTTTTTAGTAAAAAAGAATTTAACTTCCTTTCAATTTTGTGTACCATATTGAAACTTGTATGTTTCTTGATCATAAATGAATTTTTTTTCTTTTCTATTGAATCTTTATAGGATTAATATGTGGAATTGCAAAAGTCGTATCATTTTTTATCAATTGTTAATTATTTTTTGTTAAGTTGAATTTGTGTTCCTTATCTTCTTGAAATCTTCTCTTCACCAGTTTCTTTTTAAGTTTATCTTTTTGATTGATCAAATTGTTTGTTTTGCCTTCTGTGATCTTGTTATCTTTTTCAATTACTTCAGCTAGGGCATTAGAAATTGTACTTCTGATAACTTAGCTAGTGATAAGTTGACAAAAGTAATAAGAAGAAAAAGTATTGCAAATTATTTATAATTATTAAAAATACATTAATTTTAATTTAGTTTATGAAGACAATTTTGTTTAAAATAGACCCTTGTTTAGTTTTGAGTTTGGCGACATGAGGTATATGCTACAATCTTATTATGATTGAATGAAAACAAATTTCATTTACTTTTAAAGTTTAGGTTGACATAACAAGAACATCTAGCTTACAAGTTAAACACTTCCAAATGAGTTTGTTCTTATCTTTATAAGTGTAATGTATAAGGCATGTAACCAAAGTTTAAAAGTAAGGCCTCTTATAATCTATGCATTGCTTGTTATTATTGTTATAGTTGTAATATCCCTAGGTAAATTTTCTTTATTGTCTACTCATTTATGAATACTACTTTACTAACTTTGATGTACAAAAGTTCTATGCTATAATGCTTACAAGTTTGATTTATATAATCTTCTTAGAATGTTAAGTATTTATGAGTTTACTTTATAAATGATTTTTTTGGTAAATGAATGATATATTACTACAGATGGAACTAATTACAACTTTACAAAAGAGTTCTTAGATAAACACTTTACTACTCTAATTTAAGACAGGAGCTAAAGAAGGTGATTTCAAAAGACTAGAAGAACAATTTGAGAAGCCTTATATGTTAAAGTTTCCAAGTACTCTTGACATCCATGGTTAGGAGTCTGTGAACATCTTTGGTAAAAAGACACTCTCTTATTTGATTGATGAGTCTATCGGCTAAGTTGTATTTCTCTTCTTTTTTGTCAGTAAATTTCTGGTTGTTTCGTTCTTTCCATGTGTTGTATATAGCCAATGAGAATGCAGTAGATAAAAGAGTAACATTTAGAGCTCCTTTTTTTATTTGCTAATGATCCACGCCAAGACAGAATCCTAATCATATCAGTCACAAGGTGATGGCAACAAGTGCAAATCACTACTCTAGATGGCTTTTGAATAAAAATATTGGAAAAATAGATGATTTTGATCCTCCAGAGCCAAGTTACACATAACACATAAGTCAACAACTCTTCCATTCCAATGATGTGTAGTTAGGAGTCTATTTTTGAGAGCAAGTCAAGTAATGAAGGTTGCTTTAGGACAGATGGTACTATGACATATAAGAGAGAACCACAGAACTACCGTTAATTTATCAGAAATGAGTGATAGCTAGACTTATTGGAAAAGATGCAAAATGAATTTAAGCTTTATCATATGTTATCCTTTTCGATTGTATTGGAAAGCTATAGGAGATGATTTAGAAGATATGTGCATCCACGAAAGGTGCAGAAAAATGAACTTACTTGTATTACTTATTATTTTATCTATTTGCCTTTTTTTATTAGGTTCCAAAGCATACGAAGAAGTCATTTATGTCTATTATTAGTTGAACAACTTCTTTTAGAACTATCACAGGTTTTTGCTAACATTTGTCATATGTGAGATTTAACAAGATGGTTTTAAGAGGTTTGGCTAGGAAATAAATCATCAATATATCAATGTGTTTTTAGCTATGAATTTGAAACACTAACTTTTTTTTTGTATCTACCATGAATTTAAGGAAGCTATGTCTAAAATGTATTGGAACGATTATGGGAATAATTAGCAGCTTATGACATATGATATTTGACATCAACCTCTTTTATTTAGAGATGTCAATAAGATGGGCCAGGCTGAATCAGGACTGCTCCTGGCTAGTAGCCTGTGGCCCGACGGGCTGGAATAGACTAGCCTGTGATCGAGCCACCATATATATTTTTAATGAAAACTGTCAAAAACGATATTGTTTCTAACAAAATGACGACGTTTTTTAAATAATAGGCAAGCTACGGGCCAATCATGATCAGCCGATCTCGGGTCGTGGTTCAATCAATTTGGGCTAAAATTAGGACAAGTTGGGTCCTTTGTAAAATCCCTACTTTTATATTTCATAATGTCAAATTTTCATGAGTAAAGAATTATATTACTTTAATGTGTTTGTCACAAAAAAAAAAGGACATCTTAAAAATATTAAAAATATTTTATCTTACCGACATTTCAAGCTATTTAGCAAAATGAAAAGGTTTCTTTCAACGAAAAGAGCACAATTGACTTCTTTCGAAATGATGAGGTTGCAATGGTAATGGTTTCAAGTTGATATTAATAAGAAAAATAACATTGTATATATTATGATCAGAGAAACTATAACTTTAATTTCTAGAAAAGCTAAATCAAATGATTTGAGATCTCACCGTCAAAAAAAAAAAATTTTAGATCTCAATTCTTACAGGAAACGTTTTAGTGGAATTTTTTTATAATGAAAGAGAAACAGCGAGCGAGGCGGATCGGGGTCGGGGAGGGTGCCGTTTTCGCGGAAAAGGTGGGCGTCGGGTTCACTCATGGGTCATGACATACACCCCGTCGAGCACTCCTCACGTTTGGTTAAAATGTGAGTTGGACACCTAGGTAATGGCTTCGGTTCACCACCCATGTGACCCTCAATCCCACAAGTGAAACCTGTCTAAAAAGTAAAACCCTTTCCAATTCCCAAATTTATGTATATATTTATATTTATTAGATTCTCTAATTTCCCCAAAATCCTTTAGGAAAGACAAGAGGACTGGGCAGTATATTCATTTGGAACAAAAAAAAAAACAGTTATGAGATGGAACAAAAAGCATCATAATTGATGTTGTAGTCTCCGCCCCTCTAGTCTAAACGGTACAAACTCAAGTTCCAATTTCAGTAACGGAATGGCAATTTGAAATACCATTCAGATCCTCTTTTGTCTCTACGGAAGGATGATTAGAAGAATATATTTATTGTAGAAGGCCTCGGATGTTGACTTTTGAATACAAATATGCATATCTGGTCTTATGGAAAATTAAATCAAACAAGCCCAAGCCCGTAAAAGAGAAATCAAATGGAGAGACTGTGCACTCGAAGTCCAACACCTCTACATTAACCCCCCGGTTTCTCTCTCTATCAGGAGAAGAAAACCCTCTTCCTGCTCGCTCGTGGCCTCTTTTCTCGCCAGAAAACAAAGAAAGATCAGAACTTTCTTCCCCAAACCTCAAATCCAATCACCCCCCGTCCATCTCCGGCCAAAATGGGCAAGGGCGGATCTCTAAGCGACAGCGTTCTGAAGAAGATCCTCCTCTCCTACACCTATGTGGCAATCTGGATCTTCCTCTCCTTTACCGTCATTGTGTACAACAAATACATCCTCGACAAGAAGATGTACAATTGGCCATTTCCCATATCTCTAACCATGATTCATATGTCCTTTTGCGCCTCTCTCGCGTTCCTCCTCATCAAAGTTTTCAAATTTGTCGAGCCTGTGTCGATGTCTCGAGAGCTTTACTTCTCATCCGTTGTGCCCATTGGAGCCCTCTATTCTCTTAGCCTCTGGCTCTCCAATTCTGCCTACATCTATCTATCGGTGTCTTTTATTCAGATGCTTAAGGCCCTTATGCCTGTTGCTGTTTATTCTATTGGGGTCTTGTTTAAAAGAGAGAGCTTTAAGAGTGATATTATGGTCAACATGGTCTCGATCTCGCTTGGTGTGGCTGTTGCTGCTTATGGTGAGGCCAGATTTGATACTTGGGGCGTTCTCCTCCAACTGGGTGCTGTTGCTTTTGAAGCCACAAGATTGGTATTGATTCAGATCTTGCTCACATCTAAAGGGATCACCTTGAATCCTATTACTTCTCTTTATTATGTTGCGCCTTGCTGTTTGGTTTTCTTGTTTGTGCCTTGGATTTTTGTGGAGTTCCCTGTCTTGAGGGATACGTCGAGTTTTCATTTTGATTTTGTGATCTTCGGGACCAATTCTTTCTGCGCTTTTGCGTTGAATCTTGCCGTCTTCTTGCTTGTGGGAAAGACTTCTGCTTTGACTATGAATGTGGCTGGTGTGGTCAAGGACTGGTTGTTGATTGCTTTCTCGTGGTCGGTCATTAAGGACACCGTGACTCCAATTAATTTGTTTGGGTATGGACTCGCATTTTTGGGTGTTGCCTATTACAATCATGCCAAGTTGCGGGCATTGAAGGCAAGTGAGGCACAGAAGAAGGCTCAACAGGCTGACGAGGAGTCAGGGAAGTTGTTGGAGGAGAGGAAAGGAGATGGAAATAACGTGAGAAATGAATCCAAAAACTGATACTTTTCGTTCACTGAGCTCTATAATTCTAGGCGAGTGGTAATAAGAGCAAAAAGGAGATGGGGGAAGATCAACAAGGGTTTGGCACTGGGGCAAAAGGGTTGTTGTCATAGGGTGTCTCAGTTTTTATTGCTCATTCGGTATGTTGGACTTTAGGTTCTATGTCTGTCATGCTAGTTATGCTAAGGGATTTGAGATCTCTATTAATCTGCTGAGTAGTGTATCTCAGCACAGGATGTATCTTGAAGGCCCTGTATTCTTTTCCATTTTGGTCCTTTTTATTTTACCCTATGTAGGAACCTTCTTATAATTCCAAGTTTTAAACTGTTGTTGTTCATGTCAATTCTTGACAATGTTTAGGCGGATTGGCTTGTTTTGTTTATGTTATGTTTCATTTATTCACATATTCGGTGCGTATCATGTGTGTAAAGTTTAGGACCTAAATCAACTTTCCGGCGAAACAAAACGAACATTTTAAAACCTAGCCGCCTTGAAGTTGGGACTTGCTTCACGAGGCATCCTGGTTGGAAGTTCATGTTGGCATGGCTATTGGCAAGCAATGGATGTTCACATTTCTACGGTAGCAAGGCTTCTCTTTAGTAGGAACAAATTTCTTGCTGACTCAATAGTAGTAAGTGACTAAATTCACACTTTTACATTCTGAAGTTATGGTTTATTTTGTTGGAATCAGAATCGTTGATAAGAATGCTCACCTCCATACCCGTACAATAATTAGGCACTTGAGCCAACATGAGAAGATTATTTGAGTACAAGAAACCATTTACTTATATTTAAATGCAAAAATTAGGTATGATTAGTTTCGCCAACTTGGATTGTGCTCCCTCAAGTAGACCTCAGTTGGAAACTCATCAAGGTAAGCTGTCTGTCCATCAAGGGTCTGTTTTGTTCTTCCAAATTGAGATCAGCGGCTGCTTTGCCATGGAATTTGAAACTGATGCCACGTGTCAAAAAAATTTTCTGATTCAATTGTTGTGCCTTGACATTTATCAGCTCAGCTGCCTGTGTTATCTGGTACATTATCCTTCATTTTTCCTTCGAAAATGGAATCTTTTGCTCTTAGAACTCTCATTTTTCCTCCGAAAATGCAATCTTTTGCTCTTAGAACTCCCACAATTCTCACTGTACATTAACTTAACGCAGACTCTGACCAGCAGGGTCGCTCTTTTCGATATGCAGCAGGGTCGCTCACTAACATTCTCATTGTAACCCATAAACGTGTGATGCGCAGCAACTTAATTAATGTACCCAGTATTCGCTCTGTATCAGCCTCTGTTAGGAAAAGTACTATATAAAGAGCCCAACTGCAGGTGCCCAAATTGCTTCGGTTATCTCCTCAACAATTTTCTCAAGTTTCTTTTTCTTATGAGAAGCGGGCAAAAAGATACGAGCTTTTCGGGCAAAAAAAAAGTCATTAGTTTGGTGGTGGTAGATGGTGCATCTGTTCGCAATCTTTGCAGGAAAACGAATTCAGTTGAAGGGCTTGAAATGGTCCTTGGTCACACCAAGAGCTACTGAGAGCAGAGTCAACAGTTAGGCTGGCCTAAAAGCTGTATCGCTATTTGCTGTTATTGAAAGGGACATTATTTGGTAGGATTTGAATAGAGGTTCTCGTACTATTATGGTTGTTATTCTAAGTGGCAAATACAACACGACATAGAATATCTAACAGTCAAACTCCCATACAATAATCATTGATTGTAAAAACCAATGATTTTTACAATTAACCTCGTATTCTATGATTTTAGAAACAAAATTATCATATGCTGTTAACCATACAAGAAATGAAACACTAGGCTGTAAGGCTTTGTGCCAAATTATTCCATACCATTCTACCTTGTGTGTAACCCCTAGGAGGAGATTCCTGCTGACTTTGTTTGAGAGGAGTCTTACTGGGATTTTATGCCATATGAAACAATATTGAGATTCTAACTCTGGGACGTATGAGGGCCTTAATTGAATGACACATGAGGTAAAAGGATAGTACTGCTAGAGGCTCTTGCTTTAGCGCAAATAGGATGGTTTGCAAGGGCTGCTTTAGCTTGAGCATTCAGAATTAGAGGCTCTTGCTTAGTCCAATTGTCATACTAAAGAGAACTTTTCCCATTCCTAACTGTACAAATAATCTGGGAGTAAAACTCATCTTTTAACTTTAGTAATTGATTTAAGAACCCAGAGTGAGATGTTTTCCTTTTTAGGGACCAAATACTCCTACCCTTTAGGAAATAACTATGCAACCATTTCAACCAATGGATATTTTGTTTTTTTTTTAATAATATTCCAAAGCCTTTTTTTTTTCCTCATCTCTTTCTTGGAGCCATGCTTTTCCTTCCTAGCCATGCTTTTCCCCAACCTAGTCCTCCCCTCTCTTTTCTTTCTCTACTTACGCCCTCCTTCTTCTCCACAGACTTCTGTTCTACCCTTCCAGCTGTTGGGGTATTTTAGTCATTCTGCTTGACTATTTTCCCCCTTTTGGTAATTGCTTTTCAAAAATTTTTTCTGCCACTACTATGTCCTCCCATTTTCTTGCCTGTCAACATGTCTAGTCCCTTTCTTTGTTCAGCTTCACCCTCTGAATTTTCACCTATACCCTCTCAAACTGTGCCTGCACCCAAGTCCCCTGAAAAGGTCTCACCCTCTTCCTCAGATCTCAAGAAGAGCTAGCAGCAGGTGATAGCTGACAATGGTGGCAATGCCCTGCACTACTCCTCTTCGAAAGAAGACCAAGGTAGATTAATTGTTGCCCCTGAAGTGGAGGTTTTACAAGAAGGTGCACATTCTTGGGAGTCCTCTCTGGCGGGCTTCTTCTTGGAGAGAAGACTCCCTTTTTCGATGTTGCAAAAATGGGAAACCAATAATTGAAAAAATAAGGATATGTTAGAGGTACTGCTAGTAGATAAAAACTTAGCTTTATTTACCTTGTCCTTTAAAGCCCAGGCAGTTAAAGTTATGGAAGAGGGTCCTTGGCATGTGATGAATCTGCCTCTGTTTCTCCAAAGTTGGCAGCCGGAATTTCAACCTGAGACAAAAAAGCTAAAGTTAGTACCTTTGTGGGTTAATCTGTATAATGTTCCTTTGGAATATTTGACAACTCAAGGTCTTAGTATGATAGCAAGCTATTTAGGAAAACCACTATGCATAGATAAGAACACTCCAAAAAGAAAAAGGCTTGGCTATGCTTGATTGTGTATTACTATGGATATTTCTAAGGACTTGCCAGAACATATCCCATCTTGAGGTTAGGCTTTAATGGCTCATTATATGGAGATACTATCACAGTGGATTATCAATGGAAGCCTTCCTTGAAGCTACAAGGGAAAAGATGGATACCAATGGGGAAAAGGTTCAGGGAGGGGAGCTATAAGGAATTAACGGTATCCCATCAATCTTGATTGAAAAAAATTAGATAGATAAAGCTAGTAGTGTGGAGTTGGAAACTATCCAACATGTTGCAGCATCTACTGACTTAGTTGAAGAAACCTAACAAAAGCACAATTTTGTTGCAAGCATTATAACAAAAGTTTCTAAAGAAGGCAAGTTAGTGGTTCTAGAGGGTGACAAAGGGGATGATATGGAGGCAACCTCATCTTCTTCAACTTCGACTACTGCAGAAGAGAGAGAGAATGGAGAACAATTTAATAGTGTTAAAAGGAGGAAGGGTACTAGGAGCAAAGGCCAAAGCTCCAAACCCTTTACATCATGATAGTAGTTTGGAATGTTAAGGGCCTTAATTGCCCCAAAAAACTCTTGGCCTTAAAGGATTTTTTGACTAAGGAAAACAATTCGGTCTTTGCTATTTTAGAAACAAAAATCAAATCGGAGAACCTTAAGAATCTTAAAAACCTAGGAAATAAGTGGCAGTTCCACACTAACCATCAAACTCATGTTTTTGGCCGAATTATTATTGGGTTTGATCCTCAAATAGTTGATATTCAGGTGTTGGAAGTAGAGACGCAGGTTATGCACATGAAATGACATTTTTTTGAGCATAATTCTTCCTTTTTTGCATCAGTAGTGTATGGCTTAAACTATGTGTTTCAAAGAAAGGAGCTTTGGGTGAGTTTACTGAGGTTCCGGAGAAGGGTGGCAAGACCTTGGCTTATTTCGGGAGATTTTAATTCTACACTATATAGAACAGAAGCAGAAGGTCATTTTTCTTTAAGAAATTACTCTATTGATTTCAAGGAATTTGTTGATCAGGTAGGAGTTCTCGACCTTAAGGCTATTGGTCATTTTTTTCTCCTGGAGTAATAAGCAGTCTAATGGTTGGGCACTTAGGAAAAAGCTAGATTGTGTTATGGTGTAACACCCCATTCCCGCCGAACCCGAACCCGATATCGACAGTGATACCCGAGTCCGTGCCCCGCGAGGGT